>CM021103.1:309775738-309819005 GCA_007115665.2 Sequoiadendron giganteum
GAGGGGAGAGAAGGTGAGATAGAGAGCAATAAAGAGAGTGTGGTATGGAGTGATAGAGGGATATGTAGGTAGAGAGGGATAGGTGAGATAGAGAGAAGTAGAGAGAGATAGAGATAGAGGGAAGGAGGGAGGGTGGGAAAGAGAGGGGAGGAAGGGAGAGGTAAAGGGGGATATGTGAGATAAAGATAAGTAGAGAGAGAATGGTGACATATAGAGAAGGAGAGAGTTATAGAGAGGGAAAGAGAGAATGGTGAGATAGAGAGGAGAGAGTGAGAGAGAAAGAGGGTGAGGGAGGAGTGAGAGAGAGTGAGAGAGAGAGGTAGAGGGAGGGAGAGGAGAGATAGAGAGTAGATAGGGGAAAAGGTAGGGAGAGAGACATCTAGTGAGAGAGAGAGAGGGCTAGGGGAGATAAAGATAATTAGAGAAAGACAGAGAGGTAGAGAGAAGTAGAGAGAGAATAAGGGAGGAAGAGAATCGATATAGAGAGGTATAGAGAGAGTGGTAGGGAGTGATGGATGGAGAGGTAGGTAGAGAGGGATTAGGGAGATAGAGAGTAGAGAGGGAAGTAGAGGGAGAGGTATGGAGGGGGAGAGAGGGAGGTGAGAGAGAGGTGAGATATAGAGCAATAGAGAGAGTGTGGTAGGGAGTGATGGAGGGATATGCAACTAGAGAGGGATAGGTGAGATAGAGAGAAGTAGAGAGAGATATAGATAGAGGGAAAGAGGGAGGGTGGGTGAGAGAGGGGAGGAAGGGAGAGGTAAAGAGGGATAGGTGAGATAAAGATATGTAGAGAGAGAATGGTGACATATAGAGAAGTGGAGAGTTACAAAGAGGGAAAGAGAGAATGGTGAGATAAAGAGGAGAGAGTGAGAGAGAAAGAGGGTAAGTGAGGAGTGAGACAGAGTGAGAGAGAGATGTAGAGGGAGGGAGAGGAGAGATAGATAGTAGATAGGGGAAAAGGTAGGGAGGGAGACATCTAGTGTGAGAGAGAGAGGGATAGGGGAGATAAAGATAATTAGAGAGGGAAGGAGAGGTAGAGAGAGAGAGTAGAGAGGGAATGAGGGAGGGAGGGAGAGAATAAATATAGAGAGGTGTAGAGAGAGTGCTAGGGAGTGATGGATGGAGAGTTAGGTAGAGAGGGATTAGGGAGGTAGAGTAGAGAGGGAAGGAGAGGGAGAGGTATGGATGGAGAGAGTGGGAGGTGAGATAGAGAGTAATAGAGAGAGAGTGGTAGGTTGTGATGGATGCAGAGATAGGTAGAGAGGGAGAGGGAAGATATAGATAAGTAGAGAGGGAGGGAGAGAGGGAGGGAGATGTAGTGAGGGAGAGAGAGGTGAGATAGAGAGAAATAGAGAGTGGTGGAAGGAGAGGTAGGTAGAGAGAGGGAGAGAGAAGATAAAGATAAGTAGAGATGGAAGGAGAGGTAGAGAGAGGCGAGATAAAGAGATGTAGAGAGGGAATTCCAAAGGGAGGGAGAGGTAGGGAGGGAGAGAAAGGTGAGATAGAGAGGTGTAGAGAGAGTGGTAAGGTTTGATAGATGTATAGGTAGGTAGAGAGAGGGATTGGGAGATAGAGAGTAGATAGGGAAGAAGAGAGGGAGAGAAAAGTATGGAGGGAGAGAGAGGGAGGTGAGAGAGAGGCTAGGTAGAGAGAAATAGAGAGAGTGTTAGGGAGTGATAGAGGGAGAGGTAGGTAGGTAGAGAGAGAGAGAGGTAGGTAGGTAGAGAGAGAGATAGAGAGAGATGGAGGGAGGGAGATAGAGATAATTAGAGAGGGAAGGAGGGAGGGGGGGAGAGAAAAGTGAGATAGAGAGAATTAGAGGGAAAATGAGAGACAGAGAGAGAGAGTTCTTGAGATCAAGGGAGAGAGAGTTAAAAAAAGGGATAGAGATAGTGAGAGAGAGGTCTAGAGTGTAAGGGATAAAAATGAGTGAGATAGAGAGAGAAATAATATAATTTTCTAATTACTAAAATTTGACCTCTTGATTATTGAAATTTGACTAAGTTTGAAATTTTTGAGATCTTCCAAAAACTAGAAGAGAGAGAGGAGAGAGAGGGAGGAAGGGAGAGATAGAGAGTAGAGAGAAGGAGAGAGTGAGAGAGAAAGATTATATAACTTGCTGACTACTAAAACTTGACCTCCTGATTACTGAAATTTGACATGCTGATTACTAAAATTTGACTAAGTCTGAAATTTTTAAGATCTTCCAAAAACTAGAATTTTCATTATAGCTCCTAGAGATTTGAAACCACTCTCAAAGATCTTGCCTATATACATGAAATATAACTTAAAGTATAAGAAAGTAAATTTCCATATGTAGATGTCAACTTATACTTAAATGTTTATTTCATGTATATAGTTGCCCTGAAATATAACAAGAAGAAAGAGATAAGAAAAAAAGAAGAAAAAAATTTCAATGTAGACCAAAATGTGAGCGCGTTATAACGTGCTCGCGTTTTGTCAATGCATTCACAAAACGTAAAAAATGCATTCACAAAACATGTCAAAACTGAGATATAATGCGAGTGCATTATAACGTGCTCGTGTTATATCTTGTTTTGGGAATCCCCAAGCCTTAGGATTGGTATTTACCTTGGAATACCAACCCAAAGGTTTGGAGGTCATTCTCAACGACCAGAGACGTGTTTTTGCAAATTCTACAATTTTTCACATAATCGGGTTCGTGCTCATCGTCAAGATTGCATGTGGTTCAATATCAAAAAAATTGAACACATGGGTAATGTTGGGTTCTCTCTTAGCTATCCAACGATGTAATTTTTTTCACTTTCTCACAATGTTAAGCCTTTCATCCATAATTTCTTTTGTTTGTATGTCTCTTTTTTGCCAAAAAATAGTATTTGGTTTGTTTTTTCGTTATAAATTAACCATTCATGGAATTTTCAAATAACTTACATTTTTAGAAACTAGACTCCATTCTACAAATTAAAAAAAAAAAATTCAATTAGTTTCCAAAATTTGTAGGGGTAGCATGACCAAAATTCTGTTTTTTAGGAAGTGTCCACTTTGAAAATTAGTAAAAAATCAAATATTCATTAAAAAATTATCAAAAAAATTATGCATCAACTACATACTGTTAGCTAAATTATGACTATTGCAATTTTAAAAATACTAAAAAAAAGTTCACCATACGAGGGTCATACAAGAGTTGCTATGTTATGTTTTTCTAACAAAAACAACACCAATTTGTGTACGTCCCTCTTTTTAACACCTTAATTTCAACCATTTTTAAAATAAATTAGTAGTATAGAAAGTAGACTTAGAGCACTTCGATCCTTGTTTTTAATCCATCTCAAAATTTTGAGTGTAACTATCCTCAATTTGACGTCCAAGGTCAGTATTTCCTAATTTCAGAAAAAAGTTGTCCACTTAAATCCCCTTTTTGGGAACCATCTTTGTGCACTTACCCTAATAGCTCATTAAAATCCTTCTAAAACATATCTATCAACTATCTTCATCTAGCCCTATGTCTAAAAACAAACCTAAATCACCACTAAATGTTACTTTTATAATGTTGAAACCAATACTTTACTTTGAGGGCTATAAAAATTGTGTCTCTTGTTTAAGAATGTACATATATACCCCTTTGAGAGGCCACAAATTTCCAAGTGAAGTATACCTATGTAGGTTGAGGTTTGAGAAAATCTAACATACAAATGAAAATATATACCAATATTTTTATTAATTATGCTAGTTTATATTTTATTAATAGTCACTTATACTATACTCATAGGTAGATGGCCTATTATTGAAGGGGAGGGTCAATATCTTGTGATATTCAAGTGTCAAAATTGGTTGCAAGCTTAACTAGAAATATTATAACCACAAATAATGGATGCATAAGTAGACATAAGATATCATAAGAACATAATCAAAGTATAGCAAATATTATAAGCACAAATCATGAAAGTATATAAATTGAAAAACATGGAAATTATAAGCAATCATCCTCAAAAGGACAAGCATAATGATGCATAATAATCATAGAAGTATGAAGTAGCAAGGGAGAATGAAAAAATAATGTGGTAGGTATGAGGAAACATAATAATAAGGCATTCTAGTGTATAACAATGAGCAGGGAGAATATAAACATGCCATGTAAGAAGGAAAGAAAATTCCCCCACAATTAGAGGAAATGATAAACAAGATATAGAAGTTGAATGAGAATGTAAATAAAAAAATGTATAATTAAAAGGTCAAAAAGTTATAAAAGAGAAAATGGAAACTAAAACCATAAGTATATAGACATACAATCTATAATATGCCAATAAATCACTAAGTTACAAACTTGTGTATGCCTTGCACACATGGCAGATTTTACTTTCAAAAAATATGGACCCCATTTCTTTTACTTTAGGATAGTCTTAGGTGTTTGTATTTTTCCTTTATTAGGTCGAGTGCCTTTATTTAAAATTGGTTGATTGGTTGATCCTTGTTTCCAAATTTTTTCATGGTTGAACAAACCATCTAAAATCCCCCTTCGATTCTTTTGAATGTTTGTTGAAATTTGTTAAGACAAAGACAATAATTGTTTGTGGGGTTTATGCCTCCAACCATACCAAAATACAATTCACCTCATTTTTCCCACATGTCCAGTTCAGTTAAAAGTTCCTACAAGGGTCCTTGTTCATAGAAACCAATGCCCATTTGAACTACATTTGTTGAAAGTTTAAAAAAGTTGTTGAACACTTAATGTTCCCCACACTTGACAATCCATAAAGAAAATAAATGTGGGAGTCTAAAGCTTGTTTGAACCTGATTAATATCTCATGTAGATACAAGTGCAAGATAATAATTTTGCACATCTACAAGTGTCCTTTGATTGTTGGGATAATGCACCTTGTATGGTTACTAGAGTTCCACTAACCTCCCCCTCTAATATAGGCCAGTCTCTCCTCAAGGGTATCATTGTAGATGTACTCATAATACTTGTGAGAATTATTTCCATGGTTCTTAGCCACCTTAGCACAAATCTCTAGGTCATGGTGCTCATGGTTGGTCTCATCATTCTTGTCCACCTTCTACCCAATCTCATCCCCATGACAAGGGTGCTCTTGGTTGGCCAAATTTAGCAGTATTTTTTCTTTCCTAGTTGTGGTGGGAATGAAACTCAAGCACCAAATAGAGAACACTTTAATTTGAAGAAGGTGAAATTACAAGTTGGGATCCAATTCTATATGGCCAAGACCCTCTTGATGGTAGGGTCAATCTTGTTGACTATGACCCACCTCCACCTCTTGCTAGATCTATAACTATTGTTGGTTAATAGTTTATTTTCTTATGCTTCTGATTATCTCTTTTGATATGTTCATTTAACATAGATTGTCTCTCACTTCCTCCCCACCCGTTGCCTCCTCACCAATCCCACCTATTCCCTTGCCACCACTATTCTATTTGGGGCAACTAGGGTCAATGACCTTTTGTAGACATTGGGTGTGATTCAATCTACCCATTATTTTGTAGATACGATGCTATATAATTTTTATACAAAGTAACATAAACAACATTAATTCTTCAAAAAAGGTTACTCCAATTTATTCTAATTATCTTCTTTGACTTATTAAACTTGGTTATTGCTTTAAAACATAAGGTTAGATGTTTATGTTCTTCATGAACCAAACCTAGTTCTACCTTTCCTTGTATCTATTCTTGCAACCATTTTAAACTTTACACACTTTAGTAGCATTTAGTGAGGCAATAAAAACCCATGTAATTCATATAATCCATTATCAAATAATTAATCAAACATTAGTATTTATGCAAATACTTCAATCATTAATTGAAATAACAATGTTAAATTCAACCACTTAAATTGGCCAATAAATAAGGTCTATTAATTCAATTTTACGTCAAGCTTATAATTTAAATAGGTCAACAATTAAATATATTACAAGATGGATAGTTGACAACTAACCCTTCTAAAATGGAAGACATTTTAAACTGGCTCATACCTTCCCATGTGAGAGAGACATGGAACAATGTAGGTGTAATTTGATATATAGAAAACTAAATATAACTTGGATTGAATGTGGTCGAGTTTTATTTGAATTTCCAAACCTAAAGTGTCTTAGAGAGTTGGAGTGTGAATAAGAAGTCATAAGAAAGTTGTAAACTTGTATTGATGTTTGAGTATTTTGTTCATGTAATCAATATCTATGAAGGCATCAAGAAGATAATAAACATGTAATAACTCACAAATAATGGCACTAGGTAAAGTTCTCTCTTATGAGGTTTTTTCCATATTTATGTTTCTCTTTATTTAAGTTTCTTCAAGTGAAATGTTATTTTGTTTGTGTTTTTTTCTCTTGTTTACAAGTTATATTTTCATTTACTACAAATTTCATTTGATAATGCAAATCTAAAGACATAGTGACTAGATCTTCTTTCATTTGCATAAGAAATAACATCTTAATATATTTCTCTAAATTTTATATTTGTTTATGTTACACAACTATCTTTATTTTGTATTAAAAAAAGCCGAGAAGTCAAAATTAGAAAACTTTTTTGCATTTGAAGTTTGAACACTACATTTCATGTGCCCAAACTATACTAACGTGCTGCTACACCACACCCAATTCTACTTTAAACAATATTATCTTATCTCATGTACATTTATAATGTGATGGAAAATTAATTTTGATTGCAGCTTCAAATTTATTTTTATAATCTCCAAAGGTATTGATTTATGATACAATACATATATAATAAGGTTTTTGATGCTCAAAGTTTCTTGAGGAGGATAATGGTGCATAAAAACACATTAAAGAAAGCATTACATCACAATTTCGAAGAAGTGCTTGCCATTCACTTGCAAGTTGCAAGTGACCACTCTGCAAAAATGATGCTGATTTTTTAAGCTCTTTCAAGCATGTTAGATAAATTATGGAAAATGGATCGTTTAATAACCCCGGGCAATGATGATGTATATACTCTTTCTCTTGCATTTTTTCCCTGGCAATAAGACAAGCGGCGTTCATGTGAGTAAACAAAATATTCAGTTGGATTCAAAAGCAAGCATTCATTCTCATAACCAAATCAATAGACTGTAAAGAGGAAGATGGTACCATCTCAGTCCTATACAATTCATGTATTCTTTCTGATATAAACCAATAATTGCTGAAATTTTAAGTCCATCCTTTAGAATGGATAGAATCATTGGAGCTACTTACTTGTTTCTCCCAGTCTGTATATAAAGTTATTAGGAATAGTAAAATTGTTTGTACACAAAGGCCACACATAATTCCAAGCCAGAGTCCCTGAAATATCCTTAAAAAATTTGTTTAAGCAACAAATTAAACTGTTAATACATACTATTCTTGTAAACACCAACACTTTACCCCTAATGTTGCTAAGAGGAAACATTTGAAAAAAGTCTCTTCCATATTTATTACTTTGGCAATTGCATTATGGTTTTATATGTTATAACACAGAGTCAAGCTTGAGATGGAAAATAGTTTGCGTGAAGTAGAGTCAACAACTATGTTATTGAGCGTCAACTTTATTCCTAGAAATGTATTATTGAACACATTTCTAGTTTCTAGCATCCCATTTTTAATGAAAAATATAGAAATGAATAGATCACCATTCTCACTTTTATGCTAGCTAATTTTGACTGCTTCATAGCATGCCTTACAACAGGGAAAATAATTTATATTCTGAGACTGCCAATGAGAATGGTCTAGCCAATTGAACGTCAGAACTAGAATTCAAATGAATGTTTTACTTTCAGATTGCAATGTTTTTATCATTTATCTATCAAAAATCTTACTTTGGCAGGTAAGATAGGCTTAACATTTTTCACCAAAGTTTACATCTATATCTTAAACATTGAAAACATAAATTTCAGAGCTTTGTAAATCAAATCAATGGGGAAAGTGTAACTTACCTTGCCACCAACATGCAGTACAAAGGCTAAAATGATAGCTATAGGAATGACAACTATGTAGTATGCCCCAAGATTAACATAAGCACCCATTTTTTGCCACCCACATCCTCTAGCAATGCCTGAAATGTTATTTTCAAAAATCCATTACTTAAATAGAAAATGTTATCGCAGTGTTTGTTAATGCCATCACGACTTCAAGTAGAATATGTTCATAGCTCCAAATTATCGAGGGTAAATCTGAACCTAAGAGAGTGGCTTGGATTGCATCCAAAATTGAGCCGGTTGCCAGCAGAGGGATCATGCTTGCAACATACTCAATGACCTCATTTTTATTACTATAAGCATAGCCCCAAACATTTTGTATAGAGAATAAAAAAAATCCTACCATGACTGCCTCCATGATTGTCATAAAGAACACTACATACACTGCTAAGCGGGCAACATGTGAATGTCGAACTCCCAAATCATTTGCAACTCATGTACTACCATGCAAATATTGTGAAAGTGTCTAGCTCTTAGTAATTTTTTTTTTACTTGAATTGGTTTAATGACTAAAAGAAACAATATATGTTTACTAGTTGGCTGTAAAATGTACTAACCTTGCAGCAACACCAAAATCAGAGGGAATCATATATGCTAAAGTAAAATTGTTAAGGCTGCAAAATATCAAAGCTAGGTCAGATAACAACAAATTAGAGGCAATTAAATGCTCTTATTAAGATACATACATAATTAAAAATCTCACATTACACATACTTTCCAGATTGAAAGAACTGGCGTCTCAATTTTTGGATTGGGCAATAGACCTAACAATTGAATAAGCATTTCAAAGGACCAATTCTGCAAGCTGTTGAAAGCCATAGAGTAATGAAATGACAAAGCAGGTTTTCAAAAACATTTTGGTCTAATGTACATGCATTATTAACAACTTGTAGTATAGTATGATGAACAAAAACGGATCTGGTCTATTTGCCAAATTGTTCTTCACATGCTATGAAATTTGAAAATTTGAAAGGGTTAAAAGGAAGTAGTACATAGAGAACTTGGATCAAATCTTGCAGCTATGAGATTAAAGTAGTTTACCAAATCATCAGTGAAGATGGAATGAAAAGCTTGAAAAAATGTTTAATATCATGCAAAGCCTCCCTTGTAAAGGGCGTCCATGTCCTCTTGCATGCAAGTGAAGTTTTAATATATATTAAAACAAGTGCCACATTGACCTAGCTAGAAATGGTGTTTGCCAAGGCAACCCCTTTATTATCTAATCCTGTTTTAAATACTAGAGCCTAGTAGATGGGAACATGGAAACACAAAGTAATTGCAGAGCATAGCATCATGGGAAAGACAATGCTTTATGTTTGGAGATATTTTATAAGCGGTAGAAGAGTTGCATAAGAAAATAGACTGGGAATCATCCATTTGGCATATTCCCCTGCTTCAAAAGATATTAAAGGGCCCTGTCCAAATGCAATTAGAATGTTGCCTATATAAGCCCACATCATAGCCACCGGTATGCTTACACAAAAGAGAGCAAAAATTTCTCTCTGCAAATGAATCCCAAGAAGATAGTATTGCTTTGCCCCGTAGGCCTGCCCACATAGTGTTTCTAATGCACTTCCCATTCCCATCTGTCAAATACGAAGATAAAACAGTTGGTCTTACATGCAACACTGCATTCATGACTTCTAAACAAACTTAAATCATCACTTTTCTGAATTGTGCAACCCCATTTTAAACCTTTAAGCAAGTGTGTGCATCAAATATCTATTGAATTGCATGACCAAAATAATTATCAAATATGGGTTGCAAGGGAGGGTTTATATATAAAATAGATTAGTTTGATGTCTTATGATTCTACCCTTTACAAGAGCAAGTCGCTAGTTCAAGTTCTATGCAATCATGTATGTTAGGACTCAGTCCAGATTCTCGGATAATGGTTTTGATTTTTTAGCCTTTCTAAAGCTTTTTCCTTTTTGGGAATTTAACAAGGAAAAGTATCTGAGAAAACTATTCAAGTTATTAACTCATACAATACAAGGAAACCAAATTAAATCAAGGTTTTTTAATCCTACCAGTAGAGTGTAGCCAGAGAGATTTGCAAAGGAAGTAGCAATAGATGCACTAGAGAGAGAAAGATCCCCTAAATGCCCTACCAACATAGCAGATATCATCCACGAGCTATATTCTAACAAACTCAATAACACCATAGGCCCTGCTATCCAACATTGTTTCTTTACTTCCTCCCATACTACACCTCCACTGTAGTTCACTTCATCCTACTCATCTCTAAATACAAATACTTCTTCATTGGCTACAAGTGTCTCCAGCACATCATTCTCATGCCCATGGCTATGAATTGAATCACCTCTCTCCATGGTTGATCGAATGGAAAAAATAAAAAAATATTCTTCCACAATATCAACTGTTTTTAAATTAGCGTATAAAAAATGGAAGATGATTGCCACCAACCACTGATATTTGTCTGCTTGTATGTCATGATACATTTTTTAAAAGGGCATAAATTCCCGAGATGACAATAAATGAATGGAGAAAGAGTTGGGGATATCGTCGAGAGAAGATAATCTCCATAAAAAATGACATGTCTTAGAGATATCATAGCATATAATACCAACCCCCTTCCCCCATACATAATATGCTAACGACAGATAAATAAATGAATAGGTACAAACATACGAAGATAGAAATAGACATAGACAGAGGGACGTTTCAGCTGTAGAGAGTTTTAAAAATGAGTGGGATTTTAAAAAGCGAGCGGGATTTTTAAAAATGAGGGAGTTTTGCAGGGAGAATGGTTGCGTCTGTTATGGAGAGTGATGATTGTGAATAAGAATAGGGGGATGAAGAAATGGATGAGCACAAGAACCAGGTTAGCAACCAATAGTAACACACGAGGTCAAGACAACCACCACGCCTTACTGATACACAAATTCAAGAGATGGAGGAGTAAGCGTTAAATATTTTTTTGCAACTCTTTACATGTAATGATATCCATATTGGCTTGGCTATTAACATTGTTTTCCCCTCAACATACAGGTCATTCAAGGTCTGCCAACACTCAGGAAATAGGTAAAAGCATGAACTAATTTTCTATAACTGAATGGTAAACGTATATAATGATATTTCTGCAGATAAGGTAAACATTTGTAGGAATTTTGTGATTTGTTTATTTTAGTTAAGTGGGCTGGGCTGGCCTTTTGTGTGATATAAAACATATGAATTGGCCACTGGGGAGAATGCGGAGGCTGTAGTACCTAAGTTCTCCAGCAGCGAATGTTTCCAAGGACGTATTTTTCATGCGAGTGGCTGTAAAACTGGGGAGGAATTTGAAGGATAAAATGTGCTGGTTGTTAGGTGTGGGAATTCCAGCATGGAAATGTCTCTTGGTCTGTCAAACCACATTGCCAAGTCCTCCATTGTCCCCATCTCTGTAAGTACAAAATGGGTTATAATTTGGCAGATAAGGGTGATTTTATGTACCTTGAATACTTCTTGTATGCACCAAAGATGTGAATACCTAATGGAAGCTTGGAAAACCATCTGCATCCCAATGGAGATAAGGTAGAAAATGAGGCATGCAGATTAAGCTAAAGCCAAATATTAAGAATAGACATTCAAAAAGAACATTGTTGGGCTTTAAATCACAATGAACCAGTTGGACAAAATAATGATGATGGAGATATGCCATGCCCTGAGCTATGTTCTTTTGGATAGAGATATGACAACACATATATGTGATTTTGGTATGGCATGATTAATCTGTGTAGATTCAACAGATCATTCACTTCCATATCCACTTTGAGAGGATCAATTGGATATATTGCCCCAGGTATGAAAATTTGCAGGATATGCAAAACAAAATGCTTCTATTTTCTATTTAGTTTTTCATTAGGATTTCATAGTTTGTTGGCTTGGATGCAGAATATGGATTTGGAAGTAAGACTTAGACAAAAGGTGATGTATAGAGCTTTGGAATTGTCTTATTGGAAATGATGACAAGGAAAAGGCCAAATGGCAACATATTTGTGTTAAATATGAAACTCCAATATTCTTTTTCCCTCCAATTCCTTATGGTTGTTCGGCTTCTTTTCTTGGATACAAAGTGTTGTATTGGAGTGGGTTATATGTATTTGCTGCATATTATTGATGTAACTCGAACTGAGAATTAATAAAGGTTCCCCTAGTTAGAAAGTGGATGTAACCATCACGGTGAACCACTATAATTTTGGTGTTTGCGTCTTTATAATTTGTTCTTCTTTCATTCTATTTCTGCGCTTAATTTATTCACTTTCATAATCAAACAATTGGTATCAACTTGGTGGCGAAGTGCTATTTGGAATCGGTGAAAAATTTCTAGAATTATGGAAGATGTGGATAAGTGGAAGATCGAGAAATTTGTAGGCCAAAATTTTGGTCTTTGGAAGGTGCAGATGGAGTCACTATTGATTAAGCAGGATCCCGCACTAGAGTTGGAAGGGAAAACAAACAAGCCAACATCAATGACTGATGTAGAATGGGAGAAACTAGACAAAAAGGCGAGAGCAACAAACTTCCTCTCGGTATCTAGTAATGTATTGTTCAACATTTCATCCAAGAAGAATTTGAAAGAATTATGGGAGAAACTTTCTTCCATGTATGAAATGGCTTCGACATCTAATAAGGTATTTATTATGAAAAAATTATACAATTTAAAGATGAAGGAAGGAGGGGTTATGTCAAACCATTTAAATGAGTTCAATACCTTAGTAAGCCAATTGATTTCAGTAGGCATCAATCTAGATGATGAGATTAAAGCAATACTATTATTATGTTCATTACCTAACAGTTAGGAAGGCATTGTAATGACTGTTGGCACTTTGGTGGCTACCAAAAGCAAGTTGAAATTTGATGATGTTGCAGGTACTCTTCTTAGCGAAGATATGAGAAGAAATAATTAGGAGCCTTCTTCCGGTGATGCTTTAATGATAGTGAGTAGAGGAAGGTCTCTAGAAAGAAACAAAGATAATAATGAAAAGAGATCCAAATCAGCAAAGAGGTTGAAGTCAAGAGGACAAAATGGTGATTGTTGGTTTTTTGGTAAGGTTGGTCACACAAAGAAGAATTGTCTGTCTTATAAAAAGGCACAAGAGAGAGTCAGAGACAGTGAAGCTAATACAAATTGTGACTATGATGATGGTATTTTAGTCCTTCCCACCACTGAAACCACTTCTGATTCATGGGTACTTGACTTCAAAGCCTCCTTTCATGCCACCTCATGTACGAAGGCCTTCACAAATTATGAAGAAGGTCAGTTTGGAAAAGTGTATCTAGGTGATAATAAAGCATGTGAGATAATTGGGAAAGGTGATGTTTTGTTACAACTGGAAGATGAAATTAAACGGCTTTTAAAAGATATCCGCCATGTTCCTAAACTCAAGAGGAATTTAATATTCGTAAGTTAGCTCTACACTCAAGGTTACCATGTTTTATTTACTTTCGATACTTGGAAAGTAACTGTAGACATCTAAATTTGATCACTTCCATATGATCAAAATCATCTACTTTGTCCATCCATGTCATTAATAGTGATTAAATAATTTATTTAATCATTATTTCATTTTTTGCCTAAGGTTCCTAAAGTATGTAATTGAATAATTAAATACTTTACCTTACACCTTTTCTTCTCTAAATTAAATAAATAAGATAATTTATTTAATTTATTCATTTGACCTATTTGGATTAAAACCAATTTTTCATCCCTCTTTTTCTCTCCTTGTCACATTCTCCATAATCCTCTTTTAATCTGGATTAAATTAATTAATCCATGATTATGATGTGCACAACTTAATCAAAATTAGTGTCACATCCTCCATAATCTCCCACTTGCCTCTAATCTCTCATTAACTATCATAATCCTATGTTTTCACAACCTTAATCAAGGTCATTAGCCTAATCAATACCTTGGTCAACTCTCCCCATCCCCCAAGGAATTTTTAATTCTTTTTTATTCACCCAAGGCTCTTCTCTTCCCCATGCAAGTTCTAGAAGGCTTGACTTGGCACTTTACATGTGCTAAGGACTTCTAAAACCTTGGACTTGTCACATCATTCATATGTGGCAAATCCCCACCTTTTTGGAAACCCTCTCTTATCCACTAGATTCTTCCAATCATTGTGAATTTTTAATTCACTTTTATTTCTCCAAGGAATCTTCTTATCCCCCAAGGTACTTGTCCTTCATCCACCTCATGTACTTCTCTTCCACCTCATTTCCAAATCATCCCACCCCAAGACATCTCACATTCCACATGTCAAGATGTGAGGGCTTGTGAGTCCTCAACTCACCATAGCCCTTCATCTTGATCTTGTTGGATCAATATCAACTGTTGAATTCTCTAGAGAATTCATTTTGTCCTATAAATACCCCCTCATTTCTCTCATTTTAGGGATCAAGTATTTTGCTACCAAACTCTTGCCAAATTGTCATTTGCAGCATTTTAGCTTTGTCCATAGCATTTCTTATCAATCCATCTTGCATCTTGCATCCACTTCACTCCATTGCCATCCAAGGAGCACACAAGACATCCAAAGATCAAGGGCCAACCAAGGAAGAAGCAACATGAAAGTATAATCAAATTCAATCTATTTCATCTTTCTTTCATGTTCATCTATTTCTTAGGCTAATCATTGAGGTGCCCTTTTTTTATGTTATTTCCTCTTATTGCATCATTTTAGCATCTCACATTAGGACTTGACATTTTAATAGGGATCACATTTCTGGCATGCCCGGTGGGACCCACAAATGGGTTTCTATTCTTCACATTTGTTGTTGCATGAATATTTTTGCAAGTTCAGGTCACAGAGGGGTGGACTTGCCCTCCCGGGCAATGCAGAGGGGCGCATACACCCTCCTATTTCGACGTTTCTGATAGTTTTATTGTAGAAGTGTAGATACGCCCCTATGTTCTGACATTTTTGTTAGCTGTTTTCTGCAGAAGTGTGGATATGCCCTCGTGTTCCACCATTTTTTTTTGCTAACTATTTTCTACAGAAGTGCGGATATGCCCCTGTGTTCGGATTTTTGTTGTAACGGTTTTCTGTAGAAGTGAGGATACGGCCCCGTGTTCTGACATTTTTGATAATTTTCTGCAAAGGGGCAGATACGCCCTCCTGTTCCAACATTTTTCACAGCTAACATTTGCTTGCAGGGCCTTTATTTCATTCAAATTTTAAAGTTTTCCTTACTATTTTATCTACTCACTTAGCATAATTAGGGGGAAGTAATACTTGCTGCTTGCTGTATTTGTTTTTCTTTGTGTTACCCTAAGGGGGCATTAGTTTGTTTTCACCTTCCCCTTTGCACTTTGTGCAGATCCGAGGGGGGGGTTGGAAACGATTAGTGTCTTCTTCTTAGCGGGACCTACCTGGGATTTCATCACTCCAAGGGATGATCCCAACCATGCATACCAGTGGGGTATACAAAGGGGGGAGAGCCAAAGCTGTACCCCAATCCAATTGCATCGTAATTGGTGGAACGTCGAATCTAAGGTGATACCTAGATAGATGTGAAGAGTTGGTTCGAGCCTTTCACAATCTCGCTGGGGTTCCCGACTCACGCTTGTGACAGACTGGTGTTCATGGTTGTGCCTCACGTATCGAGCATATATCGAGGACTCCCTAGAAACCTTGTTCATCCTAGAGTAAGACCTTTGCTGGCCATACCCCTTAATAATAACCATAGGATTGTGCTTGTTCAAAGTGTCTTTTTATGAAAAACTAGTAAATTTTGATAAGTCAAACCTTCATTGAGTCATTTCAAGTCTTTGCCATAATCCCTCATTCCAAACCAAGTCACTGTTTTCTTGTAGAGGGGTGGATTTTCCCCCTGTTTCAGCACTTTTCACTGCAGAAGTGCGGATACGCCCCCCTATTTCAGCATTTCTCACTACAGAAGTGCGGATACGCCCCCCTGTTTCAACATTTCTCACTGTAGAAGTGCGGATATGCCCCCTAAATGGACAATTTCATCCATTTGACCATTCTAAACCCTCGTTTGAACTCCCAGAATCTCCATTTGACCATTTGATCATCCTAAACACTCATCTAACCAATCCAAACATCCATTTGACCATTCCAAACCTCTATTTAACCTTTTTAAAAATGCCCATTTATCACATTCTCATTCTCATTCCACCATTTGGGATACCCATCTTACTGTGTGACCTAAACATTTGCACTTTCCAAAAAAGATCAATTCAACAACACATCTTCCATTTGTATTCATCATCATCTCTCAACACAAAATCCCTTAAACCTTGTCTTAGGAGTTATCTCCTGAATTGACCAAGGCATTACGTTTGATCGTTATCCTACATATCAATCCTTGTCTTCAACCTAATCAATCTGCTTCTATCTTGAGGTGGATTTGTGTTGTAAGTAAACATAATTGGCTCAAATCAATCCCCTTCTATCTCAAGGTGGATTTGACGCCGTGATCATTGATTTAGCTAGCTCAATCCGATCAACCAATGTCATAAGTCACTTAGGGTGATTTCCAAATCAAGTTTTAAGATCCCCTCCATTATCCAATCCTCATCCAATCATCAAATTGATACATCATCAATTGATCCAATCAAATCCCATCCTCATCCAATCATCAAATTGATACATCATCAATTGATCCAAACAATCCAATCCTCATCCAATCATCAAATTGATACATCATCAATTGATCCAAACAATCCAATCATCATCCAATCATCAAATTGATACAACATCAAATTGATCCATCCACCAATCCTCATCCAAATAATCCAATTGATACATCATCAATTGATCTAAACAATCCAATCCAATCTATCAAATTCCCATCATCCTAATCTGAGATTTTATGCAATCCCAATTTGAGCTTTCATCCAATCCCCATATGAGCTTCCAATACATCCTAGTTCTTTATCCATCATCTATTCTATCCTGCTAATCTGTATCCATCATGAATCTTTATTCCCCTCTCACACGACGAATAATAATAGTCAAGGGGAATCCTTACTCCATTGATGACGATAATGAAAATCTTATTGATCATGAAGATTGTTATATAGATTCCCTTGATGCTCTCATTGCTAGCAAGCTCTCTCCAATCGCCTCCCAAAATACCACTACTTCTTCAAAATATCCCACCATGCCTTCATCCACATCTAATAACGGTCATTATGCTACCCTTGACAAGGGATATCCAACATCCTCACCATCGACATATTCATCATGTCCTCCCTTTCAACCTCTATCCTACCCAACCTCCATATCCTCCTCTCCTTATCATCATCAACAATCCCAATACCTCCACCTTAATCCCACATCGCAATCTTCCCATCCTAATCCCACACCCACACCTTCCTATCACAATCCCCCATCCCAATACTCCTCCTATCCTAATCCACCATATCAATCCGCTTATCTTAATCCATAATCCCTATCCTTCTATGCCAACTCACCATACATTTCTTCCTATGGTGGTTCACCACCTCAATCTTCTTATTCTAATCCAACACCCACACCTTTCTATCACAATCCCCCATCCCAATACCATTACATTAATTCCATATCTCCCCATTCTAATCTTTCATCTACATCTTCCTGCTATCACTCACCATCCCAATCTTCCCAATCTAATCCAACATCCACATCCTCCTACATCACTCCCCCTTTCACAGCATTATATCTTACTCCTCCATCTAAACATAACCCACCTAGTCCTCCAACCATTCCTAGTCCTCCATCTAGTCCCATCCACTCATCTAATCCTCCAATCCCTAACCCTAATTCTTCATCTCTTCCTACTCCTCCATCTAGTCCCATCCACTCATATAATCATAATCCTCCATCTCCTCCTAATTCTACATCTAATCCTCATCCACCCATACACTCATCTAATCCACCAATCCCTAATCATAATCTCCCATCTCCTCCTAGTCCACCATCCATTTCCATCCCCTCATCTAACCCTAACCCACCAATTCCTAATCCTAATCCTCCATCTCCTCCTAGTCCTCCATCCAATCCCATCCCCATGTCTAATCCTAATCCTAATCCACCCTTTCCTAATCCTAATCCACCAATCCCTAATCCTAACCCTCCATCCATTCCCATCACTCTACCTAATCCTACATCCCTTCCAAATTTTGGGCAAGGACTCATAACAGAAGAGACACCATTCCCTCCCACTCTATCATGTACTATCACTAGTGATGAGGCCCTCCTCCATCCTACACCTATCCCTCCCATCACCATTCCTGACACCATCCAAACGGTTGAGCCAGTCAAACCCATCGAATCCATTAAATCCCCATCTTCTTCTACTAGATCCACCCAATCCATTGAAGACATCCAATCCCCTCCTCCTAATCCTAATATTCACAAACTTCAATCCCATGACCTTCATGAATCCTCCATCCTCCTATCTCCCCCAATTGAGAAGTCCCTCCAATACTCTTCCATCATCATACATCCCCCACAAGATGAGTCATGCCAAGAGCTTGATCCAAAGCATACAAGCATATCCCCTCCTCCAAATCAAAATCCTTCCATCCCATCTACTCCATCTCAAGAACATAGTCTTCCATCCATTTCATCTCATGATCCATATCCTCAACCAATTCATGATCCCATTTGCATTCAAAATCCAGTCACTCCATCTCATGAACCCTTATCACCCACTACCAAAAATCCAGATCTTATCATACCAGCTAATCCATCTTCGGATCCCTCATCACTTCCTCTTCCAAATAAAGATGTGGCTATCCCCTCATCTCCATTGCACAATCCTCCATCATTTCTTAGCTCCGCCATCCCAATGCCACTGTTATATCATCTTGGTACCATTACGCTCTCCCATGGTGGTCTTCTAGCAAGAGAAAAACAAATTCTATGCACCACCTTTCCTCCTCCACCTGCTAACACACTCGCATCATGCTTCCAAAAGAATAAGCATCCTACCATAGATCACATTCTCGAGAACATGAACTATCAAGGAAAAGGTTTAGGCCTTCATGAGCAAGGAATGTTAGAGCCATTCAAGTCAAAGAACATCTAGGCACACATGGTCTTGGATATGTCTCCCAAAAATTGCACTCTAAATATGTTGGTACAACCTCCATACATCCTAAACGATCCTCTTCTAAAGGCACAAGAGGTAATTTCCATCATTCTACCAAGTCATTCACCGCCATCCCTCCTCCTCCATCATATTTCCTCACAACAACTGTCTATCTTCCTCCCTCATCCTCTAAATCCATTTTGGGTCCTTATATCCCATAATCACCCCCTCCATCTTATCCTATTTATCCTTTCATTCATCCACCCCCTATCCCTCATACATAGCATAAAAATACTACCTTCTTAACTCCTATTTAGGATCAACAAAGGCACATACCTACACATTCTCCATCTTCACATAATCCCTATAACCCTACCTCCATCACTCCACATCATCCATCTCCTCGCACCTATCCCCTTGCTACTAAAATAACTTTGGATGCCAAAGCAACAATGTATAAATCCAAATGTCCACATGAATCTAAAGCTCCTCATGTCCCCTTCAAAAGACATGTTGAAGAAAATAAAAATCAAGTCCAAAATTTAAATCAATCCAAAAGGCCACAAAGGCCCACCAAAGAAAAAATCAAAACCATGTGGATCCCAAAGAAAACAGGTACCATAGCTTCAAATGAAAAGTCCATAACGACATCCAAAGTTGCTATTCCCCCACAAAATCATTCACATCCTCCATCTCCTAAATTTTTTTTGGGTCCTTATGTCCCAAACTTCCCTATCCCAATGCCTCCATTATCACCACATTCTCCACCCATCAACCCTCCTATCATTTCACATCTACCACATGTGCCAATGTTGGTCCTGAACACCTTCCCCTATCACACATCCACTCCGTCATTCCATCCATACAATTTTCAACACCCCATCCACTATCCCCCCTATCTCCCCTGTCCAATCCTTTTGATTCATCCTCTTTCATAATCCATTTCTTCTACTAAGGTTGTACCAACATCTGCTGGTCACTTTACACATAGGCTCTTATTACCTCATATGGAACTTGATGCTTGAGTCCTTCATCCATATCCTTATAAACTATCCTCTAAAATACACATATCCATCTCCCTATCTTTATCCATCTTTTTCCACATCCTAGTCCAAACAATACAAAAAATTCAAAAAATCAAAA
The DNA here is from genome assembly GCA_007115665.2 of Sequoiadendron giganteum. Taxonomy (NCBI): domain Eukaryota; kingdom Viridiplantae; phylum Streptophyta; class Pinopsida; order Cupressales; family Cupressaceae; genus Sequoiadendron; species Sequoiadendron giganteum. The sequence continues at coordinate 309,795,876 of CM021103.1, forward strand.
TAAAAAATAAAAAATAAAAAAGAGAAAAAGAATCAGAAAAATACAAAAAAAAAAACAGTAAAGAGAAAATCATTTGTCCAATGGTGAAAACTTGGAAAACAAGTGCCTTGGATAAGTACCATGATGAAAACCTGGCAAATGGGCATCATGCGTAAATTCCCCATCTAGTCTCCTTCCACGATTGGGGGCAACGTCCACTTACGCATTCCTTTCCTCCATCTGCTTATCTTCCGCATCCTATCCATCCTATCCCATTTATCCCACTCCCTCCATCTTCCTTGCGATCTTGATAAATGTCAGGGAAAGCCTATATAAATGCTTTGGACACCTCTTGGCATATATTCCCCTCATCCATACACTATCATATTCCTTCCACCCATCTTGCTATCCCTCTTGCCTTGTCATGCATGACACATCTAGAGTGGGGGAAACTTGTTCTTTGCAATGAAGTCCTTGGAGACATCGTCCATCCATCTCTCCATCCTGCCCATCCTTACCTCCCCATCCATTTATCTAGCTAGTCATCCCTTCCATCTACCAAATACTTATCTTCCTATACTCCCATCCACTACTCATTTTTCGTCCTTTCATCCTTATCTCCCCATTCATCTATCTCAACATTCAATCCATTTATCCATCCATCCTGCAATCTCTTCCATCCTTCCACTTCTTTCTCCCTCTATCCACCTATCCTAATATCTTTCTATCTCCCCATCTTTATCACTCCATCCATTTTCGTTCCATCTCATAATCCCTTGTCATTGGTATCTAGCTATAGGCTACCCTTGTGCACTCCAATGCCATGCTATGTCACTATCATCACTCCTATCTATTTCCTACATCCTCCTCCTATTCTATTACTCTTCATCATTCATCTATACATCCTCTCATCATCCCATTTCATCTTCTAATAATCTAGATCACAATCCCATCCCTGAGCTTCGCATAACCCACATTCAACATATTGACCATCCCATACACACGACTTGTCCTGGCACATCATATCCGCTCCATCCTTTTAACCATTTATCTTGGTCATCTCATCACCCCTCATCCATTGTCTGTCGTTGGTCTCTTATCGAACTATGTTGCCCCTACACTTTCACGTAGGCAAGGTCGATCATTTGATCCACCCTCGGGGTTCTATCTTTTGTTTTTCTTGTCCTCTTCCATCGTCTGTCTTTGGCCTTGTCTCGAACTACATTTCCCCTGTGCTTTCACGTAGACAAGGTCGATCATTTGATCCACCCCCGGGGCTCGGTATTTTGTCTGTCTGATCCTTGTCCTCCATTCTTTGTCTTCATCATCCTCTTTCCGCTTTTACCATGTTCTTTTCCTGAACTACAAGGGCTCTATGTTTTCATGTAGGCAAGGTTGATCTTTGATCAACCCTCGAGCCCCTAGGTCTTTAGGGTGTGTCTATTTTGTCGCCTCATTGTTTTTTCATCTTGTCGCCTTATGTCTCACTATCTTGTCATGTCATCAAGTATGTCCTTATCCTAGTTGGTGCTTTCAAAACAAAGGTCTTTCGTATCATGAGATCCAATCGGTTTCAGATATCCTACGTCATGTCGATCAACCACCAGATCCTCCATCTTTGGTCTCAATAGGATGTATCCTTCCTAACAAACTGCATCAACCCCATCCATCTTCTTGATCCTATGGCATAGGATGTTTGAAATTGATTCTGATCTTTTGATGCTTTTGACTTTTGTTTATCATTTGAGCTCCCTATCATCACTTGTCATGGTCACCTTGATCCATCATATCATGGTGTGCTTTGACTAGTAAACATAGGGGCGTATATTGATCTTTTTTATGTTTCTGTCTTCTTGGTTGTCCCACGTAGTACCCACCAAGACCCCCGTGGTCTGGCGTTACACTAGGAGATTCTTTTGTGCTTTTAGTTATCCCAATACCTAGCCTGACCAATGTCTTCATGACTTTGGGGTGTTGGAATAGCCTTCTTGTTTGTTGTGTTTGTTTTATGCATTGGACACTAATCCACCTTGGTTCTTCATACCCTGGCACTTTGTGTCTTATTCTATAGCAAAAATCAGTGCTCTAAGGATGGAAAATTGCATTAGGATTTCATTTCATTTTCCATTCCATCATCTTGCATTTTCCCCCCATCCCTTCCTCTCTTCCCTCTATCACTCTTCATCCATCTCCCACCCCTCCCGGGCTGGGGCGGATCCGCCTCCGACTGCGGGGCGGACCCGCCCCTGGCCGTGGGGTGGACCCATGCCAGGGTTGACCCACCCCTTGCACCAGGGTGGACCTGCCCCTTTCCCTGAGGTGGACCCACCCTTTTCTAGGGTGGACCCGCCCTTTTGCAGTGGGGAAAATCCGCCCCTCTGCGAGTCTTTTCTTCCCTTTTCTTCTCGAGGACGCCATTTTCAAACCGTGCATCGGATCGACTTCATTCAAAAGGAAAACTTGCTTATTTTTTCAAGCTCTTTCCAACCATACCTTTCATTTCTTCCTATAAAGAAGTCATCTGGGACCCCTCTCTTTTCCCTCCCTTTTTAAGGGGTATTTTTTTACTTCTTATTTACCTTTTTTTCCTCGAACTAATCCCTTCTCTTCCCGGGGCCGCCATTTGCAAACCATTTGACTTCATTCAAAATACAAACTTGCCTAATTTTTCACGCTCTTTCCAACCATGCCATCCATTTCTTCCTATTGAGAGGTCACCTGGGACCCCTCTCTTTTCCCCCGTCGCCCTCTCGAGTGGGCATGCCCTTCCCATTTATCTATTTTCCTTGCCATAGTCAACCCCTTCTAGGATTGGGGCATCTTCATCCATTCCCTTGCTAATTTGGACAGCTCAGGTCCTCTTCCCCATGCTGGGGCATCATTTTCTGGTTACTTCCTCTATAGAGTCATCTACATTTTATTTTCTTCAAAGCACGGTTATTCTAACAGTACTTCAAAGAGGGGAAAAATGTAGACATCTAAATTTGATCACTTTCATATGATCAAAATTGTCTACTCTATCCATCCATGTCATTAATAGTGATTAAATAATTTATTTAATCATTATTTCATTTTTTGCCTAAGGTTCCTAAAGTATGTAATTGAATAATTAAATACTTTACCTTACATATTTTCTTCTCTAAATTAAATAAATAAGACAATTTATTTAATTTAGTCATTTGACCTATTTGGATTAAAACCAATTTTTAATCCCTCTTTTTCTCTCTCCTTGTCACATTCTCCATAATCCTCTTTTAATTTGGATTAAATTAATTAATCCATGATTATGATGTGCACCACTGAATTAAAATTAGTGTCACATCCTCCATAATCTCCCACTTGCCTCTAATCTCTCATTAATTATCATAATCCTATGTTTGCACAACCTTAATCAAGGTCATTAGCCTAATCAGTACCTTGGTCAACTCTCCCCATCCCCTAAGGAATTTTTAGTTCCTTTTTATTCACCCAAGGCTCTTCTCTTCCCCATGCAAATTCTAGAAGGCTTGAATTGTCACTTTACATGTGTTAAGGACTTCTAGAACCTTGGACTTGTCACATCATTCACATGTGGCAAATCCCCACCTTTTTGGAAACCCTCTCTTATCCACTAGATTCTTCCAATCATTGTGAATTTTTAATTCACTTTTATTTATCCAAGGAATCTTCTCATCCCCCAAGGTAATTGTCCTTCATCCACCTCATGTACTTCTCTTCCACCTCATTTCCACATCATCCCACCCCAAGACATCTCACATTCCACATGTCAAGATGTGAGGGCTTGTGAGTCCTCAACTCACCATAGCCCTTCATCTTGATCTTGTTGGATCAATCTCAACCGTTGAATTCTCTAGAGAATTCAATTTGTCCTATAAATACCCCCTCATTTCTCTCATCTTAGGGATCAAGTCTTTTGCTACCAAACTCTTGCCAAATTATCATTTGCAGCATTTTAGTTTTGTCCATAGCATTTCTTATCAATCCATCTTGCATTTTGCATCCACTTCACTCCATTGCCATCCAGGGAGCACACAAGACATCCAAAGATCAAGGGCCAACCAAGGAAGAAGCAACATGAAGGTATAATAAAGTTCAATCTATTTCATCTATTTGTTAGGCTAATCATTGAGGTGCCCTTTTCTTATGTTATTTCCTCTTATTGCATCATTTTAGCATCTCACATTAGGACTTGACATTTTAATAGGATCACAGTAACAAAGGGGGTCTTGGTGGTAGTAAAGGGAAATAAAGTTGGCAATTTATATGTTTTTGAGAATCATAATCAAGTGGGAGCTGCTATGATTGTTGAGGATAATAGTACAAAACTTTGGCATAAAAGACTTGGTCACATGAGCAAGAATGTACTTTTGGTTATGCTCAAAAGAGAACAATTACCGGTTTGAAATATTTTGAGTTGGATTTTTGCCAACATTGTCTCTATGGCAAACAAAAGTGGGTCAGCTTCTTGAGAACCGGTCATGAGAAGAAGAGCCAACCCTTGGAGCTGGTTTATTTGGATGTCTTCAAACCCACTGAAGTAACCTCCATTGGAGGAGCTAATTATTTTTTCACCTTTCTTGATGATTGTACAAGGAAAGTTTGGATTTATATGCTCTCGAAAAAATCAGAGGTGTTTGCCAAGTTCAAATTATTTAAATCTTTTGTTGAAAATCAAATTGGGCATAAGATCAAGTGCTTGTAGACAAATAATGGAGGAAAGTTTTTCTCCTCAGAATTTGATATTTTTTGTGCAGAAAATAACTATATTCGTCGGCTTAAAATTGTTCCCTTTACTCCTCAAGAGAATGGTGTAGCTGAAAGACTCAATTGAACAATTCTCAAGAGGGCTTGTTGCATGCACTCGAATGTTGGATTAGGCAAAGAATTTTGGGCAGAGGCTTATAATACAATAGTATATTTGATCAATCGAGCACCGTCACATCGATTGAATTTCGATATTCTGGAAGAGACTTGGTTGGTTAAGTGAATTTCTTATAGTTATTTATGAATTTTTGGTTGTGAAGCATTTTATCTTATTCTTAAGGAAAAGCGATCTAAACTTGATCCTAAATCAAAGTGTTGCATTTTTATTGGTTATGGTGAGGACAACGATGGTTTCAAGTTGTGGGATCTGCTTGAACGAGAAATAATTCAAACTCGTGATGTGGTGTTCAATGAACACACTTTTCTAGCCTTGCAAGCTCAACCAATGGATACTAAGGAATACGTTTCTCTATTAGCATTTGATACCAATATGTCACAGGGGTCTCTCGGGTCACTGCCTTCAACCATCATTGCTTCTCCAACCTTTTTTTTAGCACTTGGTCATGTTGACTCAATTCAGAATGATGAAGAGTCATTTGAGGACAATAAAAATAGTCATGACATTGTATCTTTCCCGTTGCCTGAGCCTGCTACAGATGCCTCACAAGAAGGCAAAAATTCTTCACCACACGCTAAACATTCCTCCTGGCACCCTACACAAGAATCTCAACAAGAGGATATAGGTTTTATGCGACACTCAGGAATTGGGGAATTTGGCTCCACCGTTAATGATAATCACTGCCAAAATCAAAATTGGCCTATCTCTTCTAAGGTGATTAATCAAGCTGCTCTAGGTTATCCCAAAAACGTGGCACCTCAGGTCAAAGAGCACATAAGAATTCATGAGTAGCCAGTTCGATGTCTTGGCAAGGAACAAAGCATTGGTAATGCTCTACATGACACTCAAATAGAGATAGGAAAGGGCATTGCTATCACAACAAGGTAGGAAATTGTAACATCTAATGTGCCAATAGAGAATCAACTGAGGCAGTCTACCAAGTAAAAAAAATTCCTAGGTGAATTCAATGATTTTGAATTGTTACTGGCTGATTACCTTGAGTTATTATTCACTGATCAAATCGAGCCAGTTACCTTCAAACAAGTTTGCAATGATCTAAATAAGAAGAAATGGATGGAGGCAATGTGGGAAGAAATGGATTCATTAAAGGAAAATCTCACTTCGGATTTGGTAAAAATTCCTCCTAATAAACGAGCCTTGAAAAATAGATGGGTGTATCAGTTGAAAGAAGAAGGTGGTAGGAAACGCTATAGGGCCAAAGTGGTTGTCAAAGGTTATGACCAGCAAAAGGGGATAGACTTCAATGAAATTTTCTCTTCGGTTGTGAGGATGACTTATATTCATGCATTCTTGGGTTTTTTTGTTTTTTGTGATCTTGAGCTCGAACAACTTGATGTTAAAACCACATTCCTTCATGGAGATATTGACAAAGAACTATACATGGAGCAGCCTGAAGGTTTTGTCAAAAGAGGACATGAACATCTATATTGTAGGCTGAAATGAAGCTTGTATGGGCTCAAGCAAGCCCCAAGATAGTGGTATAACAAGTTTGATCATTTCATGATTGAGCATGACTTCATCTGTTGTGAGTCTAACCCATGTGTCTATTACAAGAAACTTGGTACTGATGAGTTTATTTTATTATTAGTTTATGTTGATGACATGCTAGTTATTGGCTCTAGCATGAAAGTAGTTCGTGAATTGAAGAAAATTTTAGCTCAACATTTTTCCATGAAAGAATTAGGGGCAGCAAAACAAATACTTGGCATGAGTATAACCAGGGATAGGAAAAAGAAAGAAATCAGATTGTCTCAAGAAAAGTATGTTGCTCAAGTTTTGGAAAGGTTTGGTATGAAGGATGCTAAGCCCGTTGTCACTCCTTTAGCTGATCACTTTTGTTTGTCCTTCGATATGTGTCCCAAGACACAAGAAGAATAAGAATTCATGAAACATATTCCCCATTCTTCCACGGTTGGCAGTCTAATGTATGCCATGATTTGCAGATGACCCAATATCTCTCATGCAGTGGGAGTCATTAGTAGATTTATGTGTAATCTAGGAAAGGATCATCGGGAAGCTGTTAAGTGGATTTTGAGGTACCTGAAAGGTACTTCCAATCATGCTTTATGTTTTAATGGAAGGGGGCTTCAACTACAGGGATATGTTGATTCAGATTTGGGGGGTGATTTGGACAAATGACGATCAATGTCAACCTATGCCTTCATATTTGTTGGGGAAATGATCAGTTGGGTTTCTAGATTGTAAAAATTAGTTGCTCTCTCTTCCGCTGAGGCCAAATACATGGCTCTATCTGAAGGGGCCAAAGAGATTATTTGGTTACAATAGTTGTTGAGTGAGTTGGGGTGTACACAAAATGAATTTGTTCTTTTTTGTGATAGTAGTAGTGCCAATTTTATGGTGAATAATCACACATCTCATCGTCGCTCTAAGCACATTGATTTGCGCCATCATTTCATTCATCATGTGTTTGAAGAAGGCAAGTTACAAGTGGAAAAAATTGATACAAATGTGAATCCAACTGATGCTTTGACCAAGATCATGACAAGAGAGAAGTTTGATTTTTGTAGGACTTCTCTCGTTCTTGTTAAACTCTACTCAACAGGGCTAAAGTGGGGGAATCTTTGAATGTGAGCAACAGTAATTGGGTTTCAAGTGGGAGATTGTTAAATGTGAAACTCCAATATTCTTTTTCCCTCCAATTCCTTATGGTTGTTCGACTTCTTTGCTTGGATACAAAGTGTTGTATTGGAGTGGGTTATATGTATTTGCTATTGCATATTATTGATGTAACTCAAACTGAGAATTAAAAAAGGATTCCCCTACTTAGAAAGTGGATTTAACCATCATGGTGAACCACTATAATTTTTTTATTTGTGTCTTTACAATTCTGTTCTTCTTTCGTTCTATTTCTACACTTAATTTATTCACTTTCATAATCAAACAATTTGTGGGAGGACTTAACTTGCATAACTGGGTGAGCATGGCTTGCTCTCATAGAATGATGGAAATGGACTCTAGTTTGATGGAAGATCCAATTAGCAATGAAGGAAAAGACTGTATATCTCAAGTATTGCTACTAGGTTTGGTATGCACCAGAGAATCATAGAACAATGACCAACTATGGCCGAGGTGGAAAATATTCCTAGGTTGAATTAGAAATAAATTTGTAAGAATTACTGGGACTTCCATATTATCATTAGATTCATTATGTTCATGGAATACTTCTTGTATGCACCAAAGATGTGAATAGGTCACCTTATCCCTTTTACTAGTTGAATAAGCTCTTCAATAATAAGTTGTTTGATTTCTCATAAGATGGACTTCCCAAGACACCCTCTCCCCATGGATGGAAGTGAAAAAGCGAGTTGTAGGGCTTGCTAGGAACTTCAATGGATGCTACATGAATCACAAACAACATTTTCACTTTAATGGACACCACACAATTCGCGAAGGACATTAGTAGCATTTAGGGTTTTTGTCTTTTTATTAGAACTTCTTCTTTCATTCCTATGAATTTGAATTGTATAAATTTTTTGAGGATGACAACTTTTTTATGTAGCATTTTTTTATATCTAATCTATGTAAAATTGATCTTATCAATAGATAAAATTTTCATGTATGAAATTTTATCTTAAAAAATAGATCAAATTCTTTTTTCCTTCTCTACTTTATGTTCTCCCCAAAAAATTTTACTATATGGTGGCCAAATGTTTTGTTCTTTAATAAAATAGAATTTCTTAAAAGTTTTGATATGGTTGGTTGTGCTCTTGCTAACATAATCTTGATAGTTCGTAGTGCTATTACTAAAAATAAAGTATGCACATAAATTTTGTTGCTACTAAATGGCAACAAGTAAAAGAGAAAATAAGTGCCACATAACAAATAAGAAGTAAATAAAGATATGTCAAAATAAAAGTTCATAATATAAGAAGAAAGCACATGGGTGATAATAGACAAATAGAAGACTTAGAGCATATAAATGTTATAGTGTAGGTAATATTATTGTCCTATATCAACATCCAAAGCAAGATGAAACCATGGGTGAAAAACACAAAGAAAGTCTCAATGTCATGCACTAGTATCCAAAGTATTATGAAGAAGAAATTGAATTTCTAAAATGTTGGATTCACAAGATAGTCGTAATTCTTAATTTTATGTGTCATCCTCAAAATATACAAATATAAACTCAAAACATACCTAGATGGTTATAAATTACATAAAGTATTAATAAGATGTGTATACTAACACAAAGTCTATGTAACAGGTAGGTAATAACATTTGCATTATTGACAAAAGATGTGCCACAAATGTTTTGGGTTCATCTACCAAATTAATGTCATCATCATATGAACAAGGGAGGGGTACATTATTAAAAGATAGTGATGGAACCTATATCAATTAGGTGTTATATTTATGTTTTAGTGCTTTGCATTGATTAGAAAAATGAAATAGTACTTAATGATAAACACAAGAGAGGCGTTGAATGCCAATGCTTAGGACCTTTCTTATTTGCATGAAGAAGTAGGATGATCAATTGAGATTATAAAATAATCGATAAGACATGTTTAGGGAGGTCTCCATGATGTGTATAGGATCATTGGCTATGTTTGGATGAAATGAAAGAAGGTTGGTTACTTGATAGGGGCTTGCAAGAAATATAAATTATTTTCAAAAAAGAAATGATACCAAAGGGGTAGTGAGTAAAGAATGTGGAGCACTGAAATGGTGAGGTTTTATGTCAATAAGTGGTGGCTCATTTATAGGAGGAATATAGGGTTGAATTATAGCATGCAAGGAATTTAAGTATAGGATATATACCTCAAATATATAGAAGAAATAATTGACAAAGATGTGTAAGAAGAGGAAATCATGGAAAAATCACCAAACTAACAAAATGAAGGTTTAGCTAGATAAGAAGATATGCAACCTAAACCCATGTGAGAAAGATGCAATGTAGGTTCCACAATGACCATAATTCCCTATTCCACTTACCTAAGACCATTTAAATTATAAAATTATTTAGAAAGCATTATGGCACAAACGTGTAATGATTTCTCCAATTCAGAAAAGGATCTTTGTCACTAGCATGGTCAAAATGTATAGTATAGTCACATTTGAGAGATGCAATGGAAAAATTTATTGTTAAAATAAGGTGAACTATTATAAATTTTAATGCTCCAAGAAGTATGCAAATCTAATTTTATCAATGCAACATTGGGTTCATAAAAATATAACGTGAAAGCCTAAAATTAGCAATTATAAATTAGTTAACCATGATAAACACATAATTGACACTATATGTATGTGGATAAACCCTTGCTAAAAAAAAATTCCACCATCGAAGAGGTACAAGTATGTATTAAGCTTCAACATAAGAGTAAATATATGCAACAATGTTTCTCTCTTCAATCTTGTACCTAACTTGGAGGCTTTGTTGGTGTCTTAATTATGACAATATTTCTTGTTTGAACCTATCTAAACCTCCATTTAAACATGTTTCAAATGGTTAAAATACACTATCCTTAATAAATTTTACCACGATGTTGCATCTTGATAGAAAATCCCTTAATTTTAGGTAGTGGACAATAAAGAGAGTTTTTTAATTCAATATTAGAGAAAAGTACTTGAATCCTAAAGATGAAATGGATTCAAATGTGTTTGTATTTTAAGCTCTATATTCTTTCTTATTAAGGGAGAATAGAATGTGGTGCAAGTTATAATCATTAAATTGTAGAACACGGGCTATGATCGAATTTTATGTTCATATTTTGACCAAACAACTAAACTATGAAATATTTATTTTTAATCAATATTTATAAAGAAATAAACCTATCCATTTTTTCAAGATATTTTAGAAATGTAAAAAATTAAAAATTCCCAAAAATTGTGGCATATAGAATAGAATAAGAAAATATTATGACCTAATTTGAAAAAAACACATCTAGGTTGGGTATATTGTGAATTAGAGGTTAATAAACACAATATGTTTTGAGATGCAACATGTTTTGAAACCTCCTATTTCTCATAATAACTTTATAACTATACATATCTAGGTCTCCATTTCAAATAACATCATTTCATGACATTGTTTTTGGGTATGAAAAATTGAAGGTTTTAAAACACACTATGATTTGTAATATGCACTTCACATGGTACCCAAAATACACCATGTTTTGTAACCTCTACTATGGAAAATTATATCCAATTTACTTGATAACATGAACAATGGTGTTTTTTTTATTTGAATTGCAAATGTAGATATACATAGTTTAAAAACACATAAGCTGGGTATGTTGTGAATTGAAAGTTAATAAACATAGTGTGTTTTGAAGTACGACACATTTTGAAACCTCATATTTCTCATAATAACTTCATAACTATGCATATCTAATCCTCCATTTCAAATAACAACATCATTTCATGACAATGTGTTTTGATATGAAAAATTATATGTTTCAAAACACACCATGATTTGTAACCTATAATTCACATGGTACCCAAAACACATCATGTTTTCAAAACACACAATACAATCTTATTTTCAAAGGCTAGGGTTCTCGTGAAGAATGGATATCCCATGCCGTGAGAAGGCATTTGAATATTTCAAACTCTCATCCACATGCCTTATAAACACGTTTGAGGAAAATTATGAATGATTAATTCGAATGATTGCATCAATTACATGGTAAAAGTGAGCCTTATTCAATTATTCAATTATAGTATAAATTGTTGGCAAGAGGTACTGCATCTATCATCTGGTTTTGTAATTGATGGCAACCTTATGCATTGATCAGGTACACATATCCCCATTCGAGCATATCGGTAGATAGATCGAAAATTGACAAGGCAGAATAGAGTATCCGGTAACTCAGCACTCATCGATTTGTGTAGAGATTTCATGTTATCATTTTATGTTGTGCATCTTAGGAAATGATTATTGGTGTATTATCTCTATTGAGATTGAAGCGCAATGGCTCATATCAATTCGTATGGGAATTAGAAGATTCGGTTGGCGTATTCTCAATTTTTCTTGTATCAAGGCCGACCTCATGAATGTATTAAGTCACAGATGAATGAGAACTAATTAGTTGAGTATTTCTATGTTTGTACATCTTTTTTTGGGTCCTAGCCAAATTGTGGCCGACCATTAAGGGTTACACATTGCATATTTCTCATTATGTGAGCTGACAGTTGTAATTTTGTTGTGTTCTAATGAAGTTGACAAACTGTAAATAGATCATATGTTGTGGATATATATACATGATCATCTGTATCATTTTTTATGATTTATATGTCGAGTACATGTCTGAATTGCGAGTTAGAGTAGAGCAGAGTTGCGATAAAGTACAATTTCACTTGCGCATAGAAGATCCGTGTTATGTGTATGAGAAGAGAAAAATAGAGTTACAAAATTAGTCTATAAGGCAATAGATCTATTATTGTGCTTAATCTAGAACTATAATTAGGCATTTTAGATGCTATCATCTCAGTTCAAATCATCATATGGTTTTAATCTGAAGTATTGGGCAGGAAGCCCTCTTTTCTTTGAGCAGTGAGCTCTAGGCAATGTGCCTGAATGCAAGTGCATTCCCCTTATGTAATCTTCATTTTGAGTATACTTAGAATCATAATTGTGGATTGGCCATCCATTGTGGGTTTTCCCCTAATAGGGTTTCCACGTAAAAATCTTGGTGTTATGGTGTTGTGTTTATTTTCTTGTTTATGCTTTATGATTGAATGTTCCTAATGCTTGGAAGTCAAAGGTTAATAAAGTTATTTTTTGCACAACACTGATTCACCCCCCCTCTCAGCGTGGCTTGTTTCCAACAATTAGTATAAGAGCTAGTTCCTTAGAAGAAGAATTCTAACAGCTTGGGAGATCTTGGAAGAAATTTCAATGGATTCAAGCAGTCTTGAACAACAACTTATGGTGGCCCTAGATGACCTTGATCAATCAAAAGATGAAGTCCATAAACTACAAGCAAATCTCAATTATGCAAAAAAATTCATTGAGTCTCTGAAAGACAAAATCAAAAAGTCAAGAGAGAAGAGAAAGGAACTCTATGATCAAATTCAACAGAAAGATAATAAGAGCTCTGAAGATGAACAAGCCAATAAAGCCCTGAAAGAAAAGATAGAGAAATGTGAAAAGCTTACCCAAGAGAATACAGTTCTGAAGGCTGAAATGGAATCCATCATGATGAGAATGGCCAAAGAGGTTGAATACAAAAAGAAGAATGAAGAAAGCCTAACACAGTCCCTAAAAGAAAAAATTGAAGTATGTAGTCGATTGGATGATGAATTGGAAGTATCCAGAAATAGTGAAGAAGCACTTGAAAGACAGTTGGATGATCTTAGAAATGAACTTGTTATTGCAAATGGGTACAAGGAGAAGTTCAAAGCCAGCTCAACCATTCTCAATGAACTGATTGATAATCGAAGGAATCATGGTGATAAAAGAGGTCTTGGATTTGAGAAAGGAGAAATCTCAAAATCCAGACAAAATAATTCTGGACAAAAGAGATTCAGGCAAGGAAATTAGATGAACAATGTTGGCAGGTATCCGGTAAGACAACCCGATGCTCAAATATTTAATGGATACTATTTTAATTGCATCAAGTTTGGACACATGGCTTCTTAGTGTAGATGTAGAATGAATCAAAGTGGTCCATCTTTCTCAGGTCAGTGTTTCAATTGTCATAAGATTGGTCATAAGTCAAATGAATGCATAACTATGATGAATCAATTTCACAAAAACATCAGATGCTATACTTGCAATAGACCTGGACATATTTTTGATCAATGCAGATCAGGAGGAAATCAATGGAACAACTAGTCTGGTAAGAGGAATGTTGTATGCTACAATTGCAACAAAATTGGACACATTGCTACATCCTGTCGGAACAAAAAAGGTCTGGTAAATCAAAGAAGAAATATGCAAAAGGATGTGAAAGGAAAAGGTAAATTCACTATAGATGAGGTCAGGCAACAAATTCAGAAACAATGGGTGAAGAAGAGTCCCTCCATTGAAGAAACTACACCTGCACCAGAACCTGCCTCTGATAATTCCTTTGGGAATTAGTCTCAGGCCTTTGGCCTAGGGGGAGCAGTCAATAAAATCACTAAACCTCCTAACCGGCAAATGACATCGGATGTAAGTACATAATAGAGATGGAAAGATGCCCAAAAAATATTTTTGAACTCATAAGAGGAAGTGGCATACCGTATTAAAAGTCCGCAAAAGATTTATCAGGTTTCTGTACACAGAAATGGCACAATCGGATGAATTAGGGAAAATGCATTTATTGCGATAAAAAGGTTAGGTATGCGAGTGATAAAAGGTCACTTATATCACACATTTGTAACTTTTACCTTTGGAGAGAAAGAATTTGGAAAGCTCCAGGCGACCTAAGGAAAATCAAGGCGAAAATCAAGTGTGAAGGTGATTCAACGATTGATTTCGTGTTTGGCGAAAAAAGGTATTTATCAAGAACTTGTTGAATTTTGTGATTTGGGCAAGATGAATACTCCTTTAGTGGTTGAAGTTAAGGAAAAACCCCATCTTGAATTTAAATTGCATCCCTACAAGTCTTTAGAGACTGATCCATTAGGGGCATTTTCATCAGCTCCACACAGAGTCTTACATACAAAGGAAATTAGGGTTTACATTCATGCAAATATTGAAGAGCTGAGAATTTATCAACTTATGAATTTGTACAATCATCATATCATTGATGAAGACTTCAGTGTAAAACCAGAACACCAAATCTTGGAAATGAAGAAATTCACTTAGATGGTTAAATTTCTCGTGTTTATGGAATCAGAATGGGTTCGTTATGTCTTGATTCGAGTACATGATGAGTTTATGTGGCTTACTATTCCCTTCAAAATTACTATGGAAGCCATTAGTGCAGCAACCAGTCTAAATTCTTCTTGTGGTCTACCTATTTTGAAGTCCGTGAAAAATCAAACTGTCCCCAACGCTATAGGCTCGACATATGATAGGAGAGCAATGGCTGTTGACAATATTGCTAATATAAATGTTAGATTTGAATCTATGGTAATTGGTTATAAGATTTACCACTCTATCCGAGAAAATGTTGTATCTGGTACAACAATTTATGTTGCCTACCAAATGGTGAAAGAAAACATGGAATATGATCTCTACGAATTGTTAAGGGTTGAGTTGATGGAAAACCTTGCAAAGATCAAGAAAGACAAGACAAAATCATTCAAATATGGTAGTCTTCTTTTATGTTTATTTTTTTACTTCATGGAGGAACATCTGGGTGTTGGAAGGGTTCAGTGGCGAAAGAACATGTCAGTAGCCGAATAGATCAAGGATCTATTGTACAATATTATAAATATCAAAACCAGAAATGAAACTATCTGGGGTTATTTCAAAAGCTTTCAATCTAGCATGCAAGCTAGGGAAAGAGTTCCCATCACTATTGTGGAGAAATACAAAGATTCAATCTTCTTTATGGTGAATGTCAATCAGTGCATGATGGAAGCAACAGATCTAAAAAATGCTTGGATCATGCCTATGGGCTATGAGGTCGAGGAAAACATTTTGGAAATGTATGCCAAACATTTGTTAAGCAAACCTTTGGATCCAACTAAAGAGAGGTTCGGTACCTATGCAAAGAAGCACACTCAAATTCATAATGAGCTTAAGAAACCGGTAACAACCAAAAGAGTAAGAAAAGAAGTTGAAGTTCTTGCAAAAAACTTGGGTATATCCGCAGAGCAACTAATTGAAGCTAGGAAGAAAAGGGAAAAAGATGAAGCCATAAGGAAAGATTCTAAGGAGGCAACAAAAGCACAATCATCTGGTCTAGAAGCACCATCTACCTGAACTAGAACAACCAGAAGCTCGACAAATCACTTAGCTCCTGCAGTGAAATTTTCTCCTATGAAAAGTGAAAGCAAGAGATCCAGAAAGGAAGCCAAAAGAAGGAAAAGAAAAAGAAAAAGAGTGTACATGACTATTTCTGATGATGAGGAAACAAAATTTGATGAAGATGCCAAGGAAATTAAACAACACGACACTAAAGCAAAACTGTGCCAAAACCCTCTAGTGTAGTTGTTTAGGCAAAGAAGAAGACCAAGGTTGATACACCTGGTATGTTTGTTGAACAAGTTGAACAAGCATTAATCTCATATGGAAATATTAAACCTCTGTATCAATGGTATGAATCTTTTTCTGAGTCTGATAGAATAATTCTAGAAGAAGCTACAATAAAGCACATGAATATCTTCAACAAAGTTTTGGTTGAAATCATGCCTAGCTTGCCAAAAAAATTGTATGATATTCTGGAATCAAGGAGATTAAATGCTAGGATTGGAGAAGAAAGAATGAGAGAGAGAATTCTCGTAGAACTATGTCTAGTAATGTCTGTGGAAGACATGCAAGCATTCCTGAACAAAGAAAAAAGGAAGTTCAAAAGCAAGTCAAGGGTCAATAAACTGATGATTGGTCAAATAGATGAAGTTACACAAGAAACAAAACAAATTCTGAAAGAGATACTACTGAGTGATAGAATTGAAGTTGTGATTGAGGAGACTCATACAGATGATGTCTCATCTGATCTGGTCAAAGATGTAGAAGAAGGAAATTTTGATGTCGGTGAAAACCTCAAGATTCCTCTTCCAAATAACAACATAGAAATCCCCATGGAAGTTGAAGCAACTGTGAATGTATCAGTTGAGTCGGTAGAGAACACTGAAGAGAAATCAAAAGATTCAATTGAGGAAGAATTAGTTGAGGAAAAGAAAAGTGATGTAAAGATGAAGACAAGAGACACTGCTGAGGTAGTTAAGAAATTCTTGGTGGAACATAAGGAAGAGATTGAGCTAGAATTAATTAAAGGTCCCATTTACCTATCAACTTTGAGCCCAATCCAGATAATGAAGATGGCCTCATTTTCTCAAGTAAAAGCTCAAGAAGAGCTGCTAAAATCTCATATTGAAGATAGTGAATTGTTGGCACTTGCGTCTGGAGTACTGGAGAAGATCATGCCCTCCTTTATGAAAGATCAGAATGAATCTTCATCTAGAGAATTGAAGAGGCTTATCAGCTCGGTGAGTACTCATTTTGAGTCTCTTGAAAAATCTGCTTTGACAAAAGTGGAAAAGGAATTTGATGCTAAAAGGTTCAATGGATTGAAAATATTGATTACCGAAGACAAAGTCACCTTGGCCACTTTTGTCAAGCACATGCAAGATGCCTTATTTAAAGAAGGCAAGATTTACAAATCCTGTTTGTCTTTTTCAAAGTTTATAGAAGCAAATGAGAAGAAGGTGAAAGACCTAGAAAATCAGTTAACAACTATCTCCGAGGCATTTGATCCCCTATCTGGTGGTGTTGGGAAGGTTGAAGGTGAAGTAATGTCTTTGCTCAACCTAATAAAAGGGCTGGAGCATGAAAATGATAAAATTGTCTCCAAAACCTGTGAACTTAGAAGCATTATTGGTCCCAAAATTGAGGTAATGGCGAGTGCCCTAAAAGAAGGAGAGGACACTATGGTAGTAAATGATCCAACCATCCTGGAATCCATAGAAACACTATCCTATCTATTTTTTGGACACATAATCATCATGCAAAGCCTCAAATGAGTTTGGGACTCAAATTTGGCACAACTAAAGAAGGATTTTGCAGACATCTTTCAACTTTTGTAAGGTAAAGAAGCACCCTTGTACATACACAATTTTGATTGATTATTTTTTGGTATGAGACCCTTGCCTTTTCCATTGATGTCAAAGGAGGAGAAGTTGAGTGAAAAATGTATAATCAGCTTAGGGGGAGAATAGCATTTTTGAAATTTTGGACTTCAGTGAAGTTTATCTTGGTACTAATCCGACACTTAGTCATTTTTCACTAAGTGTTACCATTAATGCCAAAGGGGGAGATTTTTGGCAAGAGACACTGCAACTATCATCTGGTGTTGTCATTGATGGAAAAACTATACATTGATTAGGTACGCATATCCCCTTTCGAGCATACCGGGAGATAGATTGAAAATCGACAAGGTAGAACAGAGTATCCGGTAACTCAACACTCATCGATTTGTGTAGAAATTTCAGGTTATCATTTTGTGTTGTGCATCTCAGGAAATGATTATTGGTATATTATCGCTGTTGAGATTGAAGCGCAGTGGCTCATATCAATTCGTATGGGAATTAGAAGATCTGGTTGGCATATTCTTAGTTTCTCTTGTATCAAGGCCAAACTCATGAATGTATTAAGTAACAGATGAATGAGAACTAATTAATTGAGTATTTCTATGTTTGTATATCTTTGTTTGGGTCCTAGCCAAGTTGTGGCTGACCATTAAGGATACACATTGCATAATGTGAGCCGATAGTTGTAATTTTGTTGTGTTCTATTGAAGCCGACAAAGTGTAAATAAATCCTATGTTGTGGATATATATACATGATCATTTGTATCATTTTGTATGATGTATATGTCGAGTAAATGTCTAAATTGTGAGTTAGAGCAGAGAAAAGGTGCGATAAAGCACAATTGCACTTGTACATAGAAGATCTGTGTTGTGTGTATGAGTAGAGCAAAATAGAGTTACAAAATTAGTCTGTAAGGCAACAGATCTATTATTGTGCTTAATACGAAACTATAATTAGGCATTTTAGATGCTATCATCTCAGTTCAAATCATTAGATGGATTTAATCTAAAATATTGGGCAGCAAACCCTCTTTTCTTTGAACAGTGAGCTCTAGGCAGTGTGCATGAATGCAAGTGCATTCCCCTTATGTAATCTTCATTTTGAGTATACTCAGAATCATGATTGTGGATTGGCCATCCACCGTGGTTTTTCTCCTAACAAGGTTTCCATGTAAAAATCTTGGTGTTATGGTGTTGTGTTTATTTTCTTATTTATGCTTTATGATTGAATGTTCCTAATGCTTGGAAGTTAAAGGTTAATAAAGTTAATTTTTGCACAACACTGATTCACCCCCCTCTCAGTGTGGCTTTTTTCCAACATAAATATGGATAAAATTGGTCATTTATAGTTTCATAAGTTCATTATTCAATTTATTCAATAAATCATTTATAATGCAAATATGGACACCATTGATAAAAAAATTGTATTAACCAAAAATCCATATAGGCATACATCATTATATGATGATAAAAGTATAACATATATATAGGGTAAGTGCACCAAGATGGTTCCTTAAGTGGACACCTTTTTTCTGAAATCAGAAAATACTGAGAAAAGGGGACTTAAGTGGACACCTTTTTTCTGAAATCAGAAAATACTGACCTTGGACGTGAAATTGAGGATAGTTACAGTCAAAATTTTGAGATGGAACAAAAACAAGGATCGAAGTGCTCCAATTATCCTTTCTAAACTACTAATTTATTTTTTAAATGGTTGAGATTAAGGGGTTCAAATGAGGGACGTACACAAATTGGTGTTATTTTTGTCAGAAAAACATAACATAGCGACTCTTGTACGACCCTAGCATGGTGTACTTTTTTTTAGTATTTTTAAAATCACTATAGTCAGAAGTTAACTAATAGTATGTAGTTGATGCATGATGTTTTTGATAATTTTTTAATGAATATTTGATTTTTTACTAATTTTTGAAGTGGACACTTCTTGAAAAACAAAATTTTAGCTATGCTACCCCAACAAATTTTGGAAAATAATTAAATTTTTTTTTAAATTTTTTTAATTTTTTGTAGAATGGATTCTAGTTTCTAAAAATGTAATTTATTTGAAATTTTGATGAGCTGTTAATTTATAATGAAAAAAACACCAAACACTGCTTTTTGGAAAAAAAGAGAGATATAAACAAAAGAAATTATGGATGAAAGGCTTAACATTGTTAGAAAGTGAAAAAAAAAACATCATTGGATAGCTAAGAGAGAATGTAACATTACCCAGATGTTTGATTTGTTAGATATTGAACCACATGTAGTCCTGACGGTGAGCACGAACTCGATTATGTGAAATATTGTAGAATTTGCAAAAACACGTCTCTGGTCATTGGGAATGCCCTCCAAGCCTTTGGATTGGTATTCCAAGGAAAGTAACAATCCTAAGGCTTGGGGATTCCCAAAGAAATATATAATGTGAGCACATTATAACGCGCTTGCATTATATCTCATTTTTGACATGGTTTTTGGCTTTTGCGAGAAACATGTCAACCAAGACAGAGCACATTATAACACGCTCGCATTATGTATTCATTTATGTTAAATGCCACTCTATTGAATATATGTTGATATATTTGTATGTTTGTATGTATGCATGTATGCATGCTTGTATGTATGTATCTATGCCTGTATGTAATAATGCATGTATATTGTATGTATGCCTATATGTATGTAAAATTGTATCGACACATGTATGTATGTATGCTTGTATGCATGTAAGATTGTATGTACATATGTATTATGCTTGTATGTATTTAAGTATGTATGTATTTACGTATGTCTTTAGAGGGAGGGAGAATTTTAAGAGAGAGAGAGTTTAGAGAGAGGGAGAGGGGGTAGAAGTGAGAGTTTAAGAGAGAGGGAGTGGTATAGAAGGGGTTGGAGTGAGAGGGACTTCGCTAGGTAGGTTAGGAGGGATACAGGCAGGGAGAGAGAGAGGGGGGAAGAGAGACATAGATAAAGAGAGAGTTATGTAGGTAGGGTGCCAAAGGGAGAGAGTTGAGAGTGTGAGGGGGGAGAGAGAGATGGAGAGAAAGAGAGAGTTATGTAGGTAGGGTTCCAAAGGGAGATACTTGAGAGTATGAGGGGGGGGTGAGAGGGAGAGACTTGAGAGATAGGTAGTGAGAGGGAGTGCGAGAGAGAGGGAGTGAGAGAGAGGGAGTGAGAGAGAGGGAGTGCGAGTGAGAGACCTGAGAGAGGGAGAGGGTGTGGGAGGGAGTGACCTGATAGAGGTAGAGAAAGAGGGGGGTGGAGTGAGAGAGACTTATCTAGGCAAGGTGGGAGGGAAGGATAGAGAGAGGGGAGAGAGAGAGAGAGAGTTACCTAGGTAGGTTGCTAGAGGGAGAGACCTAAGAGAGAGAGGGGGTGGGAGGGAGAGACATGAGAGAGAGGGAGAGAGAGGGAGTGGAAGAGAGTGGGAGGGACATAGAGAGAGATGGATAGAGGGAGTGAGAGAGGGTGGTAGGGATTGATTGAATGAGAGGTATGTAGAAAGAGGGAGAGGGTAGATAGAAACAATTAGAGAGGGTAGGAGATAGGGAGGGAGGGAGAGGTGAGATGTATAGATAGAGAGAAAGTGATAGGGGTTGAGGGTATAGGGTTGAGGGATTAGGGTGGAGGACCTATAGGGTTGATGGTTTCTAGGGTATTAGGGTTTAAGGGTTGAGGGTTGAGGGATTAGGGTTGATGGTAGAGGGTATTGGGTTGAGGGTATAGGGTAGAAGGTTTAAGGGTTTAGGGTTGAAGGGTTTAGGGTTTAGGGTTTAGGGTAGAGGGTAGAGGGCTTAGGGTATAGGTTTAAGGGTATATGTTGAAGGATTAGGTTGAGGGTCCAATGTAAAGGGTAGAGGGTATAGGGGTTGAGGGTTGAGGGTTTAGGGTTTGAGGATTGAGGGTTGAGGGATTAAGGGTTGAGGGTTGAGAATTGAGGGTTGAGGGTTTAATGTAGAGGGTAGAGGGTAGAGGGTTTAAGGGTTGAGGGTTGAGGGTTGATGGTTTAAGGTTGATGGTAGAGGATTGAAGGTATAGGCTATAGGGTCGAGGGATTAGGGTTGATGGTCCAATGTATAGGGTAGAGGTTATAGGGGTTGAGAGATTAGGGTTTAAGGGTTGAGGGTTGAGGGTAGAGGGTTGAGGGTTTAAGGGTTGAGGGTTTAAGGGTTGAGGGATTAAGGGTTGAGGGTTTAGGGATTAGGGTAGAGAGTTTTCTTGGATTTAAGGGTGTAAGTGTTGAGGGATTAGGGTTTAGGGTAGAGGGTAGAGGGTAGAGGGTTTAAGAATTTAGGGTTTAAGAGGGTAGAGGGTAGAGGGTAGAGGGTAGAGGGTTTAAGCATTTAGGGTTTAAGAGGGTAGAGGGTAGAGGGTTTAAGCATTTAGGGTTTAAGGGTTGAGGGATGAGTGTTCAAGGGTTTAGGGTTTAGAGTTGATGGATTAGGGTAGAGAGGGAGGGATGGATAGATAGAGAGAAGGAGATAAGAGGAGGGAGTGACATAGATATATGATGGTTGAGGATCCAATGAATAGGGTAGAGGGTTGAGAATAGAGGGTATAGGGGTTGACGACCTATAGGGTTGAGGGATTAGGGTTGAGGGTACATATGGTTGAAGGATTAGGGTTAAGAGTCCAATGTATAGGGTAGAGGGTATCGAGGTTGAGGGTTTAGGGTTTGAGTATTGAGGGATTAAGGGTTGAGGGTGTATAATTGAGCTTTGGGTGTTTAATGTATAGGGTAGAGGGTAGAGGGTAGAGGGTTTAAGGTTGAGGGTATAGGGTTGGGGGATTAGGGGTTGAGGGATAAGGGTAGATAATTTACTAAGTGGGTTTAAGGGTTGAGGGATTAGGGTTGAGGGTAGAGGGTAGACAATTGAGGGTAGATGGTAGAGGGTTTAAGGGTTTAGGGTTTAGGGTTTAAGGGTTGAGGGTTGAGGGTTGAGGGTTTAGGATTGGGGGTTTAGGGTTGAGTGTTTAATGGTTTATAGGGTAGATGGTAGAGGGTTGAGGGTTTAAGGGTTGAGGGTTTAGGGTTGAGGGTATAGGGTTGGGGGATTAGGGTTGAGGGTCCAATGCATAGGGTAGAGGGTATAGGGGTTGGGGGATTAAGGGTCAAGAGGGTTGATGGATTAGGGTAGAAATTTTACTAAGTGGATTTAAAGGTTTAAGGGTTGGGAGATTAGGGTTGAGGGTAGAGGGTAGAGGATTGAGGGTAGAGGGTAGAGGGTTTACGGGTTTAGGGTTGAGTTTTTAAGGGTTTATAGGGTAGAGGGTAGAAGGTAGAGGGTTTAAGGTTGAGGGTAGAGGATTGAGGGTATAGGGTTAGGGGATTAGGGCTGAGGGTCCAATGTATAAGGTAGAGGGTATAGGGGTTGAGAGAATAGGGCTTAAGGGTTAAGGGATTAAGGGTCAAGAGGGTTAAGTGATTAGGGTAGAGAGTTTACTAAGTGGGTTTAGGGAGGTTGGGAGTTGGGGATTAGGGTTGAGGGTTGAGAAGATAGAGGGTAGAGGGTAGAGGGTAGAAGTTGAGGGTAGGGTTAGGGTAGAGGTTTAAGGGTATAGAAAGGGTTTAAGAATTATCTGGTTTAAGGGGTTGAGGTTTAGGTTTTAGG
>CM021103.1:309820039-309892250 GCA_007115665.2 Sequoiadendron giganteum
CTCTCCCTCTCTCTCCCTCTTTCTCCACCTCTCTCACTCTCTCCCACTCTACCTATCCCTCCAACTCTCCCACTCTCCCTATCTCTCACTCTCTTTCTCCTACTCTCTCTTTCTCCCACTCTCTCTTTCTCCCACTCTCCCCCTCTCTCCCTCTCTCTCTATCTCCATCTCTCCCACACATTCTCTCTCTCTCTCTCTCTCTCTCTCTCTCTTTCTTTCACATAATGTGAGTGCATTATTTCTTGCACTAAAAATGGTTAAAAAAAATCAATATACCTGTGATCTCAAGGCCCACATTATGCATATTCTCCTAGTTCGGTGTGTGTGATGACAAAAAGATGATTTGTGATGATGTTGTGAAGTGTGCATGATTGTTTTTCACATTCCACCACCTTTGCATGAAATAGCAGAGTTTTCACATTGAAAGGCATATAATATCAATTCAAGTCCGAATTCCATTCAAAAGTGATATACAATTGAAGTTTGGAGGGGAAAAAGCTTTTGAAAAAGTCAAATTGTTGAGGAGTTTGAAGAAAGAAGAGTCAAAGGCTACATAATTGGGTTGAACTCCTCCATTTCAAGTTATGGTTTTTTAGGTATGTGAAGTCTTTATACATTTTCTTTCAGTCTATTATGGCTTGCTTTCATTTTTTTTATTTTGCATATTCCATGTTGATCATTGTTTGTTTGTCATTATAACCTTAGGTTGTCAATGCACATTTTAAATTACACAATTAGATACACTTGCCAATTACATTTTTAAACCTATTGCAGAGTATCTACCAAGATCCACAAATCATCAAGGGTACTTCTGACCTTAACTTAAATTGGAGAAGATAAACCAACAAACTTAGTCATCTTTTCATCAAAATCCTTCAATTTCACTTGATTTCATATTTATAGAAAACATTAGAACTTGGCTCCAACTCTTTGTCAGACTAAAAAATAGATTAACCATCATAAAATTTATTGTAACATAGCACAAACCTGATTAGAAACTCAAAACCATTCAATTTCTTCATGATTCACTAATTCACTCTTCAATGCAACTTACATGGAAAAATAACAACAAATCATGGATTCTTGCAACCAACAAACTATTAACCACACATCCAAGACATTGTAATCAACATGTTATTGATTGAAATAAACCAAATACACATTCACAAACCACTAATCGATTAGGCTCTCTAATTCTTGCAGTTATAACATCATTTTGCACAAGGAGTCAACTTTGTTCAAAACAACAAATTCCACAAGTTAGCCTTTCTAACTTCTACCAAGAATTGAGACATATTTTCCAACATCTTTTAAATAGTTTCCAAACATAAACAACCAACCTTTTCACTATAACACAACTCAACACAAAATCAACCAACAACAACAATTCATAAAATTCTTCACTTTCACCAATTCAACAGTCATCCTTGTAGCATAGCTAACTCACTCAACCAAGTATATATTTTAGAGAAGGTCTTCTTAGACAAATACCTAACCCTTCTCAAAGTCCCAACAAGGCATACAATAATTATCAACAAGCCACAATAGGCTTCTTTGTTACAACTTCATCAAAATTGGATTTGTACACCAACTAGGCATCAAATTAGGCCTCTTTTACGAAGGACCTTATCTTAAATCATTTTACAAAACACCAAAATACATTGGGCAGCATTCTATATGCTATCAAACCAAGGATTCCACCATTTGTTTTCAGAAAATCACTCACCAAAGTGTCAAATCACAAAACCCTCCTTTTTACCCAAGAAACTAGGGGTTTCTTGAAAAACACTCATCCAACCCTCACACAATCTTATGAATACTTCAAATAGGTCTAAAATGGCTTGCACAAACTTAATTCAACAAGAAACCATACTGCCCAAACACAAAACACAAAACACACTTTAGCATATCAAAACCACTCAAAATCTCATGGAAAATTCAAAATTTCACTCTAGGGCTTTATGCCCAACACCCTTTTAGACCTCCCCTACACAAAAAAAACATTCCATCACATATTTATTGATGATGCAGACCCATTCCACCAATTACAATAATCACAATGAGTGGAATGGGCCAATTTAAACATTCAATGATGCTCCTACACCATGTATGCTTCCTCATTTTGTATACACGTATATATGACATAAGTCTTAAGGAAGTAAAATAAAACATCATTTCTCAATCCTTTATTATGGATGTGCATAAAATATTGCTTGTCCATTCTTCCATTTTGAGCCTATCTTTCAATCATGGCATGCCACATTACCACATCTCTTTAAGGCATTCCATTGAAAAAAATTATGTGACCTTTGTCTATGCTAGAAATACTCTTGTATAGGATTTTTGTAAGTATTCTTTATGAAGCTTTGAATGAAATATATTTTGATTTATTTGAATGGATACATTTTTTAGGAACTAATATTCATCTCATTACCATGGTATAGGTAAAATTATCTGCCATGTCGAAGAAACGAACAAGGAAGAAACTAACAGATGAAGAGTATGAAACCTTCAAACAAAAGGAGAGAGATCAGGTGGTGACATATCGTGAAAATAAGAAATTGGAAACGATTGATGAAAATAAGCCAATTGAAGAGGAACCTCAACCGTCAAAAAGAGAAAAGGAACTGGTAGCACAAAAGACACGAATGCGAAAGCATTGTCATAAGACAGATTTGGATACCGTAGTTGGAGACACACCCTCTACGGCAAGTGAATATGTAGGGACACCATTAAGCACAAGAGAACATGGAGGGACATCATCTACCATAAGTGAATATTGAGGGACACCATCTACCACAAGTGAATATGGAGGGACACCATCTGCCGCAAGTGAATATTGTTGGACACCATCCAACACATCTGAAGTGGAGAGTATATCATCACTTGGATTTGATGAAGAAGGTATGACATCATCCCCACATGAACCTGAAGGTATTTATTCTACTCCACCTTAGATCAAAGGTACACAATCTAGCCCACCTCAATTAAATATTGATGAAATTCCTAATGTTGAGATGTATGTACCTAGGAGAACACCACCTAGAATATTACGTAGAAAGCCAAATTATTTGATTAATATTGATGAGGATATTTTGCAGCACATGGAAGATAAGATTTCAACACACACTTGTAGAAGATATGGTGATAAGATTTGGAAATTATTATTTGAAAGGCTAAATGATACAACAAGATGTCAACTATTTGTTGAAATGCTTGGTGTAAAGTATAGAAACATCATGAAGACTCTTGGGTTGGGAACATCAAATGCATCAAGTGAAAACACTATTGTGAAGAATCTAATGGATGCTTATGAGAGTGTGGGTAGGACCTCATGCTCAAAGGATAGTAATGTCACCCAATGTGCCATTACATTGACTTTGGTAAGTTTTCAAACAAAGAGAGCTTGTCTCATTAAAAAGATGAGGGAACAAATGAGAATTAGTAGAATTTTTTTATCAAGAGTTGTTCAAAGGTGGCAAAGAATTGAGGGCACCGATTCAAATGAATTATGGACATTCTCGGGGAGACTTCCACAAAAAGATAAAGAAGTTGTTGAAGCCTTGAGAGCACTAATTGAAGAGTATTGGAAGAATAACACAATGCCATCTCTGAATCAAAGGGATGTGGTAAGAAGGAGAATCGGTAGTCTGAGCTATGAGCCACATCCAAAGCATTTTTTAGATATGACTCAAACCCAAATTTTTCATAAATTTCAAAATGATTATCCTCAAATTAGTATTTGTCAAATATTTTTAGAAATGCTTAAACATTTTTATGTCAAGATAAATCACATACACACTACTTGTTGTTGTAGACTACATATTGAATTCTCTAACCATTATGATGTTTATCATTCTATATGTTTAGATTTGCATACTAACGATGTTTTGCAAGATTGTGGCATAGAAGCCCTACCAAAATATTCAAAAACTAGTAGATTTTGAGAAGTATAAAATAGTGGAATATGCTGCAAAAGATGGGTTTCAAGAAAAAATGTGTGATTTGGTTATTAAGAAGATTCCAATGTATCAGTTTATGTCCATGTTTCATGACAATATACTATCTGAGTATGCAATGCATACCCATAGATCTTGATGGTTGGACACACAATTCAAGCTATGCAAGGAAACCTTTCCAGTTGGCAGCATAGTATAAGTGGTTGACTTTGCAGAGAACTACACTCTACATTGACAACGTGGGGTGTAGTCACAATATTGTAACTCCACACAGGTTTCAATATTTGTGCACATAGCATTCATTCGTGCATCTGATAGTACATAGGGCCAAAGGAAGGTATTGAGGGAGTACCACTTCTACATTAGTGATGGTCGGACACATTCTCTAGAGTTTGTGCAAGGCTGCTTCCAGATGTTCTACAGTGGTTTGGCTTAGAGGGGCATAGCATACGGTCAACATATAATATGGTCGAATAACTGTGCAACACAGTTCACAAACTTGCACATGTTCTACTAGTTGTGCGGGATGCATGTCATTATAGGTGTTCAACATATGTGGAACTTTTGTGAGGCCAGGCATGGAAAGGGGGAGCATGATGGTGCAAGAGCATGCATGAAAAGAGAATTAGCACGAGAAGAGTTAAAGTATAAAGACAGTGAAAAGTTGATAGATGCAAGATCAATTGTTGAGTGGTGTAATTATTGGATGAGTCCAGGTAATGAAGGTACATCTTTAGTTAGTAGATTTTTTTGGTTGATGGATGATATTAACATTGCACCATATGAGGACTGTTGTACACTAACATGATCCAGTGAGCTACACCCTTTCCTTAGCTCAAATGCAAGTTCATGGAGTATCGATACACGAAAGATGGCATGCTTTTTTTCTTCATGTACAATGCAAGAGTAGAATGATTGTGAGTCAAAGGAGTGGCTTGAAAAATGGTTGACAAGTTATCTTAGCCCACTTCACACGTATTACCCTCCGACGACATTGGAATTGACACAGATGGAATAATCGGTCAAATTTGACCATGTATCAGATCTAGTTCAACCAGGTGATACATCTACTTGATTAGTTGTTGAAATTCCATATTGTTATCTTACTTTGTAGTGTATTCGTAATGTTGACTAATTTCAAGAGATTTGCTGCACATATGAATGCAGGGAATGTTTATGTAGTTATTGCAGATGAAGAGAACAAAGAGGGAACATACTATTACTTGTGTCATTATGTTGAGGCCAAAAATAAATTGGAGTCCCCAGTTATAGATGGAGAAAAAATCAAATACCCTACAAGGTCATTTGTGGTTACTGGAACATGGCTTAGAAGGTACCCACATAAGGGTGTTAAACAATGGTTGTTTCAGGACTTTCAAATGCATCGTAAGATTCTTCATTACTTGAACCTTGTCATGCCATCCAATGTTCATTTGAATAAATATGGGAGTAGACCTTTGAACAAGACCTTGTGGAAGGTCCCTGAGTCTGACCATGAGGCAATACTTGGCACAATAAAGAGTAGAGAAGACCCAGATGGTTCGTTGGATTAATTTGTAAGTATGTGCACATTGGTTTTTATTAATTTTATACTTGTATGCACATTAATTTGCTTGATGCCAATGCTATCATCTTATTTTACTTTGCCTATTTGTAAGTAACCTGCTAAACATTGATTGGTGTCCCCTTGTAGTTAATGCTGATTTATTGGCCATCCAACAAAATCTCAGCCAAAAAAGCAATGCAACATCCTTATTTTGATGACCTTGATAAATCTCAATTATGATTTTAGGCCATTAAAAAAGTGTGTGCAAATCTTGGTGAGGGAATTTCAAGTTATTCATTTGAAGTTAACCTTATCATGAGCACCTATTATGTAGACATTATTAGAGAATCTCGAATTTCAATATATTCTATTCATGAGAGGTGTTGTGTGCAATAGGTACCTTGGAACTCCTAGTGAAGATGTATGACCAGGAGTGACTAAGTTGAGAGACTCCCATGCCTATCTGTAAGTGCCTTCCATATATTTTTATTTCATTTCCATTTTGGATTCTCTTTCTTTTTCTTCTTTTACTTTGCGTATCTGTAAGTAAACTACTAAAAATTGATTGGTCTCTCCTTGCAAAAAATGTTGATTTATGAGCCATCAAAGAGAATCTCATCCAAAAAAGCAATGCAACATCCTTATTTTGATGATCTTGAGAAATCTCAATTCTTATTTGAAGCCATTATAAAAGAGCGTGTGAAGATTTGTGAGGGAATCTCAAGTTACTCATTTGAAGTTAACCTTATAATGAGCACCTATGATGTAGACATTATAAGAGAATCTCAAATGTATGAGTGAAATTGTAAAAGATCTGTGAGAATAGACTAATTAAGGCATTGTAATGAGATTTAGTTATAATGAGATTTACTGAAATAATGAAATTTGGTGTAGGGGCACCAAGGTTATTCAACAAATTTGGTTCGTGGAAGTCTTAAGTTAGTTTTGTGTTTTGAGTTTTATTAATTGAATAAGGTCATATTATACCAATTTATAATGTAATAAGTCATGTTATTTGGTTTAGGGGTCATTTTGGAGTTCATGTTGCATATTTGTCAAAATGATGTAAAATTGAAAAAATTGAAAAGTTGTCAATGTGAAAAAGTACAAAAAAATGTAAACTTGAAGTGATTTTGATAGCAATATAGGGAGGCAATCAACTCACTTCCATAATAGAAAAGAATTACAACCTCCTTCCTTCCTTCAAAACTCAATCTTGGCTTATTTTCAACTTTGCACCTAGTCATAAGACTCTTTTGGATCAGCTTTCCCAAAACAAGCAACCCCCCTTAATTCTTCCTATCACACACAAACCACCAATGGGCATCATTAACCAGTTTTTCAAACCACCAATTCCTCCACTTTTAGGTCATGATAAGACCTCTAACATAACAAACCCAAAAACCCTCTTCATTCACAAGTCAGGCAAAGGTTTATTGACATACAAACTGACCCTCTTAGGACACCTTAGTAAAACATAGTACCTAAAAGATTCTCTTAAAACAAGGTATATAGATCGACCCTCAGTAATTGGCTTCTAAAATGCATAAAATCACTTGAAATCCAACCAAACAAAAACTAAAATGGAGTTAATTCTACTTCCCACCTAATTCCATCGAAAAGAGATGATAATCACTCTGAGCTACGTTCACCGACTCGATCCTTTAAGGGTCCAAAGTGCAAAAGGGTAGACATATTTGATGGGTTATTACTCAAAAATCATGGTGCTTACAAAATATTTTTCTAAACCTACAAGATTAAATTAGGCCCCTCTACAATAAATTCTCTTGGTTTTTGTTATCTCAGAGTGGTTTTCTTGTGGTGTCCAATTTTCACTTGATGGAAAAAGTGTCAAATGCAAGCAGTGCAAAGTTGCAAAGTGGTGCAACTTTGGTTCTGCATCTTGTGTGACCAAACAAATTGTTCCATAGGAATTTTTATGCTAGGAATGGTCATCTTTCACACCCAAACACATGGAATCGCTCTGAGCTACGTTCAACCAGATCGATCCCTTAAGGGTCCAAAGTGCAAAATGGCTGAAAAATTCAACATGCTATTACTTGGATACCATGATACTTATAAACTTCTCATTTGATCCTATGGGATCATGTTGGACTCCTCTACAATAACCTATCTCAGTTTTTTCTATCTCAGAGGAATTTTTTTGTGGTGGTGAGTTTTCACTTGGGGAAAAAGTTATCAAATGCAAGTAGTTGAAAGTTGCAAAGTGGTGCAACTTTTGTTTTCCAGTTCGTGTGACCCAACAGATTGTTCCAACATGTTTGAATAGGTACTTTTATGCTAGGCATGGTACTCTTTTGCATCCAAACATGTGGAATCGCTCTGATCTATGTTCAACCGGACCTATCCCTTAAGGGTCCAAAGTGCAAAATGACTGCAAACTTTAGCATGTTGTTACTTGGACACCGTGATGCTTAGAATCTTCTTGTCTGATCCCATGGGATCGCGTTGGGCCCCTCTACAATAAAATCTCTCAGTTTTTTGTATCTTGTAGGAATTTTCTCATGGTGGTGAGTTTTCACTTAGGGAAAAGTTGTCAAATGCAAGTAGTTGAAAGTTGCAAAGCGGTGCAACTTTCATTCTACAGCTCGTGTGACCCAATAGACTGTTCCAATGCATCTGAATAGGTATTTTTACACCAAGCATGGTCCTCTTTTGTACCCAAACACGTAGAATCACTTTGAGCTACGTTCAACCAGATCGATCCCTTAAGGGTCCAAAGTGCAAAATGGCTGTAAACTTCAACATATTGTTACTCGGATACCGTGACACTTAGAAATTTTCTCATTTGATCCAATGGGATTGCGTTGGACCCCTCTACAATAACCTCTCTCAATTTTTTCTATCTTGGAGGAATTTTTCCATGGTGGCGAGTTTTCACTTGGGGAAAAGTTTATCAAATGCAAGTAGTTGAAAGTTGCAAAGTGGTGAAACTTTCATTCTGCAGCTCATGTGACTAAACAGACTTTCCAACACGTCCAAATAGGTATTTTTATGCTAGGAATTGTCCTCTTTCACACCCAAACACCCATAATCACTCTGAGCTATGTTCAACCGGATTGATCCCTTAAGGGTCCAAAGTGCAAAAGGGAAGTAATCTTTGAAGGGCTATTGCTTAGAAACCATGATGCTTACGAAATCTTTGTCTGAGCCTATGGGATTGCATTGGGCCGCTCTATAATAACCTCTCTCAATTTTTGTTATATCAGAGTCATTTTCCTGTGGTGTCTAGTTTTCACTTGAAGGAAAAAGTGTCAAATGCAAGCAGTGTAAAGTTGCAAAGTGGTGCAACTTTCTTTTTGAAATTTGTGTGACCAAAGAAATTGTTTCAATGCATCTCGATAGGTATTTTTATGCTCGGCATGGTCCTATTTCACACCCAAACACACAGAATTGCTCTGAGCTACGTTCAATCGGTTTGATCCCTTATGATGGCATGCAAAACAATCAAAAAGAGAAACATACACACGATGGTTGAGAAGTCTAAGTTTTACACACAAAAAAGTGTATGATCATTGAAAGCTCAAAGTTAGTGGTTGTTGAGGAGTTTGAAGGAGAATATCAATCAAATATCTATGTTTCTTTGTTAATTTTTGTGCATTTTCTTCATTTCCATCCTGTGTACGGGTCCGTACAATAGGAGTTTTCTCTAAGATGATATGAATATGTTGTAGAATGGTTTTAGCTAAGATTAGAATCAATTCTTGTGGAATTATATTAAGTTCCAAGCAACTTAGAAGTAGATTTTTGAAACAGGTCTGAACTTGCCTATACAAGGGTTTGAGTGTAATATGTTGAAATAAGCCATTCCACCTATTGTTTAGGTCGTGTCTCAGTGGAATGGGCCTAATGTAAGTAGGATAGGGAGTAGGTATAATAAAATATCATTGGTAAAGGCATTGGAAGATATTACTAACGTTGCCCCTATTGAAAATTCATAATTTAGGCCCAAAAAGCAAGGCTAGAAGAGGTGAAAAGAACAAATTACTTGAGAATAAGTTAGAATAGGTTGTAAATAGAGTGAGGTTGTGGAGTTTTATGTGTTAAAAAGGTCTGAAAGCATAGAGGAGGTCAAAATTATGTTATGGCATGATGCCCTAGTTGGGAAAAGAGGGGTTTTCAATGAAAAAGATAGGTTTGAGGGAGTAAAAGTGGATAAAGTCAGGGGGCAACATAATTTGGTGGTCAATTAAGTTTGTGTAGGCATAATGAAGAGTGTTGGAATAGTTTTTTATGTTGTATGAGGTTTGGGTTTGAGTTCGGGGGTTCGATTTGTCGGTTCGGCCAATTTTTTTTGGAGGGGGGTTCAGATCGTTTTGGGTTCGTTAGTACAAAAAACATGTAATATATATATATATATAGCTTAGAAGAATGAATTAGGATTAGAATAGCACATAACATCATATAAACAACAAAACCACCATAAACTTGAATGTCATTTCATGCAATACCAATTGAAAACGTGTTTTTTTCTTTTACATAAAGTTGTTTAGCATCAATCAATTAATATTCAAGACAAACCATGAAGGACAACAATGATCAATGCTAGGGATAACCAACTAATAAGTATACATGTGAATAAGTCAAGCATGTACATGTGAAAAAGGGAAGCACAAGTATTCAAAAACACATAAGCCTTGAAGTATACACACAAATACATAGTATACACAAATTAATACAAAGTATATGCATGAATACAAGGTATATGCATGAAAACAAGTAAGTCACAAAGTATACACGTAAGTTGTAAAGTATACACTTGAATACATGTAACTCATATCTATTGAACCATGAATTTAGAATGCAAATATGGACACCATTGATAAAAAAGATTTGTATTAACCAAATAGCCATGTAGGCATACACCAATATATGTAGATATAAGTATGAAATATAGGTACAAAATAGCCATATAGGCTTATGAGAATTCCATATAGGTATACAATGTCAAATATATCCAATACAAAATATGTACAAAAATGCCATGTAGGCATACAACAAAGGGCTCTAGAATCAAAATTCATCGCTCTCCATCCCCTTGAAATAAACTCTTGCCCTTAGCTTTTTGATCAGATGGTGATACGTCTGTCACTCATTTATACTACAGTCGAGGAATGCTCCTAGTGCTCCTCCTAGTGTTTAGTTCTTCATGAAGTTTTATCTATTACAATAAGAAGTAAAGACATTAATATATATAAATTATATTATAAAAGATTATATATTTAAAAAAATAATCACTTACCGCCATCTAATGATCACACTCCTCAAGGGATATGTTCACATGCCCAAGCTGAGGTGTGCTGAAGCCCTGTATTAACCATCCAAATAGAAATTAAATCAAGAATCAATAATGGTTTTCTTTTTCACTAGAACTAACATCTATAACAACGAATGTAAATTGAAATTTAGTAATTTGGCTCATACCTCCCTTGTTAGATCCATCGAGGATTCTATAGCAGATGAAACACTAATCTCCATTGCCCTCATCACATTCAGAGGTGTCTCTGCTTGCAATAGATGAAAATAAAATAACAAATTATTCAATCACAAAAACTACAATAGCGATCCATGTCATGACTTATAATATATGAGATAATAAACAAAATTTTGAGTACTTATTAAACTATATATTTTTGACTATAATGCTTACTATTTTCCCTATCCATATCTTGTTTGAAAGCACATGTTTTTAGGATTTTACCCATAGCAGCAAGCCGATGAACCGTTTGATAAAATTCTTTTGTAGACATGTACGATAACTGTGGTGGCATAGAGAAGGCAATGAACTGTTTGAAAAAATGCCTCAAAAAAATGGGGTCTCGTGGTGATGGAATGCCATTACAAAAAAATGCACATCATGGCATTCCATCACCATAATACCATATTTCTTTCAGGTGTTTTTGTAGACAAGTTCATTTCCTTTTTATGGTATTATTGCTTACTATTATGCTTTGATAGAGATTTTTATAAGCATGCATAGTTTGTTGGAAAGCTCCTATTTTAGGCTTTTAGCCATAGCAGCAAGGAAGTGAGTAGTTTGATAAAATCCTTTGGTACACATGTATGGAAAATGTGGTATCATAGAAAAGGTGGTGATCTGTTTGAAGAAATGTGGTCTCATGGTGATGGAATGGCGTTCCATCACCATGAGACCACATTTCTTTGAGGCATTTTTTCAACCTACTAACAACCTTGTCTATGCTATTGCTTACTATTATGCTTTGATAGAGTTTTTCCAAGCATCCATAGTTTGTTGGAAAGCACCTTTTTTAAGTTGTTAGCCATAGCAGTGAGGAAATGCACTGTTTGATAAAATTCTTTGGTAGACATGTATGGAAAATGTGGTAGCATAGAAAAGGCGGTGAGCTGTTTGAAAAAGTGGTGTAGGTGCACCTTTACAAGAGCATGCCTTCATGAGGAAAATTTAGGATTTTGAGGTTGTATAGGTATTTTCATAATGTAATAAGGATTAAATAGCCATTTTCAAGTTTTTAATGGTCTTTGGTAGTCATTTTAGGCATAAATTGTAAAGCTGCAGAAACTTAACAAAAGTTGTTAATCAATGTTGCAAAAATGCAAAAAGGTGCCAAGTGGAGGAATATGAAGAGTCAAGGTAGTTGTAGAGGAAATCTTAGGTTCTTAGGAAATTGAAATGATTGGGTAAGTGTTTAAAATATGTGATTCATCATTGTTAGTTGTTGTTGAAGCATTTTGAAGGAGAAAACTAATAAAATATCATTGCTATACTGCTATTTTATATATTTTACTCCATCATCTACCGGTGTACTGGTCCATGTAGGTGGTAGTGCATCTATAATGTGTGTGAATTGAAGGAGTTAGGTGTTGGCATCAATTTAAAACTAATTTGAGCATTTTCTATTGAGTTTCAAGCTTTTGGTGGCCTAATTTTTCTAGGCGGTCAAAAAATAGGGGCTAAGAGTTTGATTGCCCAAATGAACTAAAAATTCCATTCCACCTTTCTGTAGCAACTATTTCTTGGTGGAATGGATTGGTATAAAGTAGGAGTAGGTGTAGAAGGTAAGGAATTGGTTTGTTGAAGTTTTTGTGTGAGTTCTCCTCACTGCCCTAGTGAAAAAATAGTTTTGGTGCCTTTTAAATAAGGCTAGAGTGAGTGAAAAGAGGATAGGGGTTTAGACGTGGATAAAATCCCCTGAAAACTATGAGAGAAGGTGAATTTGAGGGTGTTTAGAAGATCTGAGAGGTTTTAAGTGGTCATAGAAGTGAATAAGTGAGAAACCCTAGGTGAAAGAGGGTGAAAACTAGTGAAAAAGAGTGATTTTGTGAAGGAAGTCTATGTAGATCTTTGGGGCAGCACTATATGAGGATGGAATGAGAATGTACAGGCATAAATAAGCTTGAATGAAGTGATTATAAGCTTCTGAGAGGTCAGGGCATACGAGTTTCAATAAGCCCTAATTGATTGCAAGGAAAGTGAGGGTTTTATGAAAAGGGGTCTAAATGAGCGAGAGGTGACCTAAAAGTTGAATAATCTAAGGTTTTATTAGCTTTATTTTGACTATTTGGAGGTTTCAAGTGTTGGTTGTGTGTTTGGAGAGGTGTCTCTTTGAAAAAGAGGCCTAATTGTGGCCTAATTCAGTGTTAAAATTCAGATTTGGGATAGTTGCTCCAAAAGAGTTGCAAGTGAGTTTGAGATCTGTGAGAGGAAGCCATAATTGGTGCCTAGTTTGGAGCATAGACAAGGTAGTGAACTATTTGAAAAGATGCCTCAGTAAAATGTGGTCTCATAGAATACCATGACAAGCAAATGCAATTGGAAGCTGCTCCTAGACTTATTACTTATGCTATGTGAAGTAATTGCATCACTACTTATGTTGAATTTCTAATCAACTATATTGTAGTTGAAATTTTGTCATCTATCAACATCTAGTTATTAGGTATGGAATGTGAAGTAATGCTTTGAGCTTGAATGATGTGCAGTGCAACATAATCAATGATATGAATATAAAATACACAAATCTATTAAGTATAATTCATTAGTTAAACTCTTTGTTCTATTACCTGCGTGAAGGTTTGACTAAATCCACTGGCACCGGGAGGTGTTCCCTCAAAACCTCCAATATTAACCTATTCAACATCCAAAATCACATATTAAAATACCATTCGTAAAACAATGCTATTAACATGTAATAAATTTATAATTTTTTACTAGTTACATACCCCACTAATAGGTGTACTCCAGAAATAAGTAGGTGTAGGGCCGGTGTATCCAATATCAACACCGTGACCCTGCAAGTTTATTAAAATCATAAAACTAAATTAGTTAATCTTGAATTTCAAAATCAAAATTTAATAAATTAAATTCAATGAACATGCTAACTTTTACTTGACTATCAATGCCATACGCATCATACAAAATGTCAGCTGCCCTCTCCATCTCCATAGTTGTAGACAAATCCTGCGCAGTAGCCTCCTGAGTGTCGGTGGGGTCATATGAACTAGTCACCTCACAAGATTGACACACATGGGATCAAAACCCACCTGTCGAAAACTCCCTTCGATGGCAATGTACAAGAGGGATAACATGTTGGATGACACTTTGCATCAAAGAGTTGATGGCCTGTAGAGTCTCTATGTCGACACTCTCCTTTGCGACGTAAGGGATGATTATGTGCTCATGAGGTGGCCTAGCGAGATGTCAAATTGTTTTCCACCTAGGATCCAACTGTGCACCTGGTCTATCTTGTGCCGACCTCCCACCTCTCCCTTGGAAGTCCCTCATATCAAAATAATTTAGGATTTTTTTCAAGATGAACTCAGTGTATAGTTTCCTGAGAAAATACTGTGGGAATTCACAATTGTTGCATGGTGGATCATCAAAAACCATGTACCACCTATCCCCAAAAAAAATTGTAATCTCTTGGTGGTTGCACCAATGAATAGGAAACATCTTTTCATTGAGGGAGAGATTTCCATTTGATCGCGGGTCAATGAATAATGCACACAAATCTAGTTTTGTAATTTTTAAATCTTTTACATCTTTATATGATAATTTATCTTGATAAAAATCCCTAGCCACCTGCCTCCTATCCTGCCAACTAGATAATTGTTTGTTGATTGAATCTAAATTTTTTAACATATCTTGCAGTGAAGTTTCCAGGGTCATTCTTTTTGCAATTGAACCATTTGAATTGTTCAAGCTCCTGATTAAATCCTCAATTTGTTTTCTATTGTTCTCAATTTCACCCATTAAATTTTGTTGAGTTCCAGGAGGGTATTGAGGGATTGGTGGAGGAGGTTGTTGTTGTGGTTGAGGATTTTGTTCTTGTTGTGGAGAGGAGGGTTTCCAGGTTGATTAACATCTCCTACAATTTAAAAAATAAATATCAAATACAACCTAAAACTAACAAATTCAAAAAAAAATAAAAAAATCCTTACCTCTTTCACCTCCTCGTCGATGTGGCGGCATCTTGGCGATGAATCAACAACCGTTGATGAATTTTTTTGCATAAAACCACCTCCTATAATGCGAGCACGGAATTCTCAAGTTTTTTGCCACGAGCAACAAAAATACCAGTCACAAATGAAAATGAAATTCGATTCATTTTTTTTGCTTTTAACATGACATAATGCAAGCGTGTTATAACACACTCAAATTATAACAAACTCACAATATGGGCTTGTGGTGGCCGAGCCTTAGGCTTGACACACCAAGCCATAACGTGAGAACGTTATAACATGAGCACGTTATAACACGCTCACATTATGAGTTTTCAATTATTTTTTAAAAAGTAGCCACAAAATTGCTACCCATCTCCATGCACTTACCCTACAAGAAAGCCATATAGGCTTACAACAAATTCATATGGACATATAATGTCATGTAAATGTAATACAAAATATATGTTCAAAAATTCCATATAGACATACAATAAAGGACCCTAATGTAGTCAATTCCCTCTAGATGAATGTATCACTCAATAGAGCTTATGTCATGAACATTTGATCCATTGAAAATGTACAGAGCATGGGGAAGAGTTACAGGTGAGGGATACATAAAAATAATCAAATTAACCTAAGGGGTGACTAACCGATTGGGTTTTTACGTGTAGAGGGCTTTACAACAATATGTGGGTTGTAGGTTTCATAACACCCAATGTTTTCCAACTTGCAATTATTGTAATGAAAACCTTTTCTTATTTAAAGAGTATGAATGTAATGAAAGACACCTTCAAAATTTACCACATC
This sequence comes from Sequoiadendron giganteum, assembly GCA_007115665.2. Lineage (NCBI taxonomy): Eukaryota > Viridiplantae > Streptophyta > Pinopsida > Cupressales > Cupressaceae > Sequoiadendron > Sequoiadendron giganteum. The sequence goes on from CM021103.1 coordinate 309,835,793, forward strand.
TGTAACTTAAGAGCAGTGATTTTTTTAGTGGCTAATATTCGCCAATTGGCTAATAGTTGAAATTTGGGAATCCAAAATTGGCTAATAGTTCGAGCTACAATGTGACTTGAATCGCCACATTTTTACCAAATTTTATTATAGTCTTATTTAAATCACCGAATAATTTATTTTATTAAAAATTTAACTCAAAAATTTTCCACAATATTCGATACATGATTAGATCATATTTTCCTTAATTTTATAAATTATTGGAGAAATCTATATTAATTCGCCAATAGTATATCATAACTATTAGTTTCTTTAGGACCATATTTCTAATCTTTAGTTTCCACCATTGATTTAAATATAATCTAATGGCCCTTGTTGTATTCCATGAGGTAAAATGTACACATGATCTGTAATGCTCATGGGGCCCACAATTTTGGGTATCACGAGCATTATGGATTGTGGGTAAATTTCACCTTATAGTGTACAACAAGGGTTGTTAGACCAATGATCTAAAAGCAGTTTTGAGACCCCATGAGAATTATAGATCATGGTTACATTTTACCTTGTAGAATATAATGAGGGCCATTATATTATATTATAAAACAATGGTAGAAAGTAAATATTATACTCCACCCCTTCAACTCATCGATAAGTTCCACCCTTAGGCCCCTACATTTCCATGAGAATTATTTTTAGATTGGATAGATTTTCCATCATAATTAATGCATTTTCCTATTATTTTTCAAGATTTGCCAAAATTTTCCACAAAATAAATCACCAATAAAACATATTTTTTTCGAAAAAAAGGAAAGTTTCGCCAATAGAAATTAAATTTTTTTCCTCAAAAAATGAAAGATTCGCCAGGATTTTATATCTTTTTTTGAGGGGGGTTTCTTAAAGTTATCACTGCTTAAGAGTAAAAAATATTTTTCAATTTCCTCATATGATGGAAAAATAAATGCACAAAATAATCGCAAGTTGGAAAAATATAGTGGGTTGTGAGTGATTACATTATGCTTGTTCTAAGCTCAAGGGTGGAGAGCTTAGGGAGGGGTTGCAGGTGGGGGATACATAAAACTAATCAAATTGACCTTAGGGGTGACTAACTAATTGGATTGCTATGTGTAGAGGGTTTTACAACTATATGTGGGTTGCAAGTTTCATAACACCTAGTGTTTTCCAACCTACAATTTTACATAACATTATGAATGTAATCAAAACTTTTTTTTTTTTTGATCGGTAATCTGTGGGATGAGGGGCCCACTCCCTTTATTAAAATTAAAGAGAAGGTTATAGAAATATGCCTCTCAGAAAATAAGGATCCTAGGTAAAAGATAGAAGAAGCCTACAAAGAAGCCAAGAACTGAGACAAATTCTAGCCAACAGCCAAAATACAATGACAAACATGGAGACAAAGAGAATTAGCAAAAAACCCACAACCAGAACTTAAGCCCTTTGAATTTTTCGGAGGAGAATGGCTTCTAGAGTCCATTGGGAGTTGGCCTCCACTGCATCCATTCCTTCTATACAAATCTTCCTCGCATCAAATTTCCTACCAGCCTTACGTTTAGATCCACAATCAGGTTTATATTTACTAGTATCAGACCGAGAAATCCCAAGTTTTCGAGGTGGAACCAAAGAAATGTCATCCAAATAAGCTTGGTTTTGATCTTCCAAGTCATCCATGAAAGGGAAAGTCCCATCTAAATCAAAACCCTCATCCTCTGTCTCCAAAGGGGACACAAGGGAACAATCAAGAGCATGCGGAGGGGACGAGGAAGCTGGAGGCTGAAAAGGATCCAACTCAGATGCTAGAGGATGCTCAAAAAAATTTCCATGATTTTTCCAAATAAATTCGGTATCTGGAGTGCCATCCTTCTTAACCTACTTCTTCAAGCACACATTCCTTGCCCCAGCCAAATGTTGAAGAGGACAAGCATCAATTCTATGACCCAGCTAGTTGCAATGAAAGCAACGAAATGGTAAACCCTCATAATTTAGAAATTGAGTCCATACACCATGTGAGGAATGAACCCTGATTGAATGAGTTAGAGATTTGGAAATTTCCACCATAGCAAAAACCCTATAAAAATGACGATCAGAAGCCACCATGTCAGAATCGAGCTTGACAAAGGATCCCATCTGCTTAAACAAAGTGCTGAGAAGATCCATGTTGCACAGAACCAAAGAAAGATTTTTTACAGCCGAATCCCGATAGGAATACAAGTGATCTTGGCAATGACCAGATCAAAGAAAGGTGACCATGGGGAAATAAAGAGGCTTGAATTCCCAAAGAACCATGGCTTGTTCTGTAAAACAATGTTGCAGTCCTCTACAGAACAAAAGGTAACCAGAAAAAAACCAAAATCTAGAGATTTAACAATAGGGGTAGATAGATTACTCCACATGCAATTAATCCATTCAAGGATGGAAGTAACCAACATATGCTTGTGCATGCATCGCACCACCACAAAATGACTACCGAAATCCCCAGCCACTGCATCGATACAATCATCAGTCAGGGAAAAATCCACAGGCTCATCAGAGAAGACCACCTCAGAGTCCCCAAAGGAAAAATGAGGGTTTTAAAGCTAAGAGCCATTACCCTGATTCGGTAGAGGGGTTGAGGTAGGAGGAGTTGTAGGATGGGGCATGCTAGGGATAGCAGTCTGAGTGTGCACATGACAGAAATCCGTTCACTCATGATAGGGTTTGATTTATTTTTGCAACCAACAACCAGAATGGTAGAAGTTGCACTTGAAGAATCCCCACTAGATTTCACAACCAAGGGATCCAGGACTTGTGAAGGAGATACGACAGTCTAAGGCAAAGATAGAGGCTCCAACAAAGCCCCTGAATGGAGGTTATACCGTCTCCTACCTTCACCAGAAGTCACACAACGCTCGCCCTGTTTCGATCCAGGAGGCCGACATGCTTTACCATTCGCAGTCGCACTTGCAGATTGGCCTCCAACTCCCGTCACAGTCCTCAGGGCAGCTCCATCGTTGTTCGCACCAGGAGAACCTGCACACATAGTTAGGTTTTTAGTCTTAATTGTTGTTGTTGTGAGCCATCTAAAAAAATATAATCAAAACCTTTTTTTATTTACATACTAATAATGCAATTAAAGCTTCCTTCAAAATGTATCACAACTATTAGTTAGAGTAAAAATTCTATTTCAATTTCTTCATATGATTCAAAAATAAATATACAAAATAATGGCAGGTTGGAAAACACAATGGGTTGTAAGTTATTTTATTGTTCTTGTTCAAAGCTTAAGGGTGGAGAGCTCAAGGAGGAGTTGTAGGTGGGGATACATGAAACTAAATAAATTGACCTGACGAGTGACTAACCAATTGGGTTGTTACATGTAGAGGGTTTTACAATAGTATGTGGGTTGTAGGTTTTATAACACCCAGTGTTTTTCAACCTGCCATTATTGTAATGAAATACACTTTTAAAATTTACCAAAACTATTACTTAGAGTAAAAATTATGTTTCAATTTCCTTATATGATGAAAAAGAAATGCACAAAATAATTGTAGGTTGGAAAAACACAGTGTGTTGTGAGCGATTGCATTCTCCTTGTTCTAAGCTTAAGGGTAGAGAGCTTAAGGGTAGAGAGTTGTAGGTGGGGTATACATAAAATTAATCAAATTAACGTAAGGGGTGACTAACCAATGGGTTGTTACATGTAGAGGGATTTATAACAGTTTGTGGATTGCAGGTTTCATAACACCTAGTGTTTTCCAACCTACAATTATTGTAATGAAAATATTTTCTTATTTAGAGAGTACGAATGGAATGAAATAAAATTTCAAAATTTACCATAATTGTTACTAAAAAGGTGAAACCTAGGTTCACCGAAGTGGATTGATGAAAAATGGAGGGTGAGGGACCTATCTTTCACTATTTCATTAGGAATGAGATCCACACAATGAAAAGAGTGTCGACCAAAAGGTGAGTCAAGACAAGGTGTGAATCTACTGATTTCTTTTTATTTACAAGGATCGGGGTCTTGATTAAACAACACTTTGGGGAGAAAGATTAAAGATAGCAAACAAACTCCAAAATGCAATCTATAAAGTTCATCTAATAGATTAAGCTCAGTTATGATGGAACCAAAAATCAAAATGTATATCTAAGAAAGGGAAAATGATGTGTACAAGTCACCAAAAATACATTTTCAAAGCTTAATGAGGACTCATTCACCCTAGGGCGAATGGGTCTTGGCTAGGGCTCTATAAAAATGGTTTATGGGTTCTCTTGTGTTATTCTTGCACATCCAAATCCCTGATTTTCACAGTCAAACAACCGGAAATAAATCCTATAGGTGAGTTTTCATAAAATTGCAAGAATGATGAAAACAAATGCAACTTTGACAATTTTTCAATTTTTCTCTTCAAAATATCTTCCAACTAAAATTTGCAAACACATATCAAGAGGGAAAAATATTTTATTTTTGGTGAATGGGGATTTGCCTTGGTCAAACCCCATTTTGGTAATTAAAACTTGTAATGAAATGAAATAGCATGAAGTAATGATGAATGAAAAAGCCTATGTCACATCTCACCAAAGCCTTGTTTGAATCTTGGAAGGTAGATTTGCAACTAGCATGAAATGGCTTCAATGGATGTGGGTCTTGATCTTGAAACTTAACTTGAAACAATGCTTTTGAATGCTTGAATGGATCTTGAACATTACATCAATATATTAGCTCAAATAACATGCATGATGCAATAATACGTTGACATGATAATGGATCTTGATTGCTGCAATAATTCTTCAACAAATTTTCTCTTGAATGCCTTGAAATGCTCTTGATAATGCTCACTTGAATGCTCTTATGATAACTTGAATTTGCTAGGTGAAACATAGTGAAATGACCTCTTATTTATACATATGTTGACATTGATTCCAGGAATTCAAATAACACAAGCCGACATGTGAATATACATTTGAAATCATTGAAATACCACCAAAAACTTAGTAAAAATTTAGGCCCTAGGCCTAAGTGAGGACCCATTCGCCTAGGTAACTTACCTAGGACACACATTCTCTAGTGATAAATGTTATGCTATGGAATTAATGAATGTAGGGTTTCCTCTTTGGAAATTATAATTAATTAGGCTTGTATTTGAATTAAAGGGGCCAATTAAAGAAAATTAACCTCAATTAATTAATAAAGCCCTAGATGAGTGTGAAAGTGTAAAGGTATACCTTACAAAACCAAAATAAGGCATAATTAAGTCCATTTGATTTAATAGGGCCCTAAACTTAATGTGAATATGTAAAATACATATTACAACACTAAATTAAGGCATCATTTAGTTCATTTTATTATTAATTATTCCCAAATTAAGTGTGAAAAAGGGGATACTTTTTACTACACTACATTTAGCCCCCACTTTAGTGAGAGTATGATCTCATGTCAAACTCACACTAAAGTAGAAATTCAAGACAAATATGTATGCAACAATGAAAAATATATTCAATCATACAACATCAAAGCCTAGAAGAAAGGGAGACGGATCAAGCTTTGATTGTTTGTCCAACTCGATGTGGATCAAGTCTAGATTGTTTTTCCAATACTTTTGCAAGTAGAATTTGATGTCTACTATGCAAACAACATATATGATCACATGGGAAAATGGAGCCTTAGGTCATCCACTAGGTGAGCCCCCAAAAATGTGGCTTAGTGAGAAAGTCATGCCTCTATTTAAGATCTCACTGTACTTACCATACCAAAGCTATCCCTTTGATAACTCTGATAGGGCCCCACACAGATTTTGGTTTCAAGCTTCATAAGGCCTAACAAGTTGTGTTATGCTAAGCACTCAAGAACATGGGTAAGGCTCTACTAGCAAGCAAGTTGTGTTATGCTTGGTGGCCTTGAATTTAGGGGTTCAAGATTCACAAGGTTGACAAGTTTTATTATATTAAACACTTATGAACATTATATTTATATATATATGTTTTTTCAAAGGGACTTTGCTTAGTTCATGTAATGTCTCTTCTTAGGGATCATCATGCCTAATCTCTCCAAGAGAGGACAAATCTAGAATAAGAGAATCAAAACTTAGGGAACACAATGCATATCATCACCACTAAGAGGAAAGTCGTATGCTAAGAAATATTACACTTTCAGAGGACATTAAACCCAATGACACCACCAAAAAAATGATGCATCACAAGAATAAAGTAAATCACTTAGTGAAATATGAGTGTTGATGTATGCCCTCTCTTTAAAGAAATTAATTACACCATTTATGTGAGAAATCAACTTTAAAGTAGCAAATATTCAATGCTAACCATAAGGAAGACATGAGAGATTATTCAAAAATCCCTATGCCAAGTCATATGTTCCCAAATGAAACTACATTATTAAAGAGGAAGAGGTTTCCCCCAAAAACACATAAGGGATCTACGAATTTTGGGTTAGTATATCTTGGCTACAATGTGATTATAGAGCTCAAAAACATCATCATTCTCCAAATACTTGCAGAATAGGAAGAATGACACATAAAGAGCGAAAACAAAGAAAAAGGTTTTAGGTCAACATGGAAGAGACCTAAATGTCTTGACACCTTGCATCATCCCGAAAAGGAAAACTTGGGAGAAAAGAAAAGATAAATGTTTATGACATAGAGAAGAATGTAGATACAAATAGAGAAATGCACATAAAGAGAGAGATACATCAAACAAAACATTACAGGGGATCAAATTACACACATGCAATCACACAAAGAACATGCAAAAGAAAATAAAGAAAAACACTAGTAAGGCACATGCGAGTCAACTTATAGCAGGTCCTCCACATACCAATCTTGTTCAATATATATGGAAGGAGGACAACTAGCCAAAGGGACAAAATCAAGTGACAAAACTAGGACAAGGCTATCTAACCCCTTGCCCCCACTAACTGTAGGACAAGGATGAGCCAAGATAAGTGACGAGAATGAGCTCCTTGTGATAAAGATAATGATTTGCAATGAATGTTAAACATGTAATAGTGGGCATACTATGATCCTACAACTATTACATGGCAAGGAGAAAAGCACATGCTTTATGTCAAGATGTATCCCTAGGGGATCCAAATTTTTCCAATATTCCCTTTAAAATATGACTTATCGGTGTGATGTCCAAAGAATCTATGGTAAGCACAATATGGTCTATTAGTTTTATTTTCGATTATATTTTCATGTTTAGGCGGCAATTTGATTAATCCCGAATGTAAAAGGGTGTTAAAGATATTGTCAATCTTGGACATTTGTAATAGGTCATTGGAGGATGCAAGAATATTGAATACATCTTTTGTAGTTTAACTTGTTGATGTGCATGTAGTTTTAGTTTCTTCTTTGTTGGTTCGATAACTGTTTGGTCGTCAATTTCATCTTCTAACTGCAAGCCCTTTCCTTTTTCAGAAAAGAATGTGTTAGGAGTAGTAAAGTGCTCAAAATTTGTGTTTTATTTTCTCTTATGCATGGGAGATGTATTGGAAGGCAGTTGAGGGGGAGGAAAATTGTTATTAATGATATGGGCCAAGGCACATATAAACTCTATTCCTTGTTCATGTTTCACCATCGTCCATATGTTCCCTATTAGAGGAATGAAATTATGAGAATTCGATTCGGTTCTCACAAAGTCTTGCAAATTCTTTAATTATTCATTCATCCTTATATTTTCTTCTAGGATATGAGCAACATTATGCATATTGTTTGTAGGTAGGGAAGTCATTAGAAATGAGGTATGAAGGCTATGATCCATAGAGGCTTGATTATCAACACTATTAGTAAAAGAGTTGGAGAACCCAAGATCCACAAGGAATGGTGTATCACGAGATGACATGAGTCTCAAACTATGTCTCACAACAATATTGCTAATAGGAAACCAAGTTGTAAAGCTCATACAAGAATCACAAACTCGGTTGTAACACCCAAAATGGAAAGAAGGTGAAATCCAATGAAGTAAATTAGAATGTAAAGTGCAATGAAAATATGTAAATGCAATTTTCTAATTACACAATGCAAAAACCTGAAAATGATGACTTGTAAATGCAATTTTGAAATCACACAATGAACTAAATTTATCAAATTAAGCTAAATATGATCAATTTCACCTAACAGAATGCATAAACAAATATTTTAATGTAGAGAAAATATAAAAAATGACCTTGATCAGGGACTAATTTGCCTAAGGGCGAATGGGTCCTAGGTTAGGGTTTTTAAAAATGTTTTTGCAGATTTCTAAGATTATTCAAATGGTTTCTAGATTTTGATTAGAAACAAGTTACAATTTGAATTTTATGTGAAATTAATGTTGAATGCAAGTGTAAAATATGATAAAATGACAAACTAGGGTCTGTGCAAGATCATGGGGGTCCAAAAAGTGGCGATGTAAAAAAAAACATTTTTAACTTGCCCAAAAACATGAAATTTCACTTTGAATTTTTGTACGCTTGGGTGGAAAGTACATAGTGTCAAACCTAATACTAGACCAAAATAGATATTCGTTAGAAACAAATATCTATTAGAAACGGATATCCATTAGAAACGGATATCCATTTTGTTTAGGTCAGATTTTTTAATTTCGTTGGGTCTGGGGCTAACCAATTTTTTTATTTTATATATTATAATATTTTTTTAAATATATTTATAACAATGTTTTTAATTTAATATTATATTATAATATATTAAATATAATACTAAATTTCTTATATTATATGATTATATAATATTATAATAAATAAATTATATTATATTATAATATTAAATATATTATATTATATTATTGTATAAAAATATATTATTTTATAATAATATAATATAATAATACAATATAATGTTATATTATAATGTTATATTATATTATATTATATTATATTATATTATATTATATTATCATATTATAATGTTATATTATAATGTTATATTATAATATAATATAATATAATAATATAATATTATATTATATAATAATATTATATTATAATATATTATAAATAATATAATATATATAATATAATTTTATCTTATAATATAAAATGATATACATTTCAAAAAACACCTCCAATAAGTATGGTCGGGTCCTGAACTCAACCATATATTAAAACAAGTACATAAAGGAAACAAATATGTGTTTCTTGTTTTATAAAATAAAAAAATAAAAAATCAAGAGCCCATTTTTAGCTGACTATGCGTGAGTTATCTACTTCACAACTCAGATATCTATTTGTGGGTGAATCATCTTGCTCAAATCAATCGAATTTGAAAGGTATTTTTGGATTTTTATGTTTTTCTTCAATTTATATTGGTTTTGCATTATTATTTTTTTTGTGAATTTTAGTCAAAAATAGGGTATTTGATAGGCTTTTTATTGCATTAAAATGATTGTTAATTTTAAATTTCTTTATCAATTAACATGCTTAAAATGGCTCAACATGAAAACCCTAACCCCACACAAGATGAAAACCCTCCAAATCCTCCTTCACCACAACCGTTGTTTCCAAACCAAAACGTGCCAACAATACATGAATCTATTCATAGAAATTTAGATCAATTGAGAAATGTATGTCGAATCTACGAGACACTCATTGAGCTATCAGACATGAAAAACACTTTAGAAACAATCATTTCAAATGTTGAAACTTTGGCAACTCAACACAATAGATTTACACAATGGCAAGAGGAATAAAGGAATTTTTATGTCGATGGGCTATAATATGATGAGTTGAGGGCACTTGATATTGACAAAGCCCATTCAACCCATTTATTCATCGATCATAGAATAGGACAACCCGTTAATGTGCAGAAGCCTAAATTTTTAATTAAATGGTGCACACATAGAGGCATATTAGATAATTTTTGGAGACATTGGTGGATGGTTTTTGATAAACCACCCAACAACAATCTTGACGTCCCTCACTATTTTCTCTAAAAATTATATGTTGAGTTTGTCCTAGGGAGGCATGTCAATTACTTTGACATATGAGATTTCCAGGGTGTTGGTAGAGGGATGCCATAGGATAGACCTAGAGTACACCAAGTCACCCTAGTTCATCTTGCTTCACCTATTTCTGCCCTAACTCCACTACCTTACCCTGAGATTACTTTAGATGTAGGGACTCAAAGCATTTATTCCTTAAATTCATTGAGTTATCATTTGGTCACACAAAGCCATCATGTTGCACAACCATTTGACGGTGCATCCCAACATGATGGTGGTGCACCTACTGCATCAACTCCCAATAGTACACCATCATCAACTCCCACTGGTACACCATCCTCTTCAAGACATATTTGTGTGCCTCATTACTACATGACATGAAACAATTTATGTTTGGGTCCTCTTCGATGGTCCATTGAGGCTCCCATAGACACATCCAACTATGAGTTTCATGATATGCCAGATGTAGGAGTTGATAGAGCATGAAGTGTACCATTTGCAGGAGAGAAATCGACTACCAGGGACGATATGGGAGCACCGATAAGACTTAAAGTAATTTCATAGTGTGTTTTATCTAAATTATTTCATATTTTATGAGAGATATTTGTACTAATATATGTTTATATGCTGGAATCTTTAATAGGTGCTGATAGAGGAACACATTTCGCAAGTGTTGGAGGTTACACAGATAGCCATTTTATTTTCCCTAGAGAATTAGTATACGGTATTATTTAAATTGTTATTTTAGATGTTAATTTTTGAAATCTATTATGTTTAAATACATGTACTACATAGATTGATAGTCTAATGTAATCTTGTCTTTTTATGTAGCAACCTGGTTCTTATACAACCTTGTTGACTTGGTATGACCCATTAGATGAAGTTGCACAACAGGTATATATATATTTTTATTCTCAACATTATGATTATATGTGCATGTGCATTTAAATTATGTTACATTCTTGTCATTTTTTATATAGGAAACCATCTGAGCTGCTTCATCCACTATGAGCCCATCTAGTGTTGTAGTATCACAATAGGTATGTGTTTATTTTATACTGTAGATATTTACATTTAGATAGGAGTAGACATGTGTTTAGTAAATATGATTATTTGTCAAGAATTATAAGTTAATTTATATGAAAAGAGTAGCTTGTGACAATCTTATGGCAATGATTATTTAGATTGATTAAAAACTTCAAACAAATGGTACAACTTAATGAAATATATGTCATGTTACAGTGTTCATTCAAAAGTAATATAATCATCTTGATAAAAATAAATGTCACTCAATGTTCATTCAAGCTTAATAACATGTAAAAGGTATAAAATCATCTTGAATAAGAATCAGTATATTTCAACCATAGGGGTTTGATGCAACCTTGAAATAAAGTCCTTATAACTGAATAGGATACATGCTCATTAGATTGTCCATGTAAAATATATACACTAATCATGATCAACAATTATGACATCACTCAATCATGATGAAACCGTTAAACAAACAAAATGAGTGTGATATTAGGGATTAAACAAACCAAATACAACTCCATGACATGCATGTTATTTGACCTTTGAAATGCAATTTTTATTATCATAATGCACAACAATGAATGTTGCTAATTGTTATCCTTGAATTCAGTGCACTCAATTCGTGGGATAAGCCCTACAAAACTTGTTTGTTTTGTAGCCCACATACTCTAAGCACGCAAAATGAGGTGAATTGCATTGGTCCTTGTGCATGGTCCCCCATCCTCAAAAATTCATTCCAAGCATTAACCTTTGTTAGTTCGTTGAAATTCACATTTCAAACCAAGTTGTGAAAATTCAGTTTTGGGAGTTAGAAATTTTTCTGCACATGCAAGAGCTCTGTTTTTCAGTGCCTTTGCATATTTTCCATGCCTTAGTCATTTTTTGGCACATGTAATGTTGGGTTTTTTTAGCGCCTCTACATATTTTCCAACATGTAGTGTCGCTGATTTTTTTTTCTCTTACACATGTAGTGTTGGGAATTTTTGAGCCTCTCCATCTCAAAGCACAAGTCACATGTAAAAGCTCTGTTTTTTATCACCTTTATATATTGACATGCAAAAGCTCTATTTTTCACTGCCTTTACATATTGACATGCAAAAGCTCTATTTTTCACCGCCTTTACACATTGACATGCATGAGCTCTATTTTTTTACCTCCTATGCATGAAACTACCCAAGTCCTCCAATATGTAAAAGTGCTAAAAATCCTCATGCGTGCACAAATACTTGAAAAGAGAATTTCCCAAAGGATGCAATGGCAAACATTTTCAACACCAGTGCAAAAAATATAACTTCCCTAATATGTATAAGCACTAAAAAAATCTCACTCATGCATTAAACTACCAAATATTTCTCAAGATGTTAGAGCACTTATTTTTAGCGCCCTTGCATAAATTTTTGAAAATTTTGCTAACACTCAGAATCTTCCAAAAATGCATTATGAGCTTCATTTCTCCCATTTCAGTCAATTTTTCTCGCTCCATTGCTCACATCCACTTGCTAGTTTATTTGTTTCCACTTTGTTCTCCACCATCATCACATCCAAGTTCCCCAAACCCATGAAATTGCTCAAATTTGCATCCAATATGCAGTGTCTTGAAAATTTGAGTAATTACATTTGAAATGCAATACCCCATGTTAAAACCTCAAATTTTCCTACCTTTGCATTAGAATTGTTAAATCCTACTCTTGCATACATTCTGATCTCTTGTGCCCAGATTCTAGAGCAATATTGATCAAGTTCTTTCCTATTAACAAGCAAGAAGGCTTTGAACTACAACCAAAAAGTTCTTCCCATGTTTCAGTTTTTCAAAGAAGTGTTCATCAATGGTTCAAGAAGAATTTGAAGACAAAGATTTCTTAATAGCTTTAATGAACAAAATGATGGATTTCTAGCTTATTCTAGATTTGATAATTACACCGGAAAGCATTCAATCTCATTGGAGGAGTCAATCTCAAGAATCCTCGTTATCTCCAAAGTACACTCCAATGCCAGATAGTGATGAAGTGTACATCATCATGAAATTTCATGGAGAAAGATGTTGAAGAAGGCTAAATTTTTCCTTAGATTAGATTTCTCAGTTTTAGATTTTTCTATGATTTATATAAATAGGTCTTGAATTTTCACATGTCATTTTGCAAAATGTAATTGCATGTAAAAATGGATATGTTCTCCTACATTCATGGAAATCATGTTTGAATAAGTCAATAGTTAGTTAGGGTTTTTCCTAGTTTAGCTCTCTTCTCTCATCTATAAATATGAGAGACTTCTATTGTATTATGGACCTTTTATCTTATGCAATGAAGTGCTACTCATTTGTGAATAATTTTTGAAACTTTGAGTTCTTATTGTGAAACTATTTTCAAATCAATAAAGAAGGCTAAATTGCATACCAAACTTTGTGTTGGATCAATTTCAACAAGTCTGAATGTTTTTATGTCATTTACATGAGTTTATCTTATTATTGAATTGAATAGGGAGTGTTATATTGATTGAGATTAGAGGGATTTTGAGTAAATCTACGTAGACTTTGAGCTACACCTATTGCTTGAAATTGTAAAATTGCTGATAGTATTGGTGAATTATCTATAAGACTTTGTTCTTATAATTGTTCATGCTACTCATGAATCTAATTGTGAAGTATATCAGAGACTTTGTGCTTCTTTTACAACGCTAGTTACTATTTTGAAGAATTCATTATCAAAAACTACGAAATGAATTTGTGCCTCCATGAGCTTTCTTGTTACTTATCTTTTATCATACTGGTATTCATAGAATTTTCTTTGACAAGTTAGGAGTATTGGAATTACTGCTTAGTTTTTATTTAAAGTTGTATTGCATCCAAAGATAAAAACCATGAAACATTGTAAAACATATTATTTGAAAAAAGAGAGAATCATGAATGTGACACACCCTCATACCATTATTGTAAATATTTGATTTTTATGCTTTAGTTTCATTAAGCAGTAAGAAGGGTGCCTCCCCTTTCTGAGAGGAGAGATTTCATCTCACATAATTGTGGCTAAAAACCTAGTTTTCTAATTCGTAAAGGGATTACAAAATTTTCACCCAATAGTTTTTTGTGACTCTATTTGGGAACGAAGAACTCAATCAAAGCCTTATGCTTTTGATTGAAGTGATTAAGCACTCCAGTATCTTATTATGGTCTTGTGTATATTGTTATTGTTAATTTTTTTTTGTTTCAAGTCTACATTCTGGTTGAAAAAGGTTATACACAAGGTCTAAGGGCACAAGGTGTGGTGGATCCATTTTTCTAATTGTTGCAACAACATAATAATATTCCTTCTCCTCGACAAGCAAGGACATCATTACAATGCACTACAAGTTATCCTCCATGAAGAATAAGATCACTGCTTCCTAGTGAATCCTCTGTCTTCCATAGAGTTCCACTTCAAGTACTGATTATTCAAATTGCTATGGCTCAACCACCTCTTGGACCTTGGGGCAATGCTTTTGGTCTTCTTAGTTTGGCCACCCCTTTACATGAACTTCCACATATTTCATGGAAGAAAATACTAGAATTCTATGGTGATGAAAATAAACATTTAGACGAACATATCATTGCTTTCTACATTGTTTGTGGTGTTCTTGGCGTTGAGCATGAATATGTTGTTGTGAGATTGTTCATTGAAAATCTACAAGGAGTAGTTGCTGAGTGGTTCTATACTCTTGCTCCTACTTTGGTTACCAGTTGGAATACTATCCATACTAAGTTTGAAGAAATATTCAAACCTACTAATCATGCACATGCTTTGTTAGCTCAGCTTACAACCATGAGGAAAGAAGCCCATGAACCCATGCATGAGTTCGTGGCCAAGTTTAATAAGTTGGTGAAAAGGATTAATATAGAGGTAAAACAATGGTCCATAATCTAAAGTGCTTCTTTATCAATACATAACTCCCCAAGGTGAGTTTCATTTTGTGTAGGGAAGTTCTTGCTAATGTTGAAGCAGCTCAATAGTTAGCTACAAGCCTTGAGGATGACTTGATTCTTGTCGACGAAATAAGAACGAATAAAAACAAAAAGGGGCAAGTGTCAAGTTCTTCATCCTCCAATACCAATTCCAATTTTTTTGATCCTATGGTTCAAAGGTTGGCGAATGATTTCTTGGCCTTGAAGAAGAAATTTCCTAATAATAATTTTTACAAGGATATTACAAGGACTTTTCCCAATTATTTTGGAAATAGAAATCAAAATCAACTTCCTACACCACAAGGAAGGCTTTCTCTGGAAGCTCCACCTACCAATACTACAATGGGGTATCATGAAGTTGAGCAAGATGAGTATGCACAATGGATTATCCTATAGAAGAGAAAGCTAATCTATTTCAAGATGAGAAAATGGGCCCAACTGGCGACTACAATATTGGCTATTTGCAAATAGAAAATTAATCTGATGATGATGAATTGGTGATAGATGCATATGTTCTCTTTATGTGGTCACAAAAAAATCAGCTTGATGAAGCTCAAGTTGTTGCTCCACAAGCAAAAGACAAGCCACTGGTAACCATTGCAAAAAGAGAATCTCCTTTGCCTTGGCAATTGAAAGACACAACAAACAAGCAAGTAATTACTCCCCATCCTCCTCCTGTGGTTCCTGCTGCTCCAAAAGCCAATGTCTAGGTCCCTAAGACTAGTATACCCTTTGTTAAGCCCATAAATAAAGTTACCACGTCTTCTTTGAAAATTTATTTCCAAGCTTTTGACATTATTGACCAAGAAAAGAGGACGAAAAACCAAATGCTCGAAGCGGGATACCTTAAAGAAAATCTTGACCAATTTGATAGTATTGTCAAGTTTGTTAGAGATAAGGGAATTACTCATAATAGGGATTCATCTCCCGATGTTCCTACTGCCCTAAAACCAAAAACTCCACAAAATAACCTAGTTTATGTTCCTCTAGCTACTTCTAGACGTATTGATTTGTTCTTTATTTCCCTACTGGTTAATGGTTTTAAGTTAAGTAATTGTGTTATAGATTCTAGTGTATTAGACAATGTGATGCCAACCAAGGTAGCCACTCCTTTGGGTTTGAATCTTACAAAAAAAAATAGTCGTTGTTTCTCTATGGAGAATAAACTAGTGCCTCTAATCGAGTAGATCAAGGATGCACAATTTGCATTTGCTGTGTTTCCAGAAAGGAAAATCAAGATGACAATCTTGGTTGTAGATGTTCCAACATCCTATGGTCTCTTACTTGGATGTAATTTCTGCAAGGATATGGGAGGAGAGCTCAAAATGGTTATGTTAGAGGCAAAGATACCCGTCAAGGGTGTTATGAAGAAGTTGTTTCCAGAAAGAGAGGCAATTTTTTCTGTAACAAGATTGGGTGACCCAAAAGCTCAGATTCTCTTTGAGTCTCCTAAGATGATTTTTTACTTTTTGCAGGTTGAGGACATATTTGAGTTTTCAGATATAGATGCAAGTAAAGAGAAGAAAATTGATGGCTCATCTTCTTCTGATATAGCATCTATTTTAGATAAGGAATTGTCTTCAGATAGAGAGCCCTCTTTAGATGGAGAATCTTCTTTGAATAAAGAAGCCACATATCTTGAAGTTATCAATTTAGTAGATCCAAACAATGTTTGAAATATTGAATTTGATGGTAGTTGTTCTTCCATTGGATTGGGAGCAGGAATTTTTCTCATACCTTCTAAAGGAAAATTATTCCCTTTTTCTTTCAAGCTATAGTCTGACAACAATAATGGCAAAAGAGAGTATGACACATTGTTGTTAGGAATGGGTATTGCATGTAAGAAATAAATTAAAAACTTTCATACCCAAGGTGATTCCAAGTTAATGATTTCTTAGAGGAGTTGGTATGAAACCAAAAATTAAGGGTTGTGACATTATCATAATTATGTATGGGATTCTGGTATATAATCATTGTATAATGCATCATGGGACAAAAGGAGAAGATCTATCATTGATTCACCAAATTTTTGGTGCAAAAAGTTTCTTTTTCATTTTGAGTATTTTTGTGTCTTTTTGTTTTTTTTCCTAACTCTATGCCCAATGGATGGATGAAGGCGTGCTTAGAGACTGAAATTATTCTCCCTTTGATTGTTTCAAATTATTATCGAAGGAAGCTCCTTAGTGAGAGCCAGTTGTTATCCTCAAATTCAATGCGCTCAATTCATGGGATAACCCCTATGAAACTTGTCTGTTTCGTAGCCCACGTACTCTAAGCATGCAAAATGAGATGAATTACATTGGTCCTCATGCGTGGTCCCCCATCCTCAAAAATTAATTCCAATCATTAACCTTCATTGAAATTTGCATTTTAAACCAAGTTGTGAAAATTTAGTATTGGGAGAGAAAATTTTCTGCACATGCAAGAGCTCTGTTTTTCAATGCCTTTGCATATTTTCTGTGCCTTAGTAATTTTCTAGTACATGTAATGTTGGGGTTTTTCAATGCATCTGCATATTTTCCAACATGTAGTGTCGTTGAATTTTTTCGCTCTTGCACATGTAGTGTCGAGGAATTTTTGAGCCTCTACATTTGAAACCACAAATCACATGCAAAAGCTTTGTTTTTCATCGCCTTTACATATTGACATGCAGAAGCTCTGTTTTTCACCGCCTTTACATATTGACATGTAGAAGCTTTTTTTTCCACCGCCTTTACATATTGACATGCAAAAGCTCTATTTTTCACCTCCTTTACATATTGACATGCAAAAGCTTTGTTTTTCACTGCCTTTACATATTGACATGCAAGAGCTCTATTTTTTACCACTTATGCATGAAACTACCCAAGTACTTTAATATGTAAAAGCGCTAAAAATGCCCGCTCGTGCAAAAATACTTGAAAAGAACATTTCCCAAAGGATGTAATGGTGGAAATTTTCAGTGTGAGTGCAAAAAATATGACTTCCTTGATATGTATAAGTGCTAAAAAATATCTCTCATGCATGAAACTACCAAATCTTTCCCAAGATGTTAGAGCATTGATTTTTAGCGCACTTGCACAAATTTTTGAATTTTTTGCTAACACTCATAATTTCCAAAAATGCATTACAAGCTTCATTTTTCCCATTTCAATCAATTTTTCTCGCTCCATTGCTCACATCCACTTGCTAGTTTTCTCTTTACCATTTCGTTCTCCACCATCATCGCATCCAAGTTCCCCAAATCCATGAAATTGCTTAGATTTACATCCAATATGCAGTGTATTGAAAATTTGAGTAATTGCATCTGAAATGCAATACCCCATGCTAAAACCTTAGTTTTTCATAACTTTGCATCAAAATTGTTAAAGCCTACTCTTGCATACATTATGATCTCTTGTGCCTAGATTCCAAAGCAATTTTGATCAAGTTCTTGCCTATCACCAAGCAAGAAGGCTTTGAAGTACAACCAAAAATTTATTCCCATGTTTTAGTTTTTCAAAGAAGTTTTCATCAATGGTTCAAGAATAATTTGAAGATGAATCTTTCTTAATAGCTTGAATGAACAAAATGATGTGTTTCTAGCTTATTCTAGATTTGAGAATTATACCAAAAAGCATTAAATCTCATTGGAGGAGTCAATCTCAAGAATACTCGTCATATCCAAAGTACACCCCAATGCTAGATAGTGATGAAGTGCATGCCATCATGAAGTTTTCATGAAGAAATATGTTGAAGAAGGCTAATTTTTTCCTTAGATTAGATTTCCCAATTTTAGCTTTTTCTATGCTTTATGTAAATAGGTCTTGAAATTTTACATGTCATTTTGCAAAATGTGATTGCATGTAAAAATGAAGATGTTCTCCTACATTCATGGAAATCACGTTTGGATAAGTCAATATTTAGTTAGGGTTTTTCCTAGTTTAGCTCTCTTCTCTCACCTATAAATATAAGAGAGTTCTATTGTATTATGGACCTTTTATCTTATGCAATGAAGTGCTACTCATTTGCGAAGCAATTTTGAAATTTTGAGTTCTTCTTGTGAAACTATTTTCAAATCAATAAAGAAGGCTCAATTGCATACCAAACTTTGTGTTGGATCAATTTCAACAACTGTGAATGTTCTTATGTCATTTACATGAGTTTATCTTATTATTGAATTGAATAGGGAGTGTTATATTGATTGAGATTGGATGGATTTTAAGTAAATATGTGTATACTTATAGCTACACCTATTTGTTGGCTTTCATTTTTTTATGTGTTAGTTTGTCCTTGATGCCAAAAATGTTTTATGGGGTTCATGACACTGGTTCTATTCTTTGGATTGATGAATGTGAGATATGTAGATTCATAGATTCACATGGTTGGTAATATGCAGATGACATCTTATCACTTTGACAAGATCTTGATACATATTGATGTTGGTAATGTTTATCATTGTGACAGGGCATGCATTTTCTTTAGGTATATTTGACATTGTTATCATTACAAGTCTCAGGTATATTTAGATTGATCACTTTCAGGTTGTGGTATATTCGGATTGATCACTTTTAGGTTGAGGTATATTCAGATTGATTATTTGCAAGTTGTCTTTAAGTGATATATGAGTGGCACATCTTATGGTTATGCAAAAATATACAAGTTTATTCAAATTGATCACTTTCAGGTTGTGGTATATTTAGATTGATCATTTGCAAGTTGTCTTTAAGTGATAAATGAGTGGCACATCTTATGGTTATACAAAAATATACAAGTTTAAGTCACTTGTATATATTCTCTTCATTGATTGTTTGTTAAAAGGGTATGTGTTGTCTTCAAGACACAAATGATATATTAGTGTGCTATTTTTTGATACATGGTGTACAAGGCTTTGGGAAACTTGTTTTGGAATCTTGTTTGATCATTTGTCAAATATATGTAAAAGTCACTTTGTGGCTCGAAAAAATTAAGAAAATAGTCACATTGTATTCATGTGACATCGACATTGTCAAAGTTTTTATTATCAAAATGTTAAATGTTTTGATTTGGTAATAATTTTTTGGGCTTAATGTTTGTATCATACAACATTATCATTGTCTTACATTTCAAGGTTATCGGAACTTTTGGTTTACATGGCATATTGATCATATCGATACAGTTAGCATTTTATTTGATATCATGTGACATCGAGTATCATGGAAATAAAGGTTTTGAATTTGTTTTAAAGTCACTTGGTAGTGACAAGGTAATCAACAACCATAATTGTAAGCACATGCACATATGGCATTGAAAAATCATGAGTTAATGATTTAATTCCATTTTGGACAGCAGACTCAAAGGCATTATGATGTTTTTTTTTTTCTTCCGGATTTCAAATGATTATTGTTCTTGATGAAGTCTTCGGAAGACTTGAAGGAAAGAAAAAGATAGGGAAAAATCATTTTGTTTTTCACTGTGTGAAGGGTTTGGAACCCTAGCCGCCATGATGATGTTTTTCTTTAGCTAAATCTGTGTTTTTCTTTTGGTCGATACTAGAGGAGTGTACCAAGCTTGTTGTAAGCATGGATATCGGGTTATGAGATAATGAAAGCTTGACAATGGATAAGTAGCTGGGCAATTATGGTTGTCTTCAAAAAATTTCTCTAGTATTTGTTTGATTTATTTACACCTTAATCAGGTAATAAACCTATTGCTTTCGAAAAGTGGTTTGAAGCAAATGATTAAAGAGATTTAGAGCTTAGGCTATAACTGAAACAATTTGTTTATTTTTTTGTTAAGTGTTTTAAAAAGAAGGAGGCTTATCATGTGCAAAAAAAATTAGGGTTTCTCTAACCCTAGCTCGGTTGGTTCTACAGTTTCTTAAAACTACTTTGAAGGCATTGGTTATAAAAAGATAACTTTAAGTTTTTGTGAAATGTGACCAAAGAAAGGAAAAATATTTTCATGAATACTCTATAAGAGATTGTTTTGATACATAAGTGGTTCTCTATTGAAAATATGTTTATCATTTGAGAAGATGTTGACACACAACATTCTTCAATGTGCTTAATATGATTATTTTCAGTCTTCTATTAAGATTCTAGGACTGCAGCAATATGCACTTCTAGAGTGTCAATAGTATACTATAGTTGGTATGCAATGTAATGGAATTGGTGCTCCTGAACTTGAAACAGTTGGTGCTCCAAAACTTGAAAGAGTTGGTGCTCTAAGTGAATAAATAGAAGGATTTTTCGAGTAGTTTTTATTCCCCGAGAGGGTTTTCCACTTAGGACATATAATTTTTTATGTGATGAGTCTTGGTGTGATTGTTTTTCATGTGTATCTATTTTTCATAAGTTATTAGATGCATTAATATCTATTATCAGTTCTTATTTCTGCAATGTTAATATGATCTGCTATTACAATGTTATAAGTACTTTCACAGTCATATGTTGCAAATTGGTTTAAAAGCTATATTTAACCAAACATGTTTTGCATGATGTGATGAAAAGGATTTAGTCTATCACATCACATGTTCATTCATGGATTCATAGTTCAATATTGTTATGTTTCAATCTGTCATAATGTGCTAAAGATTTTTGTTGTCTCAATACTTATCATGTGTCATCCAGTTGCATAGTTGTTGAAGTATCTCCTCAAGATACATTGAAATATCATGATCCTAAAGTTCAATGATGTTGGTCTTCATTTACACAGTCTTATGAGTTGTACCTGTACTATCATCATGCTTGGATTATTGAACAATTTCAGTCACAATTGTTTTTGCAAGTGCAAAATATCTCACACAAATCATATTGGCATAAGATGTCTAATGGATTGAGTTAATGTTTTCATATCTTTATTTATCACTTCTCATGAATGCTCTCAAAGTGATTATTCTACTTTGTTATCAATCGAAAGGTTATCTGAACTAAATGTCTTTTTCAAAGTTTAAAAGGTTTGAATTTTTTAGGTTTTTCCCTTAGACACTGATTCATGCCCCCCCTCTCAGTCTCTGTCCATACTCCAACAAGTGGTATTAGAGCCATACCCGTACATAAGTCTAACCAACTTAGGGTTTTCTGGTCGTGGAGTATTTGTTATGGCTAAGTGCAAAAGAAACAAAGGTCAAAAGAAAGCCCCTAGTGTTAAGAAAATAGTTGATAAGTCAACCTTTGTCAAGTCTAGTTAAGTTTTGTCTCAAGAAATACCATGCCAATTGATACTAAAAGTGATCCTGTAGTTGGAGAAAAAGGAGACCACTTAGTAAGTGATTTTGAACAAGAATTTGGTGAAAAGAAATGTGAAGGTGATGAGTTTGAGGTTAATTTGGAAAAATAATTTCTTGTTCCTTAGATGAACTTAAGAGGCATAGAAAGGAAATTTAGGATCTCAAGGTACACTTACAAGAAAGTGTCGGTGTCAATAAAGTTGTAATACAAAATCATAATGATGATAAAAAGATTATTGATTTTTTGAAAGCTCAAATGGTTGATAGAAAAAGGACTGAAGAGGGATTGGAAGTCAAGTTAAAAAACAAATATGAATTATGTAATAAACTAGAAAATAAGGTTGCTTCATTGAAGAAAAATTCAGATAATTATTCCTTGTTAAAAGAACTAACTCTTAAAGATGACATGATTATAAGTCAGAAAATTGAAATTGAAGAATGTAAGAGAATAGTAGAGAAAACTAAATCATATTTGGAAGTTAAAACTGTTGAATTCCACAAACTTGAAGGAGAAATAGTCTCTCTTAGAAAATATCTTGAGACTGTTAGGAAGCAGTTAGAAAAGAGTCAAAAGTTTGATGACAGTGTCAACAAGTTGAATGAAATTCTAGTGAAGCAAAAACAATATAAAGATCCTAATAGTTTAGGATATGAGATAGGGAAAAATTCTTCAAATGAATTGGAGCCAAAATATGAGACAATCTTTGTATCTGCAAATGGAAAAGTGTAGAATTTTAAACTTAGAGAAACTCCTAGAAAGAAAATAGACTTGAGTTATCATTCTGCTGCTCTCGAGGAATACAAGAAGAAAGTAGAAGAAAAATTTGTTGATGTTGGAAGAAAAAGAATAAATAGATTCTCAAGACCCCCACCTTCTAGGAAATATCAGTCAATGAGGTACACTTATACTCAATTTCAAGTTTATTGTTATATTTGTAACACTTATGGTCATAAGGTTGCATCTTGTAAGTTAGTTGATAAAAGGTGGTTTGGATTTTCAAGAAGAAATTCTATTGTTTCAAAGAATCAAATGTGTTTCAATTGTCATAATATTGGTCATAAGGCCACACATTGTAGAAGGTCTACAGAGTCTATTAATAAAAGTGTGTTCTTAAAAGATAAGAATATAATATGTTTCAAATGTAATCATCTTGGGCATATAGAAAACTTTTGTAGAAGCAATGTTGAAAGACTACTTAGGGATCAAGACAAAAAGAAAGGATCACATATGGTCTGGAGAAGAAAGCAAAGAATATAAGAGAAAGGACCTAATCTTGTGCATGCTACACAAGAAACATTCTTGAGCACATAAAAGTTCACATGAGGTAAGGGTGAGAAGATTATTGTTTTTATCTTTTATCCCTTTGAGAAATCTAGAAGAATGTGTAACATTTGTCAGTCGTTCAGTTCAATTATATTGACATATTGTCTTAAGAGATTCTTGTAGAAAGTTGTAAAAATGGTCAATTCTCCTCTGCTCTGTGGCACTGTTTGACAATGGGTAATGCTTCTTGCAGTGTTGTTTCTCAGTATTTTGAAAGCATCTCATTTTTTGTGTGACACTAGTTGTTTCAATTACTTGAGAGCTTTGCACAACTGTTGTGACTTGTGTGAAAAAGCATAGTGAACTTCAAGGAAGTACTCAAGACAGTGAACAATATCAATGGCATGCAATTTTTCATTGATGTCAAAGCTTGGTATTAAACAAATAGTTAAGGTGCATGAGATGCCAAAGCATGGTTGTTGTTCAAGTCAGATTATTTGTAGTGGTAAAGGGATTTATTGGTAAAAGCACTTGTTTCATGATTTGATTTTGTTGAAAAAGTGATCATTGCTCACAGTGGGTTTAAGGTAGTTCATTCATTGATGCAAAAGTTTAATGATGAATGATACAAAAAAATTTCAAAGGACGGGTTAGACAAATATATTATTTGGTCATGGTCCATTTGATTATTTCATTAGCATGCTTTGCAGACTCATATTGTAATGTATGCATATTGAATCTATATATAAGTTGTAAAGATAATAATGTTGATGATCTTTATGAGTTCATGCAATGAACATGAGATATCAAGAATTTTTTATTCATGGTAAGTAACTATATTGGAACAAAAAATTTATATCACAAGCATCTACATTTAGACTTATCACTACATTCTCTATATACTCTGTTAAGTAATCTGTTCCGATAACAACATGTTGTTGGTATATTATCCAATGGTTTCAAAGTTTGATGTTATGAAAATAAATAAGAATGGAAATGGAGATGTGTGTGTGAGGCATACAAGTATTTAAGAGAAGACACTTTGCATTGGGGCTAGACTACACTATATTTGGGTTCATGATAATAGATATAATTAATCTATTCAATAATGCTATGTCTGATCATTTCAGTGCTTTCTAAAGTTTATCTTTCAAAGATATGTGATTTGGTAAGTAATATTTACTCGAAATACTATGGAGTAAGTGAAGTGTATTGAAGTGCTTAGAAGTGAATTGTCATGTAGTCATAGTAATTGGTTTGTTAGTGTTTGTCTCAACGTTCTTTGTCTTTATTTATGCTACTATGATCTCATTAGAGATAGTGTTTTGAATATGAAGAATACCTTGCATGATGCTCAATGGCAGAGGGAGATAGTGTTATGAGGTTTGGATTCCCTTGCTTGATGGTATGTGTGCTTATCTCTCGTTTCTTTCAAAGGGGAAAAGTATATCAGGTATGATCAAGTATCTATTTTTCTTGTGGTGTATGTTTGATTTTGCATAAAATAGTGTGGTATATCACTTGTTACACAATGAGAACAATGATTTTTGTTTTGAAAATGTATCTTGATAACAGTGAGATTAGCTGATAGTATATTGGCAGTATAATGGTTTATCTCATAGCTACTTTGGGTAGTATAGTGGACAGTATTTTGGCAAAGAATAGTCATTATAATGTGATTTTGTATATTGTCAAAGGTTCATGGATGTGTTTGTAATGTTATTTTTCCTGTCAATGGTTCCTTATGGATAATCTTTGTTGGGGGAGAATGCAGAGTATAGGCTTGATCATAGAGGGAATGATTGTAGTTGATTCTTTGTCTTAGAACAATGATCTTAAAATAGTTGGTTAGTACCTATTTTGACAGCTTGTTTACACAATAGCTTTTGCGTACTCAGTTAGTAGATTATGCTGGTATCATAACTTTTTCAAATAGTGGAATTATAATAATGCATTGAAAAATGTTGAATACTATCATGTTTTATGTCAATCCTGTGCTTGAAAAAGATTTGCAGTGAGATTCTTGAGAATCTTGTTTTCTTTGTTATCTCTAATAGGGGGAGAAGCTCATATGTTGTAGATGCTATCTTGCAAGTGACAAAACTTATTGAGAAGTGCATAGTTGATGCCTTGGTACATAGTTATTCATGCTAGTAACATTGTTTATATAGTTAATATTTGGTGTAGATAGGTTATTTGATTTCTCATGTGATTAACATAAGGAGATATATGACAAAGTTATTTGGTTATGACTAAAGTAATGATACGTTGATAGTCTTTGTTTCTTGATTTCTCCTTCCAGATGGTTATTGTCTTGGTTGGATTCTTAGTTTTTTATCTCCATGGCATCTCACATTCTCTTCTTTTATTCTTTGTCATTGAGGCAAAAAGGGGGAGAGATGATATGTGTTTTTCCATCAAGGACAAAGGGGGAGTTTGTTGACTTTCAGTTGTTTATGTGTTAGTTTGTCCTTGATTCCAAAACTATTTATGGGGTTCATGACACTGGTTCTATTCTTTGGATTGATGAATGCAAGATATGCAGATTCACTGATTCACATGGTTGGTAATATGCAGATGACATCTTATCACTTTGACAGGATCTTGATACATATTGATGCTAACAATGTTTATCATTGTGACATGGCATGCATTTGCTTTAGGTATATTTGACATTGTTATCATCACAAGTCTCAGGTATATTTAGATTGATCACTTTCAGGTTGTGGTATATTCAGATTGATCATTTGTAAGTTGTCTTTAAGTGATATATGAGTGGTACATCTTATGGTTATGCAAAAATATACAAGTTTATTCAGATTGATCACTTTCAAGTTGTGGTATATTCATATTGATCATTTACAAGTTGTCTTTAAGTGATATATGAGTGGCACATCTTATGGTTATACAAAAATATACAAGTTTAAGTCACTTGTATATATTCTCTTCATTGATTCAAGACACAAATGATATATTAGTGTGCTATTTTTTGATACATGGTGTACAAGGCTTTGGGCAACTTGTTTTGGAATCTTGTTTGATCATTTGTCAGATACATATGTGAAAGTTACTTTATGGCTCAAAAGAATTAAGAAAATAGTCACATTGTATTCATGTGACATCGAAATTATCAAAGTTTTGATTATCAAAATATTATAGGTTTTGATTTGGCAATAATTTTTTGGGCTTAATGTTTGTATTATACAACATTATCATTGTCTTACATTTCAAGGTTATCGGAATTTTTGGTTTACATGGCATATTGATCATATCGATACCGTTAGCATTTTGTTTGATCACATGTGACATCGGGTATCATGGATATAAAGGTTTTGAATTTGTTTTAAAGTTACTTGGTAGTGTTAAGGTAATCGACAACCATCATTAGAAGTGCATGCACATGTGGCATTGACAAATCATGAGTTAATGATTTAATTCCATTTTGGACAACGAACTCAAAGGCATTATGATTTTTTTTTTTTTCCAAATTTCAAATGATTATTGTTCTTCATGAAGTATTTGAAAGACTTGAAGGAAAGTAAAAGATAGGGAAAAATCATTTTGTTTTTCACTGTTTGAAGGTTTTGCAACCCTAGCCTCCATGATGATTTTTTTCTTTAGCTAAATATGTGTTTTTATTTTGGCTGATACTAGAGGAGTGTACCGAGCTTGTTGTAAGCATGGATAGCGGGTTATGAGCTAATGAAAAATTGACATTGGATAAGTAGCTAGGCAGTTATGGTTGTATTCAATGAATTTATCTGGTATTTGTTTGATTTCTTTACACCTTAATCAGGTAATAACCCCGTTGCTTTCAAAAAGTGGTTTGAAGCAAATGATTAAAGAGATTTAGAGCTCGAGCTATAATTGAAACAGTTTGTTTATTTTGTTGTTAAGTGTGTTAAAAACAAGGAGGCTTATCTTGTGCAAAATTTTTTAGGGTTTCTCTAACCCTAGCTCGGTTGGTTCTATAGTTTCATAAAACTACTTTGAAGGCATTGGCTATAAAAAGAGAACTTTAAGTTTTTGTGAAATGTGACCAAAGAGAGGAAAAATATTTTCATGAATAATATTTAAGAGATTGTTTTGATACATTAGTGGTTCTATATTGAAAATTTGTTTATGATTTGAGAAGATGTTGACACACAACATTCTTCAATGTGCTTAATCTGATTATGTTCAGTCTTCTATTGAGATTCTAGGACTGCAACAATATGCAATTCTAGAGTGTTAATAGTATATTGTAGTTGGTATCCAACATAATGGAGTTGGTGCTCCTGAACTTGAAAAAGTTGGTGCTCTTGTATTTTGTGGATTTGGTGCTCTTGAACTTGAAAGAGTTGGTCTCTAAGTGAATAAAGAGAAGGATTTTTCGAGTGGTTTTTATTACCCAAGAGGGTTTTCCACTTAGGACATATAATGTGTTATGTGACGATTCTTGGTGTAATTGTTTTTCATGTCTATCTATTTTTCATAAGTTATCAGATGCATTAATATCTATTATCAGTTCTTATTTTTGCAATGTTAATATGATCTGTTGTTACAATGTTATAAGTACTTTCACAATCATATGTTGAAAATTGGTTTAAAAGTCTTGTTTAACCAAACATGTTTTGCATGTTGTGATGAAAAGGATTTAGTCTATCACATCACATGTTCATTCATGGATTCATAGTTCAAGATTGTTATGTTTCAATCTGTCATAATGTTCTAAAGCTTTTTGTTATCTCAATACTTATCATGTGTCATTCAGTTACACAATCTTTGAAGTATCTCATCAAGCTGCATTGAAATCTAGTGGTCCTAAAGTGATTCAATTATGCTGGTCTTCATTTACATAGTCTTATGAGTTGCACTTGTACTGTCATCATGCTTTGATTGTTAAACAATGTCAGTTACAATTGTTTTTGCAAGTGCAAAATATCTCACACAAATCATATTGGCATAAGTTGTCTAGTGGACTGAGTTAATGTTGTCATATATTTATTTACCCCTTCTCATGAATGCTCTCAAAGTGATTATTCTTCTTTGTTATCAATCGAAAGATTATTTGAAATAAAATTCTGTCAAAGTTTAAAAGGTTTGAATTTTTTAGGTCTATCCATCAGACACTAATCCACCCCCCCTCCGAGTGTCTGTCCATACTCCAACACTATTGATTTAAATTGTGAAATTATTGATAACATTGGTGAATTATCTATAATAATTTGTGTTTATAATTGTTGATGTTTGTACTCCAACACTATTGATTTAAATTGTGAAATTATTGATAACATTGGTGAATTATCTATAATAATTTGTGTTTATAATTGTTGATGTTTGTCACAAATCTAATTGTGAAGTATATCGATGACTTTACACTTCTTTTACAATGTTGGTTAGTATTTTGAAGAATTCATTATCAAAAACTATGAAACGACTTTGTGCCTCCATGAGCTTTCTTGTTACTTATCTTTTATCATACTAGTATTCTTAGACTTTTCTTTGACAAGTTAAGAGTATTGGAATTACTGCCTAGTTTTTTTTTAAAGGTGTATTGCATCCAAAGATAAAAACTATGAAACATTGTAAAACATATTCTCTGAAAAAAGAGAATCATGAATGTGACACACCCTCATACCATTATTATAGTGTACATTATTGTAAATATTTGATTTTTTTTATTTAGTTTCATTAAGAAGTAAGAAGGGCACCTCCCCTTTCCAAGAGGAGAGATTTCATCTCACATAACTATAGCTGAAAACCTAGTTTTGTAATCCATAAAGGGATTATAGAATTTTTACTCAACACTAATCATAATGCATCAATAAGAAAACTAGGCATACTATGTGGGTTTGATGCACACTAGTCATAATGTACACTTCACACAAAAGAAATAACACTGATATGATATTGTCATATGTCAATCAACCTTGACCCACACCAAACTTGCTATATGGCAATTGTTGTCATATATGCCATTCAACCTAACACAATTGAGGTTTTGTATTTGGTAAGAATTTGTGTAGGAAAATAAAGTGAGAGATGATTGTTAAGGTGGATTTGAGCAAATGAAGTTGTTATCCTAAACGTTGAAAAATCTATGAAACAAAGGGATCTTGTTTTCCTAGCATTGAAATTGAAGCAAAACAATTGAAGACTAAAATTAACCACTTGCAAAAGGAATGAAAAGATAAAAAGAAGATTTTGTCATCAATGAAAAGGAGGTTAGTCTACTCTAAAATAGTTCCATTGTGTTTGGATGGGTAAGTTTAGGCCATACATGGTCCTATTTCAAACCCAAAAATGATGAAATAGTTAGAGATACATTGGACTGACCATAGCCCTTAAGAGTCCAAAGTGCAAAAAGGAAACAATATTTGTCAGGTTATTACTCAGAGACCGTGATGCTTAAAAACTCTTCGTCTGAGGCTATGGTATTGTGTTGGGACCCTCTTCAATAACTTCTCTTATTTTATTCTATCTCAGAGGTGTTTTCTCGTGGTGATGAGTTTTTAGTTGAGAAAAAAATTGTCAGATGCAAGTAGTGTAAAGTTGTAAAGAGGTGCAACTTTTCTTCTGCAACTCGTATGACCAAATGAATTGTTCCAACACATTTGAATGTGTATGTTATGCTAGAATGCTCCTATTTTTCACCCAAACATGACAAATCACTTCAAGCTACACTGGACCAACGATTTCCCTTTAGAATCCAAAGTGTTAAAAGGAAGCAATCGTTGATAGGTTATTTCTTGAAAATCGTGATTCTTACAGGCTCTTCATTTGAGGCTATGGGATCATGTTGAGACCCTCTTCAATAAATTCTCTCAAATTTTTTTTATCTTAGAGGTGTTTTCCCATGGTGAAAAGTTTTTAGTTGAGGAAAAAGTTGTCAAATGTAAGTAATGTAAAGTTGCAAATTGGTGCAACTTGTACAACCAAATGGACTGTTCCAACATGTTTGAATGGGTACATTTATGCTAGGAATGGTTCTCTTTTTCACCCAAACACACTAAACCACTCTGAGCTACATTGGATCGATGATTTCCCTAAAGAGTCCAAAGTTCTAAAAGGCAACAATCTTTGACGGGCTATTACTCAGAAACCGCGATGCTTACATAATCTCTATCTGAGGCTATGGGATTGTGTTGGGACCCTCTACAACAAGCTCTTTTGGTTTTTTCTATCTTAGAGGTGTTCTCTCGGGGTGACAAGTTTTTAGTTGAGGAAAAAGTTGTCAAATGCAAGCAGTGCAAAGTGGTGCAACTTTCATTCTGCAACTCATACAACCAAATGGATACGTTTACCTTAGGAATGGTCCTCTTTGGCACCAAAACACACCGAACCACTCCAAGCTACATTGGACCGACGATTTCCCTTAAGAGTCCAAAGTGCTAAAAGGAGGCAATATTTGATAGGCTATTACTTAGAAATTTTGATGCTTTCAAACTCTCCATTTGAGGCTGCGAGATTGTGTTGGGACCCTCTACAATGACCTCTCTCAGTTTTCACTATCTCATAGGTGTTTTTTCGTAATGACAAGTTTTCAGTTGAGGAAAAAGTTGTCAAATGCAAGCAATGCAAAGTTGCAAAGTGGTGCAACTTTCATTTTTCAACTCATACGACCAAATGGATTGTTCCAACACATTTGAATGGATATGTTTATTCTAGGCATCATCCTCTTTTTGACTAAAACACGCCGAACCACTCCGAGCTACATTGGACCAGTGATTTCCCTTAAGAGTCCAAAGTGCTAAAAGGAAACAATCTTTAACGAGCTATTACTTGGAAAATGTGATGCTTAAAAACTCTTCATCTGAGGCTATGTGATTATGTTGGGACCCTCTATAATAACCTCTCTCAGTTTTTTCTATCTTGGAGGCATTTTCCTGTGGTGATGAGTTTTCAGTTGAGGAAAAAGTTGTCAAATGCAAGTAGTGTAAGTGGCACAACTTTTGTTTTACAACTTGTACAACCAAATAGACTATTCCAAAACTTTTGTATGGGTAATTTTATGCTATGCATGGTCCTCTTTTTCACCCAAACATGTCGAATCACTCTGAGCTACATTGGATCAACGATTTCCCTTAAGAGTCCAAAGTGCTAAAAGGAAGGAATCTTTGATGAGCTATTACTCAAAAATTATGTCACCTAGAAAACATTTCCGAGTCTACAGGATCACTTAGGACACCTCTATAATAATCTCTCTTGATTTTTGATATCTCTAAGGTTTTTTCCCATGGTGTCGAGTTTTTAGTTGATGAAAAAAGGGTCAGATGGATGTAGTGTAAAGGTGCAAAGGGGTTTAGGGTTCATTCTGATCCTCATGAATAAGTGAATAAGTGAATTATTTACTCAAATACACTTAAGTCATGAAATACACACATGAATACAAATTATATGCATGAAAAAACGTAGGTCATAAAGTATACATTGGAATATTCATAAGTGACAAAGTATACACATAAGTTGTAAAGTATACACTTGAATACATGTAAAGTATACAAAATACACATGATATTATCATTCAAGAATTTCTATCAAATAAAGGATTTATAAAATTCCATGTAAGCATAAAAAAAATGACCCTAATACATAGTCATTTCCTAGTAAGGGAAGGAAATAGATCACACGTTGCCTTCGCGGTCGGCACACTCTTCCACAACAATAGCATGTTGATGTTCTGGAGTAACAAGCACCTGTACAAACCATCAAGGTAGTAGTTAAACTACATATAATAGAAAAGATGCTTAGACTAACATATATATTATTCTAAACAACCTAAATGATGATGAAATGGTAATGCAAACTAGAAAAGATGCTTAGAATAAAAAATCTATATTATTCTAATCCGTCGCATACCTTTACCAAAGGATAAGAGCTAGCTATTGTTGTAGCAGCTCCATGATCAATTTTTCCAGGAACATCACAATATACTTCGAATGACAAATCTATATGATCACAATAGAAAAGATGCTTAGACTAAAAAATCTATATTATTCTAAAGAATCTAAATGATGATGAATTGGTAATGAAAACTAGAAAAGATGCTTGGAATAACAAATCTATATTATTCTAATATGTCGCATACCTTTTCCAAAGGATAAAAGTTGACTATTGTTGCAACAACTCCATGATCAATCATGCCAGGAACATTGCAATATACTTTGAATGAAAAATCTATATGATCACAATAGAAAAGATGCTTAGACTAAAAAATATATATTATTCTAAACAACCTAAATGTTGATGAATTGGTAATGAAAACTAGAAAAGATGCTTAGAATAAAAAATCTATACTATTCTAATCTGTCGCATACCTCTGAGAAAGGATTAAAGTTGGCTATTGTTTTAGTAGCTCCATGATCCATCATGCTAGGATCATCACAATATATTTCAAATGAAGAATCTATATAATCACAATAGAAAAGATACTTAGACTAACAAATCTATATTATTCTAAACAACCTAAATGATGATGAATTGGTAATGAAAACTAGAAAAGATACTTAGAATAACAAAACTATATTATTCTAAACA
The DNA here is from genome assembly GCA_007115665.2 of Sequoiadendron giganteum. Classification (NCBI taxonomy): domain Eukaryota; kingdom Viridiplantae; phylum Streptophyta; class Pinopsida; order Cupressales; family Cupressaceae; genus Sequoiadendron; species Sequoiadendron giganteum. Next base: position 309,868,643 of record CM021103.1, read on the forward strand.
ACCTAAATAATGAACCTTAGTAGATAAACAATATCAAAATGTGATGAAAAATATCATACCTATACCATACAACAAATGATCCGTTACTCAAGTGTGCCTGAAGGGTCATCTCTTACCTTCAGAGTTTTCAGTAATGCTTCATGATCAATGATACTAATTGTCCATAGTTCCTTTGTTTTTGGTCTAGCATGATCTCTCAATAACTTAACATTTGTTGCTATAACAAGGTGTGGATACATGAGAATGGTTTCGTGTATTCAAATTCAAGCTTTTTTTAATTTATAATCATATATGTTCGCAACCAAGTTCTAGAAACAATAGCTAAACCTGTATGATCATAAGTTTTTTTATCAACATCTAAATATACTTAGAATAAAAAATCTATATTATACTAAAAAACCTAAATGATGATGAAATGGTAATGCAAATTAGAAGAGATGATTAGAATAAAAAATCTATATTATTCTAAACAACCTAAATGATGATGAAATGGTAATGCAACCTATTTCAAGAAACAACAACTGAAACTATAGGATACATGAACCCATCATCATCTATCATCGATTGTGTCAGCTTTATCTTTCCTTGTACACATTGTTCCAACCAATAGTCTAATCTCTCTTCATTCCCCTATGGTGCTGCAATTGCATATACATGTCTTGGCTATACAAGATCTGAAATATGGTCGTAGTCAAGTGAACTTTCCATTACATCTTCTAACGAGGATTGTGCTATAGATAAAGGGGTTAGGTACTATGGTATCCATGTATGTACCCACTCACTTGACTTGCATTGATCCCAATCACACTAAATAAAATTATGACAAAAACAATCCATCTCTCATGTTCATATTGTCCATGCACCCACATATGAACTTCAAAATGAATGCATCTTTGAAGAATATCTAATTTTTTGACATTCCAATTTATCTCCCACTATGCCCTCCTCAACCAGCCAAAAGAACCCACACATTTGTGAATCAAGTGTCCCTCCTCATGATAATACATAAGTATACCAATCAATAATAAAATGTGCATCACTGAATGTTGCACCACCTTTGATCTTCATTTGTTCCTTAACCAAAGCTCTCTTCACACATGCACTTGTGCCATCATGCTTGCCTTTTCCATGCCAAGCTTCATAAATCCAAATATGTGGTACACCTCTCTCTATATGCATCCTAATAAACCAATAAAACATGTGAGAATTCTTGAATTTCCCTATGTAGTTATTTGACCAAATCAGATGTTAACCCATTGTAATACCTTTTTCCTACAAGAACTCAATTTTTTTCAAAACAATGTTGTACAAACATAGATAAATGAGATCTATCATCACTCATGTAAAAATCATACTCACTGATTATCTTCTTGTCCTCTTCTGTACTATCAGGGGCATGTCTATATGTTATGTGGAAAAAAATAGTAATTTGAATAAAATTATAATATTGTAATTGAACTTCATTTTGTGGTTGCAATGTGTAATTTTCACAAAAATTAACTATGGATATAATAATTCCAATGGGAAAGAGTTGTTGGGGATACAAGATGGGTTTGTCATCATAAAATGAGCGTCTAAGACAACAATGCCTTAGTGATTTTCATTTCAAATCACATAAAAGACACAAACAACTATGCCATAAAGCAGAAACAGGCACAATGGATCCGCCATTGATCTTTCTGAGAATGTAAATGCATAAATAATATAAGATTCAACACAAGCATAGATTTAGATAGCATAATCAAACAACATGAAAGACAAACATATGGACACATAAATTTATGTGGGAAAACCCTTCCCGGTAAAAAACCCCACCCTCCAAAACACTCAGCTCACTTGTATTATTCAATAACAAATCAATTACAATACAATATCAGAGCTATGCTCTTCAGAATATTACATCTTGTCCATCTAGAGAATGCAGGAAACAACTTATTGAGAATCTTCACACTGTTCCAACACCCTCACAACACACAGTGAAGATTCAACTCACCAAGACAGTCAACTCTCTCAGCCAACCATATGGCCAACCCAACCACTAGGCCTCCATAGGTTCAAATCTTTTCAGATCTGAGAGTCTAAGTGTTCACGGTTACAAAAATATGCAAAATTGGTCGAACACTCTCAGCCTCTCACTCTTTTCGCCCATCATCCTTTTTCGTGCACATGAGATTACTTTATAATCGCTTACCGTGTGTCTACCTATTCTTCATATACAAACAATCAACGATCATCAGGATATTCATTATCCCACCTGCAAGCTGCCATCACTCTCTGATAACATGCACCGTCTTCTGTAGACATCGAGCCGCCTAGCATTAAAATAATGCAGCCTATTGCAATCAAAAAATAATCTTTTGGCCAATCAGATCTTAAAGATCTTGCCACGTGTCCCTTTCACATTTGTTTGCTGCTTTGACCTCTGGTCAAACTCGGTCAAGCTTAGTCAGTCGAGCTCCGAGCTCATCTATGTCTTCCACTGCACTACCACTCCAAGTCCAAACACCCACTGTGATATGGCAGTGAGCCCATGTCGACCCTCAACCTCCAACCGTGCTATGACTGGGCTTGGCTTTTCCCACTATGGTATGGCAGTGACTACCAGATAGAATGCCATGGTCACACCCGTGATACCGCGGAGGCCACCAGGCCACCCCGTAGTAGGGTGGTGACCACCCTGGCAGACTGCCAGAGATCATACCGTGTCACCACGGCTTCACGAACAAGCCTTCATGGTATAGTGGTAAGCACCATTACTGACCACCACGGTTTCACCGTACCATCTCACTCTGACCACCAAACCTCCGTGGTAAGGTGATAGCAGCTATCGCTGATCGCCATCCATCCACCTCAGCCATCGTGGCTTCCTTGAGTATTTCCCATGGTAAGGCAGTAATTGTCACCAGACCGCTGCCCTTCAATCGCCAGCGGTTTATCGCGTCCACCACACCTTAGAGAGTAAGCCTCCATGGTAGGGCGGTAACCCCCAAACTTGACCCTCACTGCTACCGCGCCACTATGCCACCAATGATAAACCTCCATGGTAAGGAAGTAAGGCCTTGCTTTGCCAACTGCACTACCTCACCACCTCCAAGGGAACCCTGCGGTATGGCAGTAACCGCCACGTCGACTGTCGCTGCTCATCGTGCCACTGCCAGTCTAGCAGAAGACCATCGTGGTAGGACAATAACACTGCCCAACCACTAGACCAAGCAAGGTGGCCCATGGTAAAGTAGTAAACCGCTCAACCACGCCACCAAGGAAAGCTTGTAGTGGTATGGCGGTAAAGGCTAGAAACAGGGCTCCAAGGCAAAATAGAATTCCAAGCCAGGAAGATGAGGCATAAATTTCCAACAATCTCCCACTTGAAAAAGTTTTACTGGCTTCCTCCAAAAATTGCGAACAAGGACCACCACCATGCTTTCATGCTCCAACCAAGACACCTACAACGACATTCGATAAATGTCCACCATCTCAAGCAACAACTCCAAACATCCAAGATAGGAAGAAAAGGAACAAGCCAAGGCGTACATGCACCAGTCTTTGGAACACAAGCATCAGATCCTTCAGGCGGTAAAGGTACCATAGTAGCAACAACAAAGCACAACGCGAACTCAAAATGAGAAACCATTCTCCAGAATGAGATAAACCATCAGCTAGAACTGCAACCAAAAAACTAACTACCCCCATCCAACTGATCAAACCCATGCAGATGAAAACCAGCACCCACAGCTCATGCTAATTCATCCAACCACCCATACCTCAAAAGGTATGCACATCAGTAAACTCATGCCAGTAGCACAACCAATCCATCAATAGTAGAATACGAGCACCATGTGCCAACCAGTCAAAAGACCAAACACATCCAAGTACTCCCACTGCAAGGGTAATGCTAGATTTGAAAGATTAAATGCATAACCTGTCTACCAACCTTTGCACATAGAAAAAAGTAGCCATGTAGTTACAAGGAACACCCACACTAATATGCACAACTTGCTGCAAGAAAAAAATTTCTCAACAGTCTTCCACATTCTTCCAAGGTTCCATATCTGACTGAAGAAGGAAAAACCACAAGTCCACATACATCTAAAGTCATATGAACATTTAGGAAGAAAAGACTGGAATAGAGAGAAACAACAAATCATAACATGTAGCATCCTCCTACATACACTTCTAAATGCCAGTTGTGTCAAGAATGATCTTCTTCACATCCCAAGGGAAATGCATTAACAACATCCAACAGACTCCATGAATGTAAGAATCTCAAAAGAAGATCAAACTAGCCCATATAAACATCTCCTATCAGTCCTCAAAAGCACAAGGAGATACACTATGCTGTCCACCTTCCATTATGAATCCTCTAGAATCTTAAAATAGAAACTCAAGATCCATATCCATGAAAGATAAAGCATATCACATATCTGAAAGCTATAATGGACAAATACCTTTCAAATAAACTTCACTGCCGAGTAGACCAAGAGGAAAGAGATGCTCCTCCAAGATATACAAGCCACCGTGAATTACCCAAGAGAATTCTCCTCCATCGTCTCTGTTGAACTCATGTTCAACTAAGGTGTAGGCTACTCAAACTTTCAATTGTAACCAACAACATTCTTAAAGAATTTCAGCCTCACCTTATTCTCCATGCATCCATGAGCACCAACAAACTATCATCTCATGCTAACTCCAATATGCATTACTACACTTAACATGAAGTCCTCCAGCATATGACCAAAGTACTCAAAACATAGAGAAACACTAGACCACTATCAAAGATCCAAAACCTAGGAACAAGAACTTATCATGACACCATGATCTTACACATCCCCTTAGGAGATACCATGCTTCAAGTGAACTATCCATGGTCTCAAGAGCAATGCAACATGCCAAAAATCTAATGCACACACAACATCAAGAAAACAAACTCTAAACCAACATCACCATTCAAGCACCACCAGCATCTCAACCAAAGACTACCAACATCCTCCATGGATCCAAGATGCTACACACCTTCAAAAAGTGACCATGCAGATGCAAAGGAACTCTTTTGCAGCAACAAGATCTAAGAGTCCCACCAGAAGCATCTGCAACACCAAATGATGAATCCATAGTCATTGCTAAAGCTCCCACTGAACCGTGATACCAAGATTTCCAAGCACCATGATTGACCATCTGCTGATCCAAAAACCTCCAGGTACAAATGACAACATGTCCATCGGACAAAAACACCGAACAACACCAAGATTACCAGATCACACAGACCACACCATCACTGTCAAAATCTTACATAGGTTAGTGTACCAAGCTCTCTATGACATCGTGATTCACATGCTACTAGTCCATAACCAACTATTCAGGTACTCAAATGCCATTCCTCCTCTCATCTCAAAACAACCACGCCAATACACAAGTGACCATAGACAAGGTCAACTAATAGATCTACACCACACTGTTACAACCTCGTGGATATTGACAGTCCACTTCTGAGTTGTCTCATAGAAAACATGTAGGTAAGGATAGCCCACAACATTGCACAACTCATGGATGTAACCAATGAAACCTGCAAATGTATCATCGCACTGGAAACTACAAAACTGAGATCATCAAAGAGAACAGCCAAAGCAGACAAATATGACTCAAACACCAAATCAACAATAGATCCAATTTGCCAATCATGTCCACAACTCAAGTACCACAGTCTAGGAAAATAGCAAAGCAAATGCCACAAGAATGTTGAATGAAAAACACATATCAACATTCCCATGTAGAGAAGACATCACACCTCCTCAAAACATGTCAAACTAAAACTATCTCATCCTGTCACACCCCAGAAGTCAAGGTCTAGAAAAATAGCTGAACAACAACTCCACAAACCACAAACCACAAGTTTTCCTTGACCATGTAAAACCTACAAAACCACAGTGTTTATAAAATACCCATGCATGTCCATATTCACTGCTCATCTGGACGACCCAAGAGTCTAAACATAGCCAGCATGGTTAACCAGAACAATGAAAATAAACATGAATATGCATCATAGAATTTTTAGGAAAATCTACAAAAAACCTCCAGAGCCAAAGACATAAAACTGAAACATGTGAGTGCAAGATATAGGTAAGCAAGAACAACAGGTCCATTTTAGACCAGTTCCAAAACCACAACCATGCACAAGCATATGAGAGAGCCAGGCTATACAAAAGTTACAAACCACCCAGATCAACTTCATAGCCTTCATGCAATCAGAGAAACAAAGAAGCCACCTTCAGTGCTAAGTCAGAACACCCAACACAAGCATAATGCTCCATGGCTGAACAACAACACAAGAAACTCCATACTGCCAGGGAGCCTCTCACACAGACACCCATTATGAAACCACGCTCTGCTGCAAAACAATCATAAGCATATTTCACACCCTTTGCATCAGGATCATTTGTTGCCAGTTAGAAGCCTCAGACCACATTGCCATAATATGATCAACTCTAGTCTTCTCCAGCATCTTTCAAGTTGCATGTTGAATCAAGAAGCAAGAACTTCCACTCATCGAAGGATCAAACAACAATAGATTTCTCTAGATTTCCTCAAGCTTTCCAGGCTAAGAAATCTTCATAGGAGAAATGCCTAGAACTTCAGTAACCAAGAGAGGGCTTTGACACCACTTGTTGGTATCATCAAGCCTTGACCTCCCTTAACCAGCTCTGATACCACTTGTTGGGGATACGAGATGGGTCTGTCATCATAGAACAGATGTATAAGACAACAGTGCCTTAGTGATTTTCATTTCAAATCACATCAAAGACACAAAAAACTATGCCATAAAGTGGAAACAGGCACAATGGATCCCCCATTGATCTTTCTGAGAAAAGTAAATGCATAACTAATAGAAGATTCAACACAAGCATAGATTTAGATAGCAGAATCAAACAACATGAAATACAAACATATGGACACATAGATTTATGTGGGGAAAACCCTTTCGGGTAAAAAACCACCCCCTCCAAAACACTCAGCTCACTTGTATTATTCAGTAACAAATCAGTTACAATACAATATAAGAGCTATGCTCTTCAGAAGATTACATCTTGTCCATCTAGAGAATGCAAGAAACAACTTAATCATAATCTTCACACTGTTCCAGCACCCTCACAACTCTCAATGAAGATTCATCTCACCAAGGTAGTCGACTCTCTCAGCCAGCCATACGGCCAGCCCAACCACTAGGCCTCCACAGGTTCACATCTTTTTAGATCTAAGATTCTAAGTGTTCATGGTTACAACAATATACAAAACTGGTCGAACACTCTCAGCCTCTCACTCTTTTCGCTCATCATCCTTTTTCGTGCACACGAGATTACTTTATAATCTCTTACCGTGTGCTTACCTGTTCTACCTGTATAAAAAATCAACGGTCATCAGGATATTAATTATCCCACCTATAAGCTGCCATCACTCTCTGATAACGTGCACCATCTTCTGCAGACATCGAGCCGCCTAGCATTAAAATAATGTAGCATATCATAATCAAAAAAAATCTTTCGGCCAATCAGATCTTAAAGATCTTGCCACGTGTCACTTTCACATTCATTTGCTACTTTGACCTTTGGTCAAACTCAATCAAGCTCAGTCGGGTGAGCTCTGAAAGCATCTCTGTATTCCACCATGCTATCACTCCAAGTCCAAACACCCACCGCAGTATGGCGATGAGCCCATGTTGACCCTCAACCTCCAACCGTGCTACTGTTGGGCTTGGATTTTCCCATTGTGGTATGGTGGTGACTACCAGACAATCTACCATGATCACACCCGTGCTACCACAGAGGCCACCAGGCCACCCCGCGATAGGGTGGTGACCACCCTAGCAAACCGCCAAAGGTCATACCGCATCACTGCGGCTTCATGAACAAGCCTTCGCGGTATAGCGATAAGCACCATTGCTGACCGCCATAGTTTCATCATGCCATCACGCTCTGACCACCAGACCTCCGCGATAAGGTGATAGCTGGTATCTGTGACTGCCGGCCATCCACCATAGCCATTGCGGCTTCCCCGAGCACCACCCACGATAAGGTGGTAACTGTCACCAGACCGCCGCCCTTCAACCGCCAGCGGTTTACCGCGCCCACCGTAGCTTAGAGAATAAGCCTTCACGGTAGGGTGGTAACCACCAAACCTGACTGCTGCTAGTACCGTGCCACTAATGAGAAACCTCCATGATAAGGCGGTAAGGCCTTGCTCCGCCAACGCGCCACCAACCTCGCTACCTCGCCACCTCCAAGGGAATCTTACGGTATGGCGATAACCGCCACACCGACTGTCGCCGCTCACCGCACCACCACCAGTCCAGAAGAAGACCACCACGGTAGGGCAATAACACCACCTAGCTATTGGACCAAGCAAGGTGGTCCGTGGTAAAGCGGTAAACCACTCAACCACGCCACTGAGGAAAGCTTGCAGCAGTATGGCGGTAAAGGCCAGAAACAAGGCTCCAAGGAAAAATAGAAGTCCAAGCCAAGAAGATGAGGCATAAATTTCCAACAAGAGTCCTTACACATCTTGAATTTCTGATCCAACCACTGTGACCTATGGCTATGCCTTGCATAGTTATAGAAAATATTTTTCTTAAAATCAGAAATAAAATCAGCAATACTTACCTCTCTTGCAACCAACTCGCATCTAAAACCCTCACCTCCACTCTTCAATGTGTATTTGACTATCTCAAACCTTTTTTTTCTCAACAATATTGTTACCAAAATCATGATCTTTGCCCTCATGAAAGCATGTTACAAACTTTGATAAAACACCACATTGCAAACACGTTTCATTTAAATAATAATTTCTATTAAATAAGAAATCATCACCTCTAATGCATAAAAATGAATCTAAGTCCTTGGATGACTTGGGAAGTTGCAGTGCATGAAACTCCTACAACATTTTGTCATTATGCATAGTAGAACGAATATGGCATAATAATTCATGATACATAAAAAACTCAACATGGTATTTACAACATGTATTATGAGCATTACTAGGGACACAATAAAATGGCTTGTAAGACTCAAAAGAACTTTGTGAGATTTGCAAATTTGTATGTTCTTGAAAAAAAAAATTGTACAATTTGTTTTGGCTACATTCCAAGAAATTTTTAGGATGCGGTGTACGATCTCGATTACCAGTTCATAACTTTAAAACAACCTTTACATTCGGTGATACTCTAGAGTGAGAGTTCCAAAATTTTTCATTTTGCATCTTTACATTATTGGTTAGCTTCTTATCAACACATGGAAGCCTCCCACTAAAATCCCACGTATCATTTTGAAGAGGACTATCGAGTCTTGCTCTTCTTGAGAGTGCTCTATTCAATTTTTTATGATTTAAGTTTAAATCAATACAAGTTTGTCTCATTAAATGAGCCTTTCTCAAATGATGGCTTATTAGTGTGGTTGTGATCACTCTACGAGTAGCCCTTTTATCTTTTTCCTTACTAGTCTTTCCTATAGAGGTTAGAGAATTACAAATATTTTTTACAATAATACTATTTTTTAAATTTTTTGGTGACACAAATCTTCAATTTTTTTAATAATGGTCTCATTTTGTAAATCTTAAGTAATTGGACAAAAAGTTAACATTGTTCAGTTAGTGTCTTATTGAAAAACTATTCATTGAAAATTTTGGTATCCCACAAATGAACCGTTCATTGTGATCTTTTTCCTTGAATATTATCTATTATGTTCTCATCTATTTCAACCAACCATTTAGGGGTTCTCGTGTAATTAGGTGTTACATAAGGTTCATTTTTAACATTTTCATTTTCAAGTTCAATGTTTTGAAAGGAACCAAAACCTTGTACAAAGCTAGAAGGACACTTCCAAATAGAAAAGCCTCAAGATTTCCAACAAACCAGTGCCAGCGGAGACAACGCAGAAGCACAACAGACACACAAACAACACCTAGTCAACAACAATCAGGAGGAAAAATACACTCAGAACCAACAATAGACCTAAGACAAGGACATACTAACTATCTAGACTTGGCACCACAACTAGGAGCAACCAAACACTTAGGACATAAACTAGTCCCATAGAACTGAAAAAACCCACAAAACTGTAGATCGAAAAGGTTGCCTGGAGTAATCAGGCCACAAACTGCCAACTGTAGCTGGAATGCAATAGATCTTTCACTCAAATTAGATAGAAATGAGCCTAATATATTCTTACCAAAAGAGGGGTAAGAATAATAAGTTGTTATAGATAAATTTTCAAATCCAAAGCAAACCCCTAAGACTACCTAGAACACCTAAGCCAAAAAACACCTGCTGCAACAGGACTGCTGCATATCTTATGCTCAAGTTAGACAAACCAGAGCTGAACAGATCCCCTCCAAAAGAGGGGTAAGAATTATAAAACTTTGCATACAAATGTTATTCAATAAGCACCAACCAACTAGACACCAACCCCGAAACCACCTCAAAAGGATGGGGCTCCCCTCTATAGGAGAGGAAGAAGTGAGGACCAAAACTGCTAAAGAAGTCTCCCTCCAGATCCAACACACTCCACCTCAATAGGGACCAAAAAAGGAGAGAAGAACTTCCCACCATATCTACAACCTTCGGCTCCACCTTAATAGGAGCAATATTAACCTCTTTTGAATATATCATTAGTAGAACATGGTAGCAAGAAATATCTCCACCAGAATAGACAAACACCTCCCAAGGAACCCAAATGGAAGAGACAAAGGAGCCATTACCAAAGACAACAAAAGGAGCACAAAACACAACCCCTTTCGAACACGTCGACAATAAAGAACCAACAAAATAAATACACCAACATAGACCATTATGCACCATACTATCAACAAACCCCCATCTCCTTCAAGGTGAGCAAGAGATGGTCTCACAAACCCACAGTAAGAGAAAAAATAAATCACCACTCCAAAGAGAAACTCCAACTCAGCTACAACGTAGCTAGCATATTTCACAAACCTGCCCCGAGGGCAGCAAAACACCATTCCCCAAAAGGGGCTCAAACCAGATCCCCATAGGAAGGAGAGCAACAGGAGAAAAGAAACATTCCTCAAGCACAAACCCAACTAGGCGGAGCCAAGTAAAGGACCCCACCAAATGGGGCCAACAATGGCAAAGCACTCTATGCACCAGATCCCAACACCAAAGTCGACCAACCATCAGAAGCAGCCATGACAAAGATCCAACCACATGTGCAGCAAGGGAGAAGCACAAAGAAAACCCACAATCACAATAACCATAGGGCACCACACACACACACACACCCCAAAACCTAGAAGAACCATAGTAAAGGGGAGGAAAGATAAATCAAGACCAAACCCTACCATCATGACCAACACCGAGAGATGCCTAAGCATCAAGAAACAATCCATCAGTAAGGGAGTAGGGGAGAAGCTTCCTGGAAGAATCACCAATGTACACCTCCACATGTAGCAGAATAGACACACCACCAACAAAACGACAACCACTAGGCGTTCGAAGGAAATGTGCCATCCAATATAGCAGATTCGACAAAAGAAACTCACAACCCATAGCAGCAGAGGCAGCCAAGATAGGGACCTCAATGCACAAAGGGGGCATGCGACCACCCAACACAACAAGGGAAAATAACAAAGACCCCCCACCATCCTCGCCATTGCATTCACCCTCAGCATCTGTAGAAAATTTTAAACCCTTCTTCCAATGGCATCTCCTGCCTAGCGCTAACGCTCCTCTCACCATTAATTTGCAAAAGATTTTTTCAAATTCAATGTTATTAACATTTTCATTCTCACTATTTTTATTTTCAACATATTCAATAACAATTTTATTTTCAATAATATTTTAATTTTCACTAACAATTTCATTTTCAACAACATTTTCATTCTCAATGTTGTTCACATTTTCAATTTAAATTTCCACATTTTCAATTTCAATATGATGTTCAATATTTTCAGTTTCTATTTCATCTTCACTTGAATTAACATTTAACGGTGCAAAAGAAGCTTTAATTTGAATATCTTTCATACCTTGTCTTCATGTCCTATGAGTTTCTCTATCTTTTGCTCTATATGCTTCAATTTTATTTGTTATTAGTTTCCTTTTACCTTTTCTCTTACGTCGATTGTTGCTCCCCATTGCACAAACAAAAAAATACACGCAAATGATTGTAATTGCAAAAAAAATGTAAGAGAATCTTTCAAAAGTAGAATTTTGTCTGATACAGACAATAATCACAAGAATTTCATGACAAAAAGAATGTAGGGACCATTGAAATACTCAAAATGGTCCCATTTTTGTTTTTTATATAGCTTACTAAATGGATATTCATTATGTCTAACACAAGCAGCTATGGCCTTAGAACCTATAAAAAAGCAAAAAAATATCCATTTATAATGGATATTCATTTACTTTACTAGTAATAGTTATTATATATTATAATATATGTACTTATTATATATTCATATGCTATATTAATTTATTATATATTTATATAATATTAATATATAATATATATTATCTCTCTCCTCTCTCTCTCCCTCCCTCCCACTCTCCCTCCTAGGTCTTTCCCTCTCCCTCTCTCTCTCTCTCTCCCCCTCTTAGGTCTTTCACTCTCCCCCTCTCTCTCTCCCTCTCTCTCTCTCTCTCCTCTCTCCCCTCTCCTCTCCACCTCTCCCTCTCCTCCACTCCCTCTCCCTCCTTTCCTCTCTCAGTCTCCTCCATTGTCCTTCCTCTCCTTCTCTCTCACTCCTCTCCTCCTCCTCCTCTCCTCTCTCTCTCTCTCCTCTCCTCTCTCCTCTGTCTCTTTGTCTCCTCCTCTCCTCTTTGTGTGTCAGTTAAATCCTTGAGATCTTGGTTTCAGAAGGGTTCCGTGTGTCGTGTGTTGTCTCAAATGTGTCTCATTTGTGTCCTGGGTGTCTCTCATTGTGATCTGTTCATATGTCAATAGGTTGTTATTTGGGATGTGGATGTCAGGTTGGTGTCCATGTATCAGGTTTTGTTGGGGTTCTCAGCTTTCATCCTACCTCATTTTCGATGATATCGATTCTGTGAGGACCTTCATGGGTAATGCAGTGTGGGCCTTTTAGGCAGTTCCATCTGTGTTCTTTGCGTTTTTAGTTTTTTGCTTCAGTTAATTGTTTGGGATTCAGTTTGATTGTTTTGCGTTCTTTGGTTTTGTTGAATTTTTTCATTTCAATCTAAGCCTACAAAAAAAATTGAAACCCTGATTAGTGGAAAAAAACATCAAAAAAAAAAATTGAACCTTCATTACTGGAAAACAAACATAAAATTGAACCTTCATTACCCCCTTTTTGCATTTATTTAAATTTTTTTACATTCTTGTCTATTTTTCCTTCGTCTTTATCACTTATTCTCATGTTTCTTAAATTCATGCTTTGGTGCTTATTCTTAAGTTAGTATTTCTTTGCTAAATAATTTGTTTTTTATTTTTTTAATTCTTTTGACTCTCCTCAACTCTCAAACTAGAAAGGATCCTTGTTGGAATTTTCCCAAATTTTCAATACTTAGTGAATCTAGATCCATTGTTAGTACTAGCCAAACAAAACTTGTACTAGAAGGCATAGGGAAAAGGGCTAAGTTAATGGATAATAATCGATGGGCTATGCAAGAGTCTATCATATTGGATCATATTGTATGATAGCCTCTTGGATAGCCCATCGATTATTACCCATTAAATTTTCCCATTTCCCTATGGCTGCTAGGGCAAGTTTTGTTTAACCATTGCCGACTATGTATCTAAATTCACTAAGTACTGGCAATTTGGAGCTTAACATTTCCACCTTTGTTGAATCAATTTGGAGCTCAACGCTTCCACATTGCAGCAAGGTAAAAATTTAATGTATTTTTTAATGAGATTTCACATCACTTTAACAATTATTTGTTTTTCATTTACATGCCTTAGACATAAATGAGCTTTACACATGTTTTCATTTCTATTCAATTAAGTCATTTATATTGAATGGTTTAAGGGGATTTTTAAACATGTAGCTTACATTTTGAAATTACAAATTTAATGCAGGTTCACTTATATCTAAATCATGGATCCATACCCTCCACCTCCATCCACTCCACCTCATAACCCCCCACCTCCACCACCTGCATCTGATGGTGCTCGCTTTTGAGAAAAAATAAATGTGAATGTTTTGATTAGAGGTAAAAAATGGGTTTTGAAGGGACCTGGAACCCTTTACAAAAAAAATAGCTAAACCAAAAGATACAATCAACTAGAATATATCAACCCAATCAAAACAAAAAAAGCAACAAAAATTCAGCAAAAAAGGAGGACCCCACCCAATAGCATTACATATTCTTCAAGATATCAACAACCTCCACATCACACATTGCATTCTTTAGGCCCTCATCACCAAAAATAGACAAATATTTGGCAGGAGCACCTGCCTAAGCTTTGGTCTTGTTACGGGTCCTAGCCCTAGGCCCACTCGATTTAACCTCACTAATCAAAACATTTCCCTTCTCCCCACCCTTGTCACCAAGCACCTCCCCTTCCATCAGCGTTCCATTATCAAACGTATCGTTAGCCTCCTTACCAATTTTGACACTATCCACAAGAGAAGTAACACCAACAGATTCAACATTAAACCTAGATTTATTCCCCTCCTTGCCTTTATCCATACTAGCATAAATCCTTTCAATGTGATTTTCCAAGGTAAGGACTCTTCCTTCAATATTATGCTTCATCATAAGCATTTCCTATTCCATAATTTTCAAGGAATTCATCATATCATCAATCTGATCTTCGACAGGGGAGTCATCCGCTTTTCTCATTACACCACACACTTTCACATTTGTCATATTGAATTCATGGAAAATCCATTTAAAATGCTTATAAAAAATGGAGCCCTCTTTGATAGCTCCCAAAATATTAGAAATATTCTCTTTATCAATATTAAAAACATCCTTACCAACATCATCCTCCTCATGTGAGGAGCTAACCTTGTCCACACCCACAACACCCTTTCCCTTATCAACAACAATCGACGTCTTGATTTTACGAATGGAATCCACAATCTCAGCAGCAATCGCCTTCCTTTTCATTTGCCTAACCAGGTCCACCACAAGAGAATCCTTAGTATCCTGCCCCACCTCAACCACATCCTTCTTATCCTTTTGCAAATCCCTAGCCCCACTTGGAGAAACCACAACATCCTATCCACAAACAATTTTAAGTGGAGAATCCAACTCCATCATTTTACTTGTAGACCTCATCACCTTCTTCTAACTACTTCCCATGATCAACTCCCCTT
Source organism: Sequoiadendron giganteum (assembly GCA_007115665.2). Taxonomy (NCBI): domain Eukaryota; kingdom Viridiplantae; phylum Streptophyta; class Pinopsida; order Cupressales; family Cupressaceae; genus Sequoiadendron; species Sequoiadendron giganteum. Next base: position 309,883,925 of record CM021103.1, read on the forward strand.
TTTCAAGAGTAGGGGGAGGTGAAGGCACCTCACAAGTCGTATCATTCTCCTTTCTTCTATGACTCAACATTTCATCAACCAGCTCCCCACTACAAGTGTCATAACCTTGATTTGGGCTCAGCTCCTCATTCTTAAAATTCCCTAGAGTAGGGGAAAACTTATCCACATCCATGGTTTCCAAAGAGTCTAACACAAAATCATCATCCTTTGACGCCAACTCTTTTTGCAAAATGAGCTTCCTATTTTTCCTTTTTTGCTGGCCAACTCCTCCTCAGAGACCGTCTCATAACCCTCCTCCTGCTTTTTATGTGCACCCTTAGGGGTGGCAAGTGACTTAACCAGTTCAAAAGCTTTGGCATAGTAAAAAATTAAGAGAATTAGCCGCACATGAAGAACATGGTTCTTTGGGTTTCTCTTGTGATCCGTAATGTCGACATCTAAAAAGGCCAAAAGTTAAAAGGGAGAGGAAATCATTTTCTTATGTCGAAAGTGGTTAAGTAAAATACAGTGATAAGCATAGAATATCTGCCTTCAAGGGAAATGAACTGTATAATCTCCTCTGCCAAATCCCCCCACAATGCCTTGATAGATTTCCTCTGATATCCGTCACTCCTCGCTGCATGAAGGTCCTAAGCTTCATCTACTTTAAAGAATATTTTCATGGAATTCTAAGCTTCCTTTTTATCTCTAAAGAACTTCATACCTTCCGTAGACAAACTAGTAATTTGAGCTATGAGGTCTTTGTTTACATCAAACTCCATACCACCAAGTTTTAGAACCCTATTATTCCAATTTTTGGCAAACAGAGCAGTCATCTGAGGGTTATTACCATGAAGCCTCTCAAGATAAGGTGGCAACCCTCCCTTCTCAAGAATTTTCCAAACCTCTAGTTTCTTCTTAACCGCGTTGCAAGAGAATGGCTCCACGTGATTTCTATCTCCGCCCATAGCTACCAAACTAATAGAGTCGAAAACTTTAAAAACTTTAGAAGCAATGAAGAGACTTATCAAGAAAAAATTGTTTAGAAAGCCCACAATTTGTGTGAGGAAGGAGACGTGGCAGAGGTGATTAATTATCCTTGTAATCCACTCCCTATAGATATCACCCTTAGTACCATCAAATCGAGCCAAATCCTGATTACCACTCCTCCATATCATAACCTTCCACATGAAGAAAAACATTCACACCTAAAGCCTTAATAAATCATTAATCACCTTAGATTTGAGCATCATGATTAATAGTAGAAATAACTTCTATAGGTAGAGGATGATTCAACCCCCACTCCTTAGCCCCTCTAACTCTCATATTAGCAAAAATATCAGCAAGACCATTTCCCCCTCTCAAAATATGAGAGATAATAATCACCAAAAGATTTAAATATCTCAATGGATTCTCTAATCAAATTTTCTATAGTCCAAGAGGAGGTAGCACACTTTTTCAAATTGTTAATGATATTGAGAGAGTCGCCCTCAAGCCAAACTTTATTGAAGCCTTTATTTTATGCCAATTTGAGTCCATGATAGGCAATAATTGCTTCCACATAGTGGTTTATCTGAGTTCCCAAAGGGAGCACCATAGCAGAAACGAGCCTACCATTAGAATTTTTTATCATTCCCCCACAACCAACAAGTCCTAGATTTCCTTTAGCCGCTCCATCAAAGTTAACCTTAACCCAACCATTCAGAGGAAAGCAACATTCTCTCTAGAAGCTTTCCATTTAGTAACCAGAAGGGATATATCACAGGGCAACTTCCACTTTTGTGCTACAGACATATCATATTGACTCGGTAGGATCTTTTTCCCATTATGAAAGGAAATCCCAGCCACAAGATTTTATTTAATAGCTGCATAGATTTTATAAGCCACACAGATAGAAGGGAGATAAGAGTTTCTAATAATCTTGTTATTACGCTCAAGCCACAAACCCCAAGAAATATGAGGCATAAAGAGAGACCACAAAACCTGCAGAGTAGGATTAGAAGTAGGGCTAATCCATTGAGACCACATGTCCTTAATCAAAGCAGGGAACACCCAACTAAGATTCCAAAGATGTAGCACATGTGCCCACACACCTCTAGCAAAACTATAGCCACTCAATAGATGGAGGAAATCTTTAGCCTCCTCTTCACACAAAAAACACCTGTTGGGCAACATAAAACCTCTCTTGACCAAATTGTCAATAGTTAATACCTTGTTCTGGCTTAAGAGCCAGAAGAAAATATTAACCTTAGGAGTCAATCATGAAGACCAAATAGAGGCCCAAAAAGGGGTTGGGCCAACAAAAGAATCATTAATATGAAAAGCCAAATCAACAGAGAAGTTACCATTAGATGAAGGATTCCAAACAATTTTATCGATAGAGGGGATAAAAGGGATATGCACCAAGGACAAGGCCTTGTACAGGGCCTCTAGCCCTGGATCAACTTCATGCAACCTTTTCCAATAGCCTTTTGCAATATAATTACCAACAAATCTACCAAACCACCACAAACAATCTTCCATAAGAGTTTGAGCCCATGACTCATCTTTAAGCGACCTATTGCAAATCCAACTATCTTCCCAGAATATAATCTTTCTACCATTGCCCAGCTACCAAAAAAGCCCCTTTGATAAAATCCTTTGAGCCTTGACCATATAGTTCCAAAGAGTAGACCCAAAAGGGGGAGAAAATTCAAGATTTAAGAAGTCTCTTATAGTATTAGGGTGATCTCACAATACTGGATTACAACTTTTGGCCAAACTAGTCACTGAAGTAATTTTTTCTAACTAAATATTCACTTTCGGGCACCTAGAGCAGCTAAACCGTGAGGAATTTGAAGATGATGCAAACTAGTGATTTGTGAAATTTTGTTTGTAGATTCTAAATGTATTTTTTTCAAAATATTTAGAATCAAACTACACTTCTTTTTCCATAAACTTCAAAAACTAGTTTTTTTTAGTAAACACCATTTTTAAGGAGTGATGCTCACCGTATACAACATAAAAAATTTTCCATGAAGGATAAAATTCTATTTTTTTCGAATTTAAATTTGTAACTATGATATTTAGTGCTTTCATTTGGTTTCATAGTGTTTTATTAAATATTTTTCCTTAATCAAGTTTCGAATTCAAACCAATTACAATTCATACATAGACGAAATGTATACAACATAACTGTTTTTGTATGTATCGAAATTCAATTTTTCTTTTTTTGTTGGATCAAGGATTTCAATATCAACATTTTGATAGGTGTAAGGGAGACTCTGTTATAGGTATGGTTTAATACTATTAGGGTTCTATCTAAGGGTGTTTGATCTAAGGTGGTTTGATCAAACCCTCTTCATTTGGAATCCTTAAAATTGAACTTTTTAAGGCTTAAATCATTATATTTTTAAAAAATATGTGATTTTAGAAAAAATCAAAATCTCTCAGAAATTGTAAACCAACATTATGGGATCACCCATCACCACCCAATAAGTACTTTCTCCAATCAATTTGCACCCATTCACTCTTAGAAAACAATAATTTCCACAAATGTTTACCAAGAAGAGCAATATTAAACTCATGAATTTTGTGAATTTCAAGACCACCGACCCTTTTATTTATGCAAACATCATCCCACACAACTAGATGGATTTTTATCCTATCCTCAACACCAGACTAGAAGATTTTTTTTGAATTCCTTCTAGTTTATCCACATATTTCCTAGGCATGTGAAACAAACTAAGAGCATAAATAGGGAAATTTTGGAGCGTAACTTAATCAGTTGCACTTTCCCAGCTTGGCTCAACACCGCCCCCTTCCATCTAGCCAATTTAGAATCGAACTTATCAATCAGCCTCTGCCACAAGGACTCAGGAACATTAAAACACAAGGGGAGCCCCAAATAAGAGGCCAAGAGATCACCAATTTGGCATTACAAAATTCTAGCAATTTTAATATGCTTGTGGACTGAAGTGTTAAAAAAGAAGATCACACTCTTGGTTAACCTAACCTTATGCCCAAAAGTAGCTTCATAATTTTGTAAAATAAGTTTAATAGCCCTGGCTTCCTTAATAGAGGCCTCCCCAAGCATGAGAGAGTCATCCACAAATTGTTGATGAGAACAAATCAAATTGCTAGAAGAAGGGGCTAAACCAACCATAGCCCCCAAGTTAATGAATCTCTAAATAAGACACCCCAAAGACTCCACCATGATTATAAACAGAAAGGGAGATATTGGATCCTCTTGCCTTAGAACCCTAGAGAAATCAAACAGAGAAGAGGGCAACCCATTAACACGAAAAAAAGCTGAGTGGAAATTAATTGAAGCACAAGAGCCACCATCTTCTCCCCAAAGCCAAATGAAAGAAAAATATTGGATAGAAAGCCCCATTCAACTCTATCATAAGCTGTAAGTAAGTCAAGCTTCAGAATAAACCCAACATTCTTATTTACAGTTAAGGAGTGAATATTTTCATGAACAGAGAGAATGGAATCCAGAATTTTCCTACCTACCACAAACCCATTTTGCTAAGGAGAAATGATACAGGGCAGAACCCTTTGCAACCTGACCACCAACACCTTAGAGAAAATATTATAGATCGAATTGCATAGACTAATAGGATGAAATTCATCAAAAGAAGAGGCCCCCAGTTTCTTGGGAACCCGAACAATACAAGAGGAGTTCAATTCATTTAAATGAGAGCCAGTCTTAAAGAATTCTTTAGTAGCAACAACCACCTCCTTCACAATAATTTCCCAAAAGAATTGAAAGAAAAACCCAGGGAAGCCATCTGGGCTTGACACCTTATTCCCTTCAAAGGAGAAAATAACACTTCTAATTTCCTCCATCGACGGAATGCACACCAACTTCCTATTAGTCTCATCATTAATAATCTGAGGGATTTCCCTAAGAATATCCAAATGAGAGTCCAAATCAAGCTCCCCCTCCACCGCAAGTAGATTAGAGAAGTAAGAGGAAGAAATTTTTTGCAGATCAACATCATTTTCTAGAACTTGATTATTGAAGTTTATAGTCTTAATTTGATTGGAAGCCCTGTGTTTCAAAGTAGATAGGTGAAAAAAAATTGTGTTTTTATCCCCACTATTAAGCCACATGATCCTTGACTGCTGCTTCCAAAATTCATCTTCCTTCACAACAATATTATGTAATTTAGAAAGAAGAACATTTTCTTCTTTTAGAACCAAGGCCTAATCATATCTAGAAACTTGGATAGAATGTTGCACATCTTGAAGCTCCTTATTCGCCCCATCCTTATCAAGAAAAATGTGACCAAAGGAAGACCTATTCCATTTCCTAATATTGTTCTTCACATTAGCAAGCTTATTTACAATTCTAAACATAACAGACCCGTCCACCTAAATATTCCACCACCCAGAAACCAAATTACGAATATCTGGGTGACAGGTCCATATCTTCTCAAATTTGAAAGGAAAATGTTTTTTGCACCCAAAAGGTCCAGTGACAAAGACAGAGGAAAATGATTCGAACCCAATCTAGTCAAAGCAGAGAGCGAGCAAGAATAAGACATCAACCACATTTCGGGGTTGTTAAAGCATGATCAAGTTTAACCTAGATGAGAGCATCTCCTATCCGACTATTAGACTAGGTAAAATAAGCACCCTTGAGATCCAAATCAAGAAGAGCATGATCATTTAAGAGATTTATTAAGTCATATATGTTATCATCCACAATCTGCAACCCACTTATCACCATCATTCAAAGGCATATTAAAATCCCCCATGACCCACTAGTTACCAACCAAATACCTCATTTTGAAGGAACCAAGGCATTCCCAAAATTTTTTTCTAGCACTCTTACTATTCAGGGCATAAATATTAGAGAGAGTCCAGGTGAATTTATCCCTCAGGTTAAGGAAATAAGTTGCCACATGATTACCATCTTTAAAAACCTCGACCCCCTAGATCAACCTGAGATTCCAAAAAGTCACAATCCCTCCCAAAGCACCCACAACATTAGAGTAGTGCATACCACAATCCTTGGAAAGCTTATTCTTCAATTTAGCTAATTTATCCATACCCCCATCTTAGTTTCTTGAATTAACACAATATCAGGATGATGATCTCTAACCAGATTAGCCAAGAGATCATGCTTATGAGGGTGATTTAACCCTCTCATATTCCAAGAAATGATCTTCATAATAACTTATGGGAAGTGCTCTTGGAGCACATCTCCAATAGAGTTCTTTGTGTTTGATCAACAATGTCCAATCCGCTCTCCTTCTCCCTAGTTACATTTGCAGGTGGCCTACCTCTACCTCTTGGCTCATATCCATAGTCAGATCTTTGTTGATTCCTAGTGATCACTCCCGGTGAGGGCTAATGCTTCTTTCTATTACACCCTCAAACTAGAACATAAGGAGGGTTATCCAAATCCTCCACATCCACATTATCCTTCACATCAGACAAAACCTCCAGTCCTTCAACCTTCGACTCATATTCCTGAATCTGATTCCTATCCAATAGAGGAGAATCAGAACCACAATCACAAAAGCCTTATCTACCATTGCAACCTCCGATTTCTCAATAAAATCCTCCATAACCACCATTTGTGCAAAAGACTCCGTAGTATCTTTAACAGGAGAGGCAACAACCTCCCCTCCCAATTCCTAATCCATATCCAGATCAACCACATCCACCTTGCCCTCAGGATTCCCACCCTTCTCAACCATAGCCAAGCCCATATCTCCAGGTTTGATAACTTCACATACATTGCTTGGGGGTGGCCCTTCTCTTTCCAAAGGCTCCAAACCCTGCTCATCAGCCTTTGTATTATCACACCATTGTTTAGACATCTACTTTGACACTCTAAGAGGAAATTTCTTCACCCAATGACCAACCTTCTTACAATGAAAACAAGCGAATGGAATGGACTCATATTCAACTATTTGTTCCCACACACCAAAATTCAAATTTGTCTTTATCATAGCAGGAAAATCAGCAGATCCTTTAACATTCACATTGAATATGACATAAACCAGACACTTCTTGGAAGCCTTCATTTGTTTAATTGACAAAAAACAACCAAAGGCACTTGCTATCCCTTTAAAAACTTCCTCATCCCATAATTCCGATGGGAGCCTAGAAAGTCTAACCCAAATTGGGGTAGTTGCAAAGGAACGAGATTTCTGGTTAAACCCGGGTTCCCACTTTCTCAACATCAACGAAGACTTCCCCAAAAACCAGGGGCCAACCGACAATGCCGCCACCAAATCATCTTCACAGTTAAAAGTGAAGGAGAAAAAACCTTTTCGCCATAGAAACCACATCAATCTATCCCTTAGGCCTCCATTGATGTGGAGTTATACGAGCATCAATGATGGCTAGAGGAGAGGAGAGGAGACAGTCCCATTCTAAAAAGGAAAACACAAAGAAATGATGAGATGCAATGGAGAGCCACAAAACTTTATTAAGACAATGGTCTTATTTTTATAAAGAATTTGGTTGGATGGATATTTTTAGTGTTGAATTTATGAATATAATAGTATAATGATAAGACACAAATTTAGTAATAAATATGAAATAATCTATTAATTTAATTGGTGTTCATATATAGTGTTTGTTCATGCATCATGGTTGAGTGTTGTCTTATTTGTTGATCATGATTATTGTATATATTTCACATGAACAATCTAATGAACATGTATCTTTTTGTCTTGTAAGGATTTTTTTTGAAGGTTGCATCAAACCCCTATGGTGTACATAATGCTCTTGTTTATGTATCATGGTTGAAAGATAATGATTCTTATTTATGATGATTTTATACCTTTTACATGAAGGATCTAATGACATGTTATTAAGCTTGAAGGTTTTAATGGCATGAATGTTGAATTGAGTTGTAATGGTTTTGTTTGATGGTTGCATCACTTCTTATTCTAGAGGGTCCCAACATGGGAAAACACTCTTCCTCTCAACTCTCTCTCTCTCTCCCTCTCTCTCAGGTCTCTCCCTCTCTCCCTCTCTCTCTCAAGTATCTCAGAGCTTCCTCTCTCCCTCCCTCCCTCTCTCTCAAGTATCTCAAAGCTTCCTCTCTCCCTCCCCCTCTCTCTCTCTCTCCCTCTCAAGTCTCTCTCTCTCAAGTCTCTCCCTCCTCTCCCTCTCAAGTCTCTCTCTCTCTCTCCCTCTCTACCTCCCACTCTCCTCAAGTACTCTCTCTCTCCCTCTCACTCTTAGGACCCCCTCTCTCTCAAGTCTCTCTCTCTTCCTCTCTCCCTCCCTCTCCCCCTCTTAAGTATTTTTTATCTCTCTCTTTCTCCATCTCTCCCTGTCAAGTCTTTCTTTCTCATTCTATCCCTATCAAGTATCTCTCTCTCTCCCTCCCTCT
>CM021103.1:309892350-310270311 GCA_007115665.2 Sequoiadendron giganteum
TCTCTCCCACTCTCCCTCTCTCTCTCTTCCATTCTCTCTCTCTCCCTCTTTGGTATTTCCCACTTTCCCTCCCTCTCTCTCCCTCTCTCCCACTCTCTTTCCCTCTCTCCCTCTCTCTCTCTCCTACTCTCTTTACCTCTCTCCCTCCCTCCCTCTCTCTCTCTATCCCTCTCTCTCTCTCCACTCTCCCTCTCCTCTCCCTCTATCTCTCCCACTCTCCCTCTCTCCTCCTTCCCTCCTCTCTCTCCCTCTCCCTCTCTCACACCTCTCTCCTCTCTCCCTCCCCTCCTCTCCCTCCCTCCCTCTTTCTCTCCCCTCTCCTCTCCCTCTCCCTCTCCCTCTCCTCCCTCCCTCTCTCTCTCTCTCCCCCTCTCCCTCTCTCCCTCTCTATCTCCCTCCCTCTCTCTTTCCCTCTCTTTAATATATAATGATTAAATATATATTAAGGACTTGAGAGGGAAATGTAGACTTCAAAGGGAGGCTGTGTATTAAATATATTGTATAATATATAATATATTTAATATATAATATATAGTATATATGAAATATATTATGATATATTTATATATAATAAATTTATTATATATTTAGAATACATAGCAAACAGATATCCGTTGGTAACGTATATCCGTTTTGTTGAGGATTTTATAACCTGAACTCTACCTCATTTTCACAATGATATCAATTGAGCAGAGACCTTCATCGTGCGCAGCGACCTCTAGCGCATTCCACATATGTGTTCTTTGCATTTTTTAATTTTTTTTTGCTAATTAGTGATTAATTTAGTGTTTTTTTCGCATTCTTTATAGTTTTGTTGAATTTTTTCATTTCAATCTAAGCCTACAAAAAAAATTGAAACCCTGATTAGTGGAAAAAAACATCAAAAAAAAAAATTGAACCTTCATTACTGGAAAACAAACATAAAATTGAACCTTCATTACCCCCTTTTTGCATTTATTTAAATTTTTTTACATTCTTGTCTATTTTTCCTTCGTCTTTATCACTTATTCTCATGTTTCTTAAATTCATGCTTTGGTGCTTATTCTTAAGTTAGTATTTCTTTGCTAAATAATTTGTTTTTTATTTTTTTAATTCTTTTGACTCTCCTCAACTCTCAAACTAGAAAGGATCCTTGTTGGAATTTTCCCAAATTTTCAATACTTAGTGAATCTAGATCCATTGTTAGTACTAGCCAAACAAAACTTGTACTAGAAGGCATAGGGAAAAGGGCTAAGTTAATGGATAATAATCGATGGGCTATGCAAGAGTCTATCATATTGGATCATATTGTATGATAGCCTCTTGGATAGCCCATCGATTATTACCCATTAAATTTTCCCATTTCCCTATGGCTGCTAGGGCAAGTTTTGTTTAACCATTGCCGACTATGTATCTAAATTCACTAAGTACTGGCAATTTGGAGCTTAACATTTCCACCTTTGTTGAATCAATTTGGAGCTCAACGCTTCCACATTGCAGCAAGGTAAAAATTTAATGTATTTTTTAATGAGATTTCACATCACTTTAACAATTATTTGTTTTTCATTTACATGCCTTAGACATAAATGAGCTTTACACATGTTTTCATTTCTATTCAATTAAGTCATTTATATTGAATGGTTTAAGGGGATTTTTAAACATGTAGCTTACATTTTGAAATTACAAATTTAATGCAGGTTCACTTATATCTAAATCATGGATCCATACCCTCCACCTCCATCCACTCCACCTCATAACCCCCCACCTCCACCACCTGCATCTGATGGTGCTCGCTTTTGAGAAAAAATAAATGTGAATGTTTTGATTAGAGGTAAAAAATGGGTTTTGAAGGGACCTGGAACCCTTTACAAAAAAAATAGCTAAACCAAAAGATACAATCAACTAGAATATATCAACCCAATCAAAACAAAAAAAGCAACAAAAATTCAGCAAAAAAGGAGGACCCCACCCAATAGCATTACATATTCTTCAAGATATCAACAACCTCCACATCACACATTGCATTCTTTAGGCCCTCATCACCAAAAATAGACAAATATTTGGCAGGAGCACCTGCCTAAGCTTTGGTCTTGTTACGGGTCCTAGCCCTAGGCCCACTCGATTTAACCTCACTAATCAAAACATTTCCCTTCTCCCCACCCTTGTCACCAAGCACCTCCCCTTCCATCAGCGTTCCATTATCAAACGTATCGTTAGCCTCCTTACCAATTTTGACACTATCCACAAGAGAAGTAACACCAACAGATTCAACATTAAACCTAGATTTATTCCCCTCCTTGCCTTTATCCATACTAGCATAAATCCTTTCAATGTGATTTTCCAAGGTAAGGACTCTTCCTTCAATATTATGCTTCATCATAAGCATTTCCTATTCCATAATTTTCAAGGAATTCATCATATCATCAATCTGATCTTCGACAGGGGAGTCATCCGCTTTTCTCATTACACCACACACTTTCACATTTGTCATATTGAATTCATGGAAAATCCATTTAAAATGCTTATAAAAAATGGAGCCCTCTTTGATAGCTCCCAAAATATTAGAAATATTCTCTTTATCAATATTAAAAACATCCTTACCAACATCATCCTCCTCATGTGAGGAGCTAACCTTGTCCACACCCACAACACCCTTTCCCTTATCAACAACAATCGACGTCTTGATTTTACGAATGGAATCCACAATCTCAGCAGCAATCGCCTTCCTTTTCATTTGCCTAACCAGGTCCACCACAAGAGAATCCTTAGTATCCTGCCCCACCTCAACCACATCCTTCTTATCCTTTTGCAAATCCCTAGCCCCACTTGGAGAAACCACAACATCCTATCCACAAACAATTTTAAGTGGAGAATCCAACTCCATCATTTTACTTGTAGACCTCATCACCTTCTTCTAACTACTTCCCATGATCAACTCCCCTTTTTCAAGAGTAGGGGGAGGTGAAGGCACCTCACAAGTCGTATCATTCTCCTTTCTTCTATGACTCAACATTTCATCAACCAGCTCCCCACTACAAGTGTCATAACCTTGATTTGGGCTCAGCTCCTCATTCTTAAAATTCCCTAGAGTAGGGGAAAACTTATCCACATCCATGGTTTCCAAAGAGTCTAACACAAAATCATCATCCTTTGACGCCAACTCTTTTTGCAAAATGAGCTTCCTATTTTTCCTTTTTTGCTGGCCAACTCCTCCTCAGAGACCGTCTCATAACCCTCCTCCTGCTTTTTATGTGCACCCTTAGGGGTGGCAAGTGACTTAACCAGTTCAAAAGCTTTGGCATAGTAAAAAATTAAGAGAATTAGCCGCACATGAAGAACATGGTTCTTTGGGTTTCTCTTGTGATCCGTAATGTCGACATCTAAAAAGGCCAAAAGTTAAAAGGGAGAGGAAATCATTTTCTTATGTCGAAAGTGGTTAAGTAAAATACAGTGATAAGCATAGAATATCTGCCTTCAAGGGAAATGAACTGTATAATCTCCTCTGCCAAATCCCCCCACAATGCCTTGATAGATTTCCTCTGATATCCGTCACTCCTCGCTGCATGAAGGTCCTAAGCTTCATCTACTTTAAAGAATATTTTCATGGAATTCTAAGCTTCCTTTTTATCTCTAAAGAACTTCATACCTTCCGTAGACAAACTAGTAATTTGAGCTATGAGGTCTTTGTTTACATCAAACTCCATACCACCAAGTTTTAGAACCCTATTATTCCAATTTTTGGCAAACAGAGCAGTCATCTGAGGGTTATTACCATGAAGCCTCTCAAGATAAGGTGGCAACCCTCCCTTCTCAAGAATTTTCCAAACCTCTAGTTTCTTCTTAACCGCGTTGCAAGAGAATGGCTCCACGTGATTTCTATCTCCGCCCATAGCTACCAAACTAATAGAGTCGAAAACTTTAAAAACTTTAGAAGCAATGAAGAGACTTATCAAGAAAAAATTGTTTAGAAAGCCCACAATTTGTGTGAGGAAGGAGACGTGGCAGAGGTGATTAATTATCCTTGTAATCCACTCCCTATAGATATCACCCTTAGTACCATCAAATCGAGCCAAATCCTGATTACCACTCCTCCATATCATAACCTTCCACATGAAGAAAAACATTCACACCTAAAGCCTTAATAAATCATTAATCACCTTAGATTTGAGCATCATGATTAATAGTAGAAATAACTTCTATAGGTAGAGGATGATTCAACCCCCACTCCTTAGCCCCTCTAACTCTCATATTAGCAAAAATATCAGCAAGACCATTTCCCCCTCTCAAAATATGAGAGATAATAATCACCAAAAGATTTAAATATCTCAATGGATTCTCTAATCAAATTTTCTATAGTCCAAGAGGAGGTAGCACACTTTTTCAAATTGTTAATGATATTGAGAGAGTCGCCCTCAAGCCAAACTTTATTGAAGCCTTTATTTTATGCCAATTTGAGTCCATGATAGGCAATAATTGCTTCCACATAGTGGTTTATCTGAGTTCCCAAAGGGAGCACCATAGCAGAAACGAGCCTACCATTAGAATTTTTTATCATTCCCCCACAACCAACAAGTCCTAGATTTCCTTTAGCCGCTCCATCAAAGTTAACCTTAACCCAACCATTCAGAGGAAAGCAACATTCTCTCTAGAAGCTTTCCATTTAGTAACCAGAAGGGATATATCACAGGGCAACTTCCACTTTTGTGCTACAGACATATCATATTGACTCGGTAGGATCTTTTTCCCATTATGAAAGGAAATCCCAGCCACAAGATTTTATTTAATAGCTGCATAGATTTTATAAGCCACACAGATAGAAGGGAGATAAGAGTTTCTAATAATCTTGTTATTACGCTCAAGCCACAAACCCCAAGAAATATGAGGCATAAAGAGAGACCACAAAACCTGCAGAGTAGGATTAGAAGTAGGGCTAATCCATTGAGACCACATGTCCTTAATCAAAGCAGGGAACACCCAACTAAGATTCCAAAGATGTAGCACATGTGCCCACACACCTCTAGCAAAACTATAGCCACTCAATAGATGGAGGAAATCTTTAGCCTCCTCTTCACACAAAAAACACCTGTTGGGCAACATAAAACCTCTCTTGACCAAATTGTCAATAGTTAATACCTTGTTCTGGCTTAAGAGCCAGAAGAAAATATTAACCTTAGGAGTCAATCATGAAGACCAAATAGAGGCCCAAAAAGGGGTTGGGCCAACAAAAGAATCATTAATATGAAAAGCCAAATCAACAGAGAAGTTACCATTAGATGAAGGATTCCAAACAATTTTATCGATAGAGGGGATAAAAGGGATATGCACCAAGGACAAGGCCTTGTACAGGGCCTCTAGCCCTGGATCAACTTCATGCAACCTTTTCCAATAGCCTTTTGCAATATAATTACCAACAAATCTACCAAACCACCACAAACAATCTTCCATAAGAGTTTGAGCCCATGACTCATCTTTAAGCGACCTATTGCAAATCCAACTATCTTCCCAGAATATAATCTTTCTACCATTGCCCAGCTACCAAAAAAGCCCCTTTGATAAAATCCTTTGAGCCTTGACCATATAGTTCCAAAGAGTAGACCCAAAAGGGGGAGAAAATTCAAGATTTAAGAAGTCTCTTATAGTATTAGGGTGATCTCACAATACTGGATTACAACTTTTGGCCAAACTAGTCACTGAAGTAATTTTTTCTAACTAAATATTCACTTTCGGGCACCTAGAGCAGCTAAACCGTGAGGAATTTGAAGATGATGCAAACTAGTGATTTGTGAAATTTTGTTTGTAGATTCTAAATGTATTTTTTTCAAAATATTTAGAATCAAACTACACTTCTTTTTCCATAAACTTCAAAAACTAGTTTTTTTTAGTAAACACCATTTTTAAGGAGTGATGCTCACCGTATACAACATAAAAAATTTTCCATGAAGGATAAAATTCTATTTTTTTCGAATTTAAATTTGTAACTATGATATTTAGTGCTTTCATTTGGTTTCATAGTGTTTTATTAAATATTTTTCCTTAATCAAGTTTCGAATTCAAACCAATTACAATTCATACATAGACGAAATGTATACAACATAACTGTTTTTGTATGTATCGAAATTCAATTTTTCTTTTTTTGTTGGATCAAGGATTTCAATATCAACATTTTGATAGGTGTAAGGGAGACTCTGTTATAGGTATGGTTTAATACTATTAGGGTTCTATCTAAGGGTGTTTGATCTAAGGTGGTTTGATCAAACCCTCTTCATTTGGAATCCTTAAAATTGAACTTTTTAAGGCTTAAATCATTATATTTTTAAAAAATATGTGATTTTAGAAAAAATCAAAATCTCTCAGAAATTGTAAACCAACATTATGGGATCACCCATCACCACCCAATAAGTACTTTCTCCAATCAATTTGCACCCATTCACTCTTAGAAAACAATAATTTCCACAAATGTTTACCAAGAAGAGCAATATTAAACTCATGAATTTTGTGAATTTCAAGACCACCGACCCTTTTATTTATGCAAACATCATCCCACACAACTAGATGGATTTTTATCCTATCCTCAACACCAGACTAGAAGATTTTTTTTGAATTCCTTCTAGTTTATCCACATATTTCCTAGGCATGTGAAACAAACTAAGAGCATAAATAGGGAAATTTTGGAGCGTAACTTAATCAGTTGCACTTTCCCAGCTTGGCTCAACACCGCCCCCTTCCATCTAGCCAATTTAGAATCGAACTTATCAATCAGCCTCTGCCACAAGGACTCAGGAACATTAAAACACAAGGGGAGCCCCAAATAAGAGGCCAAGAGATCACCAATTTGGCATTACAAAATTCTAGCAATTTTAATATGCTTGTGGACTGAAGTGTTAAAAAAGAAGATCACACTCTTGGTTAACCTAACCTTATGCCCAAAAGTAGCTTCATAATTTTGTAAAATAAGTTTAATAGCCCTGGCTTCCTTAATAGAGGCCTCCCCAAGCATGAGAGAGTCATCCACAAATTGTTGATGAGAACAAATCAAATTGCTAGAAGAAGGGGCTAAACCAACCATAGCCCCCAAGTTAATGAATCTCTAAATAAGACACCCCAAAGACTCCACCATGATTATAAACAGAAAGGGAGATATTGGATCCTCTTGCCTTAGAACCCTAGAGAAATCAAACAGAGAAGAGGGCAACCCATTAACACGAAAAAAAGCTGAGTGGAAATTAATTGAAGCACAAGAGCCACCATCTTCTCCCCAAAGCCAAATGAAAGAAAAATATTGGATAGAAAGCCCCATTCAACTCTATCATAAGCTGTAAGTAAGTCAAGCTTCAGAATAAACCCAACATTCTTATTTACAGTTAAGGAGTGAATATTTTCATGAACAGAGAGAATGGAATCCAGAATTTTCCTACCTACCACAAACCCATTTTGCTAAGGAGAAATGATACAGGGCAGAACCCTTTGCAACCTGACCACCAACACCTTAGAGAAAATATTATAGATCGAATTGCATAGACTAATAGGATGAAATTCATCAAAAGAAGAGGCCCCCAGTTTCTTGGGAACCCGAACAATACAAGAGGAGTTCAATTCATTTAAATGAGAGCCAGTCTTAAAGAATTCTTTAGTAGCAACAACCACCTCCTTCACAATAATTTCCCAAAAGAATTGAAAGAAAAACCCAGGGAAGCCATCTGGGCTTGACACCTTATTCCCTTCAAAGGAGAAAATAACACTTCTAATTTCCTCCATCGACGGAATGCACACCAACTTCCTATTAGTCTCATCATTAATAATCTGAGGGATTTCCCTAAGAATATCCAAATGAGAGTCCAAATCAAGCTCCCCCTCCACCGCAAGTAGATTAGAGAAGTAAGAGGAAGAAATTTTTTGCAGATCAACATCATTTTCTAGAACTTGATTATTGAAGTTTATAGTCTTAATTTGATTGGAAGCCCTGTGTTTCAAAGTAGATAGGTGAAAAAAAATTGTGTTTTTATCCCCACTATTAAGCCACATGATCCTTGACTGCTGCTTCCAAAATTCATCTTCCTTCACAACAATATTATGTAATTTAGAAAGAAGAACATTTTCTTCTTTTAGAACCAAGGCCTAATCATATCTAGAAACTTGGATAGAATGTTGCACATCTTGAAGCTCCTTATTCGCCCCATCCTTATCAAGAAAAATGTGACCAAAGGAAGACCTATTCCATTTCCTAATATTGTTCTTCACATTAGCAAGCTTATTTACAATTCTAAACATAACAGACCCGTCCACCTAAATATTCCACCACCCAGAAACCAAATTACGAATATCTGGGTGACAGGTCCATATCTTCTCAAATTTGAAAGGAAAATGTTTTTTGCACCCAAAAGGTCCAGTGACAAAGACAGAGGAAAATGATTCGAACCCAATCTAGTCAAAGCAGAGAGCGAGCAAGAATAAGACATCAACCACATTTCGGGGTTGTTAAAGCATGATCAAGTTTAACCTAGATGAGAGCATCTCCTATCCGACTATTAGACTAGGTAAAATAAGCACCCTTGAGATCCAAATCAAGAAGAGCATGATCATTTAAGAGATTTATTAAGTCATATATGTTATCATCCACAATCTGCAACCCACTTATCACCATCATTCAAAGGCATATTAAAATCCCCCATGACCCACTAGTTACCAACCAAATACCTCATTTTGAAGGAACCAAGGCATTCCCAAAATTTTTTTCTAGCACTCTTACTATTCAGGGCATAAATATTAGAGAGAGTCCAGGTGAATTTATCCCTCAGGTTAAGGAAATAAGTTGCCACATGATTACCATCTTTAAAAACCTCGACCCCCTAGATCAACCTGAGATTCCAAAAAGTCACAATCCCTCCCAAAGCACCCACAACATTAGAGTAGTGCATACCACAATCCTTGGAAAGCTTATTCTTCAATTTAGCTAATTTATCCATACCCCCATCTTAGTTTCTTGAATTAACACAATATCAGGATGATGATCTCTAACCAGATTAGCCAAGAGATCATGCTTATGAGGGTGATTTAACCCTCTCATATTCCAAGAAATGATCTTCATAATAACTTATGGGAAGTGCTCTTGGAGCACATCTCCAATAGAGTTCTTTGTGTTTGATCAACAATGTCCAATCCGCTCTCCTTCTCCCTAGTTACATTTGCAGGTGGCCTACCTCTACCTCTTGGCTCATATCCATAGTCAGATCTTTGTTGATTCCTAGTGATCACTCCCGGTGAGGGCTAATGCTTCTTTCTATTACACCCTCAAACTAGAACATAAGGAGGGTTATCCAAATCCTCCACATCCACATTATCCTTCACATCAGACAAAACCTCCAGTCCTTCAACCTTCGACTCATATTCCTGAATCTGATTCCTATCCAATAGAGGAGAATCAGAACCACAATCACAAAAG
Source organism: Sequoiadendron giganteum (assembly GCA_007115665.2). Classification (NCBI taxonomy): domain Eukaryota; kingdom Viridiplantae; phylum Streptophyta; class Pinopsida; order Cupressales; family Cupressaceae; genus Sequoiadendron; species Sequoiadendron giganteum. The sequence continues at coordinate 309,901,769 of CM021103.1, forward strand.
CCTTATCTACCATTGCAACCTCCGATTTCTCAATAAAATCCTCCATAACCACCATTTGTGCAAAAGACTCCGTAGTATCTTTAACAGGAGAGGCAACAACCTCCCCTCCCAATTCCTAATCCATATCCAGATCAACCACATCCACCTTGCCCTCAGGATTCCCACCCTTCTCAACCATAGCCAAGCCCATATCTCCAGGTTTGATAACTTCACATACATTGCTTGGGGGTGGCCCTTCTCTTTCCAAAGGCTCCAAACCCTGCTCATCAGCCTTTGTATTATCACACCATTGTTTAGACATCTACTTTGACACTCTAAGAGGAAATTTCTTCACCCAATGACCAACCTTCTTACAATGAAAACAAGCGAATGGAATGGACTCATATTCAACTATTTGTTCCCACACACCAAAATTCAAATTTGTCTTTATCATAGCAGGAAAATCAGCAGATCCTTTAACATTCACATTGAATATGACATAAACCAGACACTTCTTGGAAGCCTTCATTTGTTTAATTGACAAAAAACAACCAAAGGCACTTGCTATCCCTTTAAAAACTTCCTCATCCCATAATTCCGATGGGAGCCTAGAAAGTCTAACCCAAATTGGGGTAGTTGCAAAGGAACGAGATTTCTGGTTAAACCCGGGTTCCCACTTTCTCAACATCAACGAAGACTTCCCCAAAAACCAGGGGCCAACCGACAATGCCGCCACCAAATCATCTTCACAGTTAAAAGTGAAGGAGAAAAAACCTTTTCGCCATAGAAACCACATCAATCTATCCCTTAGGCCTCCATTGATGTGGAGTTATACGAGCATCAATGATGGCTAGAGGAGAGGAGAGGAGACAGTCCCATTCTAAAAAGGAAAACACAAAGAAATGATGAGATGCAATGGAGAGCCACAAAACTTTATTAAGACAATGGTCTTATTTTTATAAAGAATTTGGTTGGATGGATATTTTTAGTGTTGAATTTATGAATATAATAGTATAATGATAAGACACAAATTTAGTAATAAATATGAAATAATCTATTAATTTAATTGGTGTTCATATATAGTGTTTGTTCATGCATCATGGTTGAGTGTTGTCTTATTTGTTGATCATGATTATTGTATATATTTCACATGAACAATCTAATGAACATGTATCTTTTTGTCTTGTAAGGATTTTTTTTGAAGGTTGCATCAAACCCCTATGGTGTACATAATGCTCTTGTTTATGTATCATGGTTGAAAGATAATGATTCTTATTTATGATGATTTTATACCTTTTACATGAAGGATCTAATGACATGTTATTAAGCTTGAAGGTTTTAATGGCATGAATGTTGAATTGAGTTGTAATGGTTTTGTTTGATGGTTGCATCACTTCTTATTCTAGAGGGTCCCAACATGGGAAAACACTCTTCCTCTCAACTCTCTCTCTCTCTCCCTCTCTCTCAGGTCTCTCCCTCTCTCCCTCTCTCTCTCAAGTATCTCAGAGCTTCCTCTCTCCCTCCCTCCCTCTCTCTCAAGTATCTCAAAGCTTCCTCTCTCCCTCCCCCTCTCTCTCTCTCTCCCTCTCAAGTCTCTCTCTCTCAAGTCTCTCCCTCCTCTCCCTCTCAAGTCTCTCTCTCTCTCTCCCTCTCTACCTCCCACTCTCCTCAAGTACTCTCTCTCTCCCTCTCACTCTTAGGACCCCCTCTCTCTCAAGTCTCTCTCTCTTCCTCTCTCCCTCCCTCTCCCCCTCTTAAGTATTTTTTATCTCTCTCTTTCTCCATCTCTCCCTGTCAAGTCTTTCTTTCTCATTCTATCCCTATCAAGTATCTCTCTCTCTCCCTCCCTCTCTCTCTCTCCTCCCTCTCAACTATCTCTCTCTCCTCCCTCTCTCCTCCCTCTCATGTCTTTCTCTCTCTCCCTCTCTCTCTCTCGTGAATTGGCCACACACCAATAAATATATAATATGTATACTATGTAGTATATAATATATACTATGTATTAAATATATTATATAATATATAATATATATTACACAATATTAATATAATAATGTATATTATAATATATAATATAATATATTATATACAATACATAATATTAAATATTATGTATTATAAATAATACAAGTAACAAATATTTGTTTAGTAATGGATATATGTTTATAAACGAATATCCATTTTGAATAGATATCCATTTTTTTTGAAAAAATCAGTAGGCTCAGGATTTGGCTCGGGATTTGGTTTGCGATTTCTTAACTTAGAAAGTCAACCCAAAAAATGTGTTTAGAATTTTTTTTTTTTTTAAAGTTTGCCCTTGTGGTTGACAACTTTTTTTATCAAAATTTCATGAAACGAAAAGGGTTTATAGAAAAAGTTACCAACTTTCCACCAATATAAGTAATGCCTTTTTTGAATTTAATAAATAATTATTATTGATTTTCTACATACATTACAACTAAAGTCCTGATTGAATTTTTTTTATGAATTTCAAACTACTTAACATTTTTCAAACCTACAAGATGGGTCACATTCTATGCTTCACATAATATAGGATTAAAAAAAATCATAAATTTTTGACCAAGTTATGGTGGTCAGATACAAATGTTTTAATAATTCTGATATGTTCTTTAATAAAAAATCATAACTAATTATTTATATGGAAAAAAATTATAAAAAATAATCTAGCACATTCAGGCATGTGTCCTATACTTATATTGAAAGATTCAAAAAAAAATATTTTTTTTTCTTGTACTTATGGTGGTTAGAAATACACTTGCTTCTTATCTTTTTCATGAAAATTTAGTACCACTGCATTGAAATTTCAAATTTTCGCAAAACAGATTTACTTTTTTCCAAAAAAAGACTAGTAGCCTAGAAACTACATTCAATTTTCTACAACATTTTTTCTTACATATTTTTCAAATTATGTTAATAACCTATTCAATTTTTTACATGTCGGGTTGCCTAACTTTTATTTTCTGAATTTTCATCACCACTTAGAGGCCTAGTTTGGACCCCCATGATCCTGCATTAACCCACTAGGAGACCTAATTTGATGTGAAATTTTGTTGCAATTTTCAAATTCAAATGAATGATGATGCAATGCTATGTAAATGATATGCAAAATGACTAATTTTTTGTATTTTTAAGATTTCAAGAATGCAAAGATGCAATCCTAAAACCGCTAAATGAAATGCAAATTTAATTCAAGGTAAAAAATCCTAAATGAGACTCAATTCAATGCAATTCAATGCAAGATCCCAATCTAGGGTGCAAGTGGATCCCAAAATAAAAAAATGTAATGATCAAACTTGAGTTCACTAAAATGAAATGATGAAAAATAGGTTCACCAAAGTGGATTGATGAACAATGGGGGGTGAGGGACCTATCTTTCACTATTTCATTAGGAAATGGGATGCACACAATGAAATGATTGTCAACCAAAAGGTGAGTCAAGTCAAGGTGTGAATCTCTATTGATTTCCTTTTTTTGCAAGGATGGGGGTCCCGATTAAACAACACTTTGGGGAGAAATATTAAAAATAGAAAATAAACTCTAAAATTCAATCTATAAATTGCATCTAATAAATTAAGCTCAATTCGAATGGAACCAAAAATCAAAACTCAGATCTAAGAAAGGGAAAAAATTGATGTGTACTAGCCACCAAAAATGCTTTCTCAAAGCTTACTAAGGACTCATTCACCCTATGGAAAATGGGTCTAGGCTAGGGCTCTGTAAAAATGGTTTTTGGTTTCTCTTTTGTTATGTATATACTCCTAGCTCCCCAATTTTTATATTCGGACAACCAAAAATAAATCTTGTAAGTGAGTTTCTATGAAATTGCAAGAATGATGACAACAAATGCAACTTTGACAACTTTGCAATTTTTTTCTTCAAGAGATCTTCCACCTAAAACCTAAAAACACACATCAAGAGGGAAATTTTTTGTTGTTGTTGGTGAATGGGAGTTTTCCTTGGTAAAACCCCATTTTGGTAATTAAACCTTGTAATGAAGTGAAATAGCATAAAGGAATGATGAATTAACAAGCCTATGTCACAACTCACCAAACCCTTGTTTGAACCTTGGAATGTAGATCTACAACTATCATGAAATGGCTTCAATGGATGTGGGTCTTGATCTTGAAACTTAACTTGAAACAATGCCCTTGAATGCTTGAATGGATCTTGAACACTACATCAACATATTAGCTCAAATAACATGCATGATACAAGAATACTTTGACATGATAATGGATCTTGATTGCTGCAGTAATTCTTCAACAAATCTTCTCTTGAATTCCTTGAAATTCTCTTGATAATGCTCACTTGAATACTCTTATGATAACTTGAATTTGATAGGTGAAACATAGTGAAATGACCTCTTATTTATACATATGTTGACATTAATTCCCAAAATTCAAATAACACAAGTCAACATTTGATTATACATTTGAAATTATTGAAAAATTGCCAAAAAATTAGTAAAAATTTAGGTCCTAGGCCTAGAAGTGAGGACCCATTCGCCCTTGGGAAAATGAGTCCTAGGTCACTTACCTAGGACACACATTCTCCAATAGTAAACGTTGTATTATAGCATTAATGCATGCCGGATTTCCTCTTTGTAAATTGTGAAAGTGTAAAGGTACACCTTACAACACCAAAAATAAGGCACAATTAATTCCATTTGATTTAGTAGGGCCCTAAACTTAATGTGAATATGTAAAATACATATTACAACACTAAACTAAGGTATAATTTAGTTCATTTTATTATTAATTATTCCTAAATTAAGTGTGAAAAAGGGATACTTTTTCCTACACTACAGTTACTTAGAGTAAAAATTGTGTTTCAATTTTCTCATGTGATGGAAAAAGAAATACACAAAATAATCATAGGTTGGAAAAACACAGTGGGTTGTGAGTGATTGCATTCTACTTGTTCTAAGCTCAAGGGTGGAGAGTTTGGGGAGGATTTGCAGGTGGGGGATACATAAAACTAATCAAATTGAATTGAGTAGTGACTAATCAATTGGTTTGTTACATGTAGAGGATCTTACAATAGTATGTGGATTGAAATTTTCATAACACCTAGTGTTTTCCAACTTGCAATTATTGTAATGACAAAATTTTCTTATTTAGAGAGTATAAATGTAATGAAATGCAGTTTTAAAATTTACCATAATTGTTACTTAGAGTAAAAATTGCATTTCAATCTCCTCATGTGATGGAAAAAGAAATGCATAAAATAATCATAACATGGAAAAACATAGTGGATTGTGAGTGATTAATTTCTTCTTGTTCTAAGCTCAAGGGTGGAGAGCTTGGGGAGGAGTTGTAGGTGGGGGATATGTTGATAGATGGCCAGTGCTCCCCTCAGGATTCATGACATGGACTAACCACCTCCCATGGATCTGTTAACTATGGCAGTTGTATCGGGAATTAACAAGTCGATCTTTTGGTGCAACAACAACTATGGGCCAACAATTGGTATAAGAGGCAAAGGTGTCAGGTTTGAATCCCCTCGGGTAACGCTTGTTGGTGTTTTATTTTTCCAGCTAGGATTTGAAACTCTCTAAGAGGTAGCCAACCTCTATATTAAAGAACCACAAAGGCTAGTGGCCAACTGATAGGAAATGGAATTAACACACATTTCCCCTGCACTTCAGGCTCTGTAAGACCTAGGGGGGTAACCCTTTAGAAACATCTAAAAATCTAAACGCACAAGTAACAAGATATTGCTTAACAGATAATGCTCTCACAAAATTGCTGAGAAACCTAAAATATCACTCAACATTGGCAAGATACTGAATGCATTTCGTCAACCAGCATGGAGAACATGACAAACACAACTCAAAAAAATAGTTTTGAAATGGTTTTTGATTCAAAGAGTTGGGACCAAACTAAAAACAACAGAAACATGATAATGTACCACTCCATAAAAATGGGCTATGGAGTCATATAACTAGCATTCATCTTTCAGTGTTGAACATGCTTTGAAGGTCTTACAAATGTTGTCACATTATGACAACCAGAACACTAAATCTTTCTCTGATAACTCTTCTTATAAATCCACCTGAAACATAACACTCTTGTCACATTTGTCAAAGCAATTACACTACCCCTGAACAATAGGCAATAATAAATGCAGCTTGTGCTTTATTAAAGAAATTACATCATTCATAGAACATAAGGCAACACCAGATGTAACTCAAATGCAGAAAATGTGCATGAAAAGACTCAGATAATTTTATTATTGAATCCAAAATAGCATTACAGTTCAGCCATAGAGACAATTATCAGCTAAAATAAACATAACAAAATAATTCAAAATACAAACTTTTAGATTAAATGACTAAGAGTCATATTTCCCCCTAGCTTTACAATCTACCCATAGCTTCTGCCTGACTTGCAGAGCTTTCAAAAATTGGAACCCCATACAATGAGAAGAGAAAAGAAGATATAGAAGAAGAGAAGCAAACAAGAGCAGCCCTAAATTTGATCTGCCAATGCCACCTGGAAGCTTCATTACCATTGATCAACAACCTGAAAAGAATCTCTCATCTCTCTTCCTTTGCAGCAACAAACTTATTCTCTCAAAACTACCTTTGCTCATCATTGCTTTGAAACATAAAATCTGCCCATGTGGAGAATTTCATCATTCACCTAGCTGCTGGAAAATACCTCTGCTTGCCCGTGAAAACTCACTTTTCTATTCTTTACTTGCTACACATATATTCTGCATATTCACTTTACCATAGTGAATATTTAATTCACTTGTCTCCCTAGGGAAAAGAAAAATATTTTCGGTGCACCTTCACATGCAACACAATTAAAATATTTGCTCCAACTTATTTTATTTCACTTGAAATAAAATGCCCCCTGCCTGTGCCTTCACTTTCATGTGCATTACCTTTGATGACTTTGCATTTTATATTTCCACTCCATATTTGCTTGCCATTCACCCTTTAGTGAAACATTAAACATTTCACTTATCCACTTCATGAAAATATTTTATTTCCGTGAAAGCTCTATTACTCACCATTTACCCATGGTTGAAAACAATTTACACTCGGGCACTTACCTTGCTGCACCTCATGTTTATTTTGAGCAAAGAAAAATACTTTCTTGGTGAATATTCACCTACTTGTCAAGCAAAATAAAAATGCCCGTGTATTTCACTTTACATGCATATCTTTAAAATTTAACTCACAGGGCACACTTATATTTTGAAAGCATTGCTTTATGAAAGCAATTAAAATGTAAGCCCATAACTTTTCATAGGGCACCATTTTAATATTTAAAATAAGCCCACCTTCAAAAGTAAAGGCATTTAAATATTTACCTTGGGCTAGTGAAATATTTTCGCACACCATTTACCTCTACCATATTTAAAAGCAATGGGCAATAAACCAAGTGAAAACCCCACTTAGGAAAATTTTACTTTTCCTAGGCTTTTGAAAATCTGTGGGCCCACCACACACATGAGCAAAGACCCTTTAAACTACCCGCATGCTCACACACCTCATAGGACTTGGGATGACCTCATCTTCAGTTGTGTGAGGTTGGCGAGGTGGGACTCAGGTTGAGCCACATCCTTCATTTCCCTGTCCGTCGTTGATCAAACCTTGGTGCCCTAATTCCTCCGCTTTGGTTCATCTGGTTGTCTCGGCCTCCTCTCCAAAATTGCCACTGATTTGCCTCATCTGTGATCATGGCATCCCATTTGTAGGCCATGGGCTTCTTCCCACTGTGGATAACCTCCCAGTAATCAATCATTCCTTCATTTGTGCAGGTAGGGAAGAAGACGATAGACGTTTGGCAAATGCATTTGCTTGAAAGTTACTAAAACCTTTTCAATGCATTCATCTTGTCCATATCCTACAATACTAGCGCCTTGGCCATGAGGTTACATTCAAAATATATTTTTGTCACATAGGCTGCGCGCCTTGCTTATGCTTTCAATCTTCACTTTGGTTGATGCACATACCCTGCCACTTGTGGTTGCCTGGAAGTTTCTAAATTCCCTTTCAATTGGATTTTCCTCAAACCATTTAGATACATTTTCCTGCTGTGGCATGTCTTTCACAACATTCATTTTGGTGTATTCCTATGGTGTAGGCTATGTGCCTCCTAAAATTTCATTTGTTTAAAATTTTCTAAGGCACCTTCAACATATGTATTGCATACGCCATCCTCCATAAACACAAAACCACGCCCTTATTGATTGCATTTGCTTGAATGTTTCTGGGGCCTCTTCAACAACTCTATTTTTGCATACACCTTTATGCTTTGATGGATTTCTATATCCCTCTCTTCCCTCTGATGTGTTAGCTTCTCTCTATATGTTGGCCATTCCTTTTTTCTGCACATATGAATCCCTCCTTCTTGCTGCGTGGGCCTTTTCAACAAATCCATTATGTTCACAAGCCACAAACATGGCAAGCCATGAGACCACATTGATTTGGAACTCATGCCAAACAATTTGCATGCCCATTGGCTGCATTTAGCGTGGGCTCTCATGGTTGCTAAGGTCTATTCAACAAATACATTTTGTGTCAAATAATGGCATCTCCCTCTGCCAATGTAAACATGTGGTGGCTCTATTTGACTTAAGTTTCCAATATCATCTAGTTGATCAAACACTCAACAAGATTAAATATTGTTGTGACTTCATCCCATGGAGTCATACCCTCACTTTCCATCCTCAATAGGCCCCACTCAGCTTAGTATAATGGTGTCCCCTTACAACACATGCAATTATAAAATAGTGCAAGAGAAATAATACCCACTCCCCATTCACCTATTTCTTGGCTAATTTGTTGCCCACCATTTCACTGTCAAACATTTAAATACAAGAAAATCTGACTGTGACCTCAGTCTCTAATCTCATTTAGCCTTTTATTCTCCCTTAGATTCCACAAATATCTTCTTTAGTGATTAGCATCGTCATTGAGTTTGCTAAAATTCTCCCTCCATGCATGTTCCTTGAGAAACCCTAACAACCCAGTAGTTAATAGATGGAATTAAAATGAAGTAAATTCAATAGTGCACTTCTGATTATGATGTCCAGAAACCAATTTCTTTCTCTCCATAACTTTTACAAGACAACTTTAGATATATTGTGTTTCAGCCATTTTTACCACAACATCTATCAAACTTTCAAACCTTTCCACACTTCACCAAATATTAATACCATCAATGCTCTTGTCGCATATTGGAGATATTGCATTTGTTAGGAAAACCGGAGAATGAACATTCACTTCTTTGATTCACAAAAAAGTGCTTCAAAACTCTGAGTTGTCAATTTACTTAAGAAAGGATCTCATCATTTTATGTTTCGATTCTTCCTTATTTTGATCCATTTCGAGCCCAGACCATAACTGCAAGACCCATGGTCATTCAAGTCAAAAATTACTTTCTCTTAATCATCTGCTTCCATGACACATAAGCTCTTGAACTCACACCATTTGCTTGAAGTGAAACTTCATAGTTATGCAAAGCATGTCGGGTCGTAATGTGGGCCCGACTAAAAAATATTTTGTTTCCAAACAAATTTTAACCTAGAATGACTTTAGGGAAGCTTCTAAATGTTTCTGGAATGAAAACATGAAATGGGTTTTCATTAGAACTCACTTTCTGATATGTTTGCAAAATATGAAAAACTAGCCAACTAAGCTCTGGAATCAGCCTGGGAAACTGGGCAAACGACCTCGTGAAGACATATAAAATTGTAGACATGTAGTCATTTGACCCAAGAATATATTGCAACAAATGGATTGGTAAAATATGTCATGAGGTGAAAGATATTAATCGAAAAAGTTGCCCAATCAAACTTTTCTGAAACAACAGTTGTTCTGAACCAATTGAAACTGACCCAATTACCATTTTGGAAAAATAGCAAATCAACTCCTGGTGAGCTGTCACTGAAAATAGTAGATCATTTAGGTACCCTGAGCACGTGCGCAAAAAGGAATTTTCCTAAACCATCACCGATCAAAAGATATTGACACTCAAAGTTGACCTTTCTGAAATGCTGTCAAGAATGCAAATGCAAAATTGAACAAACTGCATTTGGTTTTGATCTGTTAAAAATAGTAAATGAGGTTGTGGGGCTCTAAAAACTGGCATATGAGCTCATCTTGCTATGGAGAATGTAGAACATCAATCATTTTTTCTTGACGATCAACCGGTTGCAAAATGCAAGCTCAAACTTGAGGCAACTTTTACAAACCTGAAAGTTTACAAACAACAGAAAAGTGTCAAAACCCTCCAGCTTCACTTTTCGAAACTCTGTCAAAACTTATCATGGGTAGCTGAAAATTGAATTATCTGGCTTCAAATTCTGACCCTCCAAAGTGGGTCACTCAGACTGATTCTTCAGGTGCACTTCTGAAAGTGCAGAGGCAAAATTTTGAAATGGGCATCTCAAATTGCAAAATTTGAGAGTGCCATCAACACTGAGGGGGAGTTTGTTGATAGATGGTCAGCACTCCCCTCGAGATTCATGACATGGACTAACCGCCTCTCGTGGATCCGTTAACTCTGGCAATTGTATCGGGCATTAATAGGTAGATCTTTTGGTGCAATGACAACTGTGGGCCAACAAGATACATAAAACTAATCAAATTGACATGAGGGGTGACTAACCAATTGGGTTGTTAAATGTAGAGGGTTTTACAACACTATGTGAGTTGCAGGTTTCATAACACCTACTGTTTTAAAACCTACAATTATTGTAATGAAAAAAAATTCTTATTTAGAGAGTACAAATGTAATGAAAGACACTTTCAAAATTTACCACAACTATTAGAGAAAAAAATTTATTTCAATTTCCTAATATGATGGAAAAAGAAATGCACAAAATAATTGTAGATTGGAAAAACATAGTGGTTTGTGAGTAATTGTATTCTACTTGTTCTAAGATCAAGGGTGGAGAGCTTGGGTAGGATTTGTAGGTGGGGGATACATAAAACTAATCAAATTGACCTGAGGGGTGACTAACCAAATGGGTTGTTGCATGTAAAGGGTTTTACAACAATATGTGGGTTGCAGGTTTCATAACACCCAATGTTTTCCAACCTTCAACTATTATAATGAAAACATTTTCTTATTTAGAGAGTATGAATGTAATGATACAAACTTTCAAAATTTACCACAACTATTAAAAGTAGACTAAAAATTGAATTATAATTTCTTCATATGATGGAAAAGGAAATGCACAAAATAATCATAGAAAAACATAGTAGATTGTGAATGATTGCATTCTACTTGTTCTAATCTCAAGGGTGGAGAGCTTAGGGATGAGTTTATGGTGGGGGATACATGAAACTAAACAAATTAATCTGAGGGGTGACTAACCAACTCGGTTGTTATGTGTAGAGGGTTTTACAACAGTATGGGGGTTACAAGTTTCATAACACCTAGTGTTTTCCAACCTGCAATTATTGTAATCAAAACATTTTATTATTTAGAGAGTATGAATGCAATGAAAGACACTTTAAAATTTTAGCACAACTATTACATAAAGTAAAATAAAATAAAATAATTTCATCATATGATGGAAAAAATGCACAAAATAATCACAAGTTGGAAAAACACAATGTGTTGTCAGTGATCGCATTTTGCTTGTTCTAAGCTCAAGGGTGGAGTGCTTGGGGAGGAATTTTAGGTGGGGGATACATAAAAATAATCAAATTAACATAAGGGGTGACTAAGCAATTAATTTTTTATGTGTAGAGAGTTTTACAACACTATGTGGGCTACAAGTTTCATAACACCCAATGTTTTCCAGCCTCCAGTTTTAGAAAATAATATTAATGTAATTAAGAATTTTATTATTTACACAACATGAGTGTAATGAAAGGAACCTCAAAAATTACCTTCTATTCTTTCTCATGATCTTCTAACTTATTTTTCATATATTTTAGTTGAAGCTTTAGGTCAGCTTCTCCCTCATCATCCCTTAGGACAACAACATCCCTTTCTTGGATAGAGTTTTTGATGTCTTGAATAGTTTTATGTAGCTTTGCAACAAATTTTTCCTCAACATTAAGAGTGTCTTTATGATTAGAGAATGCAAATGATTCTTTTAAAAAGTTCTTTACAAGACTTGTCTACCTTTTCAAATAAGACTTTCATGTCTCCACCAATTGATTCTCAATTTTTGCATTTAGATATGATTTTTCCTTTTCCTTATCATATATTTTCAATTGTATTTGTTCCATGGAATTATTAAGTTTAAGAATATGACTTCATTTGTTCAACTCCACTTATAGCATCATCTCTAACTTTATTTTCTCGCACAAATTCATATGCAATACAAAATATCTTGAATTTATCCACTTTTGCATTACCATTCTCCCATTGCACATATTGCACACACACCTTTCTCACTTCTCAAGAGTGGGAAGAATATCTTTAGTCAATACATTATCTGTCTCATTCACTTTGGTTTTCCTCTTTTCAAGTGTTCTTAAAGTAGATTACTTTTCATTTCATACATTCTAGTACATACTGCCTCCAGTTCTATATTTCCATTTTCCCATTGCACATAGTGCACATGCTCCTTCATCAACTTCTCAAGAGCAGGAATAATCTCTTCAATCAATACATTATCTATCTCATTCACTTTGGTTTGCTTCTTTTCAAGTGTTTTAGAGTAGATTCATTTTTAATTTCATTTATTTTAGTACATGTTTCCTCCAGTTCTATATTTCCATTTTCCCATTGCACATAGTACACATGCTCCTTCATGAACTTCTCAAGAGCGTGAATAATCTCTTTAGTCAATATATTAACTATCTCATTCACTTTGGTCTACTTCTTTTCAAGTGTTTTTAGAGAAGATTCCTTTTTCATTTCATACATTCTAGTGTTGGATGTTGTGGTTGTGTTGTTGATATGTGGTTGTCATTGATGTCAACACTATTAGAATTGGTGTCCTAAAGGCTGTATATGTCAAGGATATTGAGAAAATTATATTAAATATGTTGAAGACTGTCTGTGAAGCTGTGAAGTTCAGTGTGGTGGAAAATTCAGTATGTTGGTATTCAAAAAATTTTCTTTAAAGGGTTTGTTTATGAGCCTATCTAGTTTATACTCTGGAAGTTTCAGAGGTGTGCATCAAGATTGGAGCAAGTTGTGAGTTTATGTGTTCCTACAATTATTCTATTACTGTAGTTGGTATTTTTGGAAGAATAGAATGCAATTCTAGTAATTTGAGTTGTTGCATATGCTCCTATTTTTTTTTTGATGTTTCTAGATCATCCTCTATCTTTGTTGCACGTCCGTGTTGATCAGTATGATCGTGATCGAAGATTTTTCCTTTGTGTGTTGGGGTTTTCATGTTCTTGGCTGACATGGTGGTTGTAGCATGTTGTGGATCCTCATGGATTAATATTTTAATGTTTGGCATGTTCGAGGAAGTTTTTTTAGGTCTTCACTATGTTGTGACCGAACTCAGTTGGTGTGCAGTGAGATTTGTTCATGAATTGGACCGATAATTTGTAATTCATTTATTCTTTTATTTTTGGTCGGCAAAGTTGTTGATGTAATTCCATGAAGCGGATATATATGAGTGATTGTTTCACTACAACAAAATAGGCAATTAGCACTTGAAATAGCACCAAATTTTAGTGCATTTGATTTCATGAATTAGGCACTTCTTCTGGCGTGAAACTCGGTGCAAAATGGTATGCTCACTTTGCAACCAGATTTAGTGCCAGATTTAGCACCGGATTTAGTGCTAGGTTTAGCGCCGACTTTTGTTGCTTCCAGTTTGGCTTCCAATTTTGCTTCTTGTGTTGCTTCCACATTTGATTCTAGTTTTGCTTCTAGTTTTTCCTCCATTTTTGCTTCCAGTTTTGCTTTGGGTTTTGCTTCTAGGTTTGCTTCCAATTTTGCTTCCAATTTTGCTTCCAATTTTGTTTCCAATTTTGCTTCCAATTTTGCTTCCAATTTTGCTTCCAATTTTTCTTCTAATTTTTCTTCCGATATAACATCGCTTCTTGCATCTAGCTTTGCTTCCATTTTTGCATCTTTTGTTGCTTCTAATATGGCTTCTATTATTGCATCTTTTTTTCCTTCTAAAATTGCTTCCATTATTACTTCTTTGTTTGCTACCTGAATTGCTTATGTTTTTGCTTCCTAGATAATGCCAAGTTTTGCTTCCAAGATTGCTTCTAGTTTGGCTTCCATTGTTGCTTCCTTTTTTGCTTCTAAAAATGCTTCTTGTTTTGCTTCCATTTATTAATTTAATATGTTTTATTTCAATTTAATTAGTTAAATATATCACGCCTCTTAAATAACTCATATGATAGAAATAAAAAGATAATTATTATAGCATTATCATCATTTATAATAAAAAAAAGTGATTCAAATATCTATATAAGTAGATCAAAACAAGTGAGTCAAATATGCCACTAGATTAATAACATGTCAAAATGATACATGTCCAACAGTTGACATAAGTCAAAATGATAAATTATATAGCTCAAAATGATACGTCAAAATGATACAAGTCAAAATGATACATGTCCAAATGATATAAGTCAAAATGATACAACTAAATAATATGGTATTGCAAGCCATGAAAATGATACATATTATAGTAACCATGAAAAGAGGCATCATAATGATATATCAACAATGATCCATGATGCACTCTATATGATGATGAATGTCATTGGCTACTACTAGCAACTGCCTCATCATCATCATTACCATCGTCATCATCATCATCATCATCATCGGCCTCGGTGTATTTTGTATCTATGTCATCATCATCCTCTGTCATGTGATTTGTACTAAAACCAACAAATTCTAGATCTATATCATGAGGATCATCTTGATCTTTTGGAAGACCCATTTTCTGCAAAAAGAATCATTTAAAATGAAAAGTTATTATTTATTTCATGAAATAATTTATTTTTACGTTATATATCTAATATTACAACATGTGAAACAAAACCATAATCATATTACATCATATCAAAGTGCACATACCATAATAAAATTTCAAAAACGTTACAACTAATATGTCATTCCAATGATGTAAAACATGCAACAATTCTAATAAACATTAGCAAAATATGCCAGCATTTGGTGGAAGAGGAAGAAAAATGACTGGAACTTTGGAGGCCCACCATAATGGATTTCGATATTCAACCATGAGAGCAGAAGAGAGAGTTTATATCATGTATCAAAACATTAAGCATGCATTCTTTCAGCCAGTGGAGAAGGAGATGATTACTTTGCTTCATTTTAATTTGCATAACCATATCATGGTGTGAACCAAGAAGACCAAGGATGTCCAATTTTATGTGGAGGTAATGGATGTGGTCCAAACTTTAGGAGGGGGAAGAAGGTCAATGTATGACCCTGATGAAATTGAGGAAGAATAGCAAGAGAGGGACAAGAAAAATAAAATCAATGCAGAGTTTCAAGGATTTATCAATCGAATAACAGAGCTATGGGTGCAGCCTCATCTAAAATATTTTGAACTAGAGTTTGATATACCATTTAGAGAGCTTGGTTTTCATGGAGTTCCTTTCAAAGCGTCTTCTTTTATTGTTCCTATGATAAAATATTTGTTAGAGTTGGTGGAATTAACTTTCTTAGTAATCACTATTATTGAGATTGATATTGTTAACCTTGAGAGACTAGGACTTGGGAAAAAGGCATTTGATATGGCTATTGTTTTAATCATATACAACCATTGCAATAAAAGTTAAGCTAGCATCAAATAATCAATAATTTTTAAAATAACATGAAAACTTTTAGTTGTTGCTATGCCAGGAATAAAATAAAAGGAAAAAATTTTCCTTCCAGTGGCTTGATGATTGCAAATGATGATTTATTGAATTTTAGTGGAGTAAAATGAAAATTAAAAGTAGTTGATTCATATAATATGTACATTAAACAGTTTATGGTGCAAAATTATTTATGATGCCTTCTATAGCTAAATGCTACACTCATTTTAGGCATTAAGAAAATGCATCCCACCTAGAGTTTGTGTGAAATTGTTTTTGCCCTAGAATCCTTTTCAAAATCATCACCCTCAGCTTGATTTAGGATAAAACATCAATAATGAGAAAATTAACAAAAAAAGAAGTGAATAATACATAATCTATGTTGTAAAGTTAAAAAGTCTTATAAAAATACATATAAAACTCTAAAACATTTTCATTTGTTCTCTAAAGTTTAGTCCAATCAACCAAAGCAAGAAACATGTATCTTATTACTATTTAAATCAAAAGAAAATATATGATATACAATTCAAAACATCAGCATATGAGCTAATTTGTTAAAGTACCTGTTCTCCTTCAAGTATTGATTCCTTGATAAACTCAATTTGGTCCTCAAATACATACCTGCCACAAGTTTCAAAGGAATCTATCATGAGAATTTGACCATGAATATATGTAACAATCTAAAACATTCATAATCAAAGACAAGTGCTTTACAAATTCTACTACACATTGATGCATTCTTCATGCTAAAATGAGTGTTTAGAGCTATGATAACCACACTCATGTCTTGAGGGAATCTCACTATCTAAGGAAGAAGTCAAAGTGCCTTGGAGCAGCAATAGAATTCAACATTGACCATATGGTGTCTACATTTAAATAATTCAGAATGGTGAAGTTCACTGAAATGCACCTTGTGATTGGAAAGAAACAAACCATAACTCCCAATAAAATAGGAAATTGGAAAAGAAAGAGAAAACAATCCCTTGCAAACTAATTACAAACTAGTAGCTTGAGAAGATTCTTAGAGGCTTACACAAGTGATCTTGCAAAAATATTTGTTTGTGTCTTTGAAGACCTTTGAAATCCACCATGCTCTGCATCAATCATCTCCATTTTTGTCTTATTCAGAGAAAAATAAACATACATAAAAAAAATGCAATTGTCTTGTGAAGCGGGTTCTGAAAAATGAATATGTAAAATACTTGCAAGAAAGGAGAAGGATATGTAGAATATTACAAACCCATGGTTTAGGGTTTCTAGGTCGAGCCCCAAATGTGGAAGGATTTATTTTTCTTTGTGAGAAGTGAAAGATCGTGCCAAAAGGCTTGCACTCATTTTTTTGAGAGCTCGTATCTGCAATAGGAGTCACGGGTTTTTCGAAAAACCCTAGATCAAAGACAAACCCAAAATTCCATTTAATAGAGCCCGTGACCATAATCATGGAACCATGAAGAAGGCTCAAAAATATAATAAAGAAAATTTTACACTTTGTTCTTTTTGGAAATAGAAAAAATATTCTAGAGAGGCCACGACCAAGCTATCACCAGGAAAGAGAACAAATGCAGAAATAAAAAAATATTTCATCATTTGATCAAACCAAATATGGAGAGTATGATTTGTTTCATTTCTTTTTCTAGTGAGCTAAGTCCAAAGAAGATGAGCCAAGATAGAATGGTTACAAAATAAGGATGCATGGTAGAAATAAAACACCCATTCATTTGTATCTATTGAGTCCAAATCGAGCTTGTTTTGACAGAAAACTAAGGTAAGATACAAAGAAATGGTGCATAGAAACTTACTCAAATTCTTTTTGTTCAAAGAAATACGAGCTCTAGAAGTGCTTTGATGTTAGCCTCAAGACAAGAAAGGCATCGATAGAGTAAATCAAGAGAAAAATGCATGAGAATCTAAGAAGGAATGTCTTTGAAAATGCATTCAGATAAGTGGAAATGATGAACCATGAAAGCTTTACCTTATTCAGCCTCAACATAAATTTATGTGAAGAAAAATCTCAAAATCAGTGAGAAAATTGACAGATACTCCTTCAGAAAGCTCGAGGTTTCAAACTCTAATGATGGCAGGATGTGCAGGACAAGGGAGCTCGAAAAAATGAAGTGAAAATGAGAGTTAAAAATTAGGGCTTGGGTATTTTGTTCTAACTCATCATGGCGGCAAAAATATTGATGTGAAAAAACTCAAATATGTTTAATCATTAAATCTTTTAATATTCAAACATATTTAGAAAACAAAATACATATATTTTATAATAAAAAATTACTATTATCTATTAAATTCATAAGTGTTAAGTTCATGCTTTTACCTCTGTACCATTGGATGATTGTGAGAGAGGTGTGGTAGCACGATATACCACCATACCATGGGAGATTTCTTACTACCTAGCAGTAGTGTGGTGTATACTGCCATACCACAAGAGGATTCTGACTGTCTGGCATTAGCACGGTATACCGCCACCCTATAGAAGCCTTCTAGTAGTGGGGTTGTATACCGCTCTACCACATATGTTTCTTACCTTCCCGATGGTATAGCGGTGTATTATTTTGATCATTACTTGAAGAGTGTCGATGAGACAATCTTATTTGTCTTACCGATATCTCAATGTCTCATCAACATTAGATCTTATGTTCCTTTGTTGTTGGTTTCCGATGTCGATGAGATAAGTTAATATCTCTTATTGATATGCCACTGTCTAAATCTAGTGCTAAATTTGGTGCTAAATCAGACTGCCTAATACTGCCATACTATGGGAGATTTCTTACTGCCTGGCGGTAGTGCAATGTATATCGCCATACCGTGAGAGGATTCTAACTTTCTGGCAGTAGCTCGATATACCGCCACCCTGCGAAAGCCTTCTAGTAGCAAGGTTGTGGTGTATACCGCTCTACCACATATGTTGCTCACCTTCTCGGCGGTATAGCGGTGTATGCTTTTGATCATTACTTGAAGAGTGTCGATGAGACAATCTTATTTGTCTTACCAATATCTCAATGTCTCATCAACATTAGATCTTATGTTCCTCTGATGTTGGTTACCAATGTTGATGAGACAAGTTAATATCTCTTACCGATATGCCACTATCTAAATTTGGCACTAAATTTGGTGCTAAATACAATGCTAAATCCAGTGCTAATCTGGCGCTAAATCTGGCACAGCTAAATCCGGTGCTAAATTTGGCACTAAATTTGGCACTAAACTCGACACTAAAACTAGCACTAAATTTGGTGCTAATTAGCGCTTGATTTAGCACCTACTTGTCCTGATCAGTGCAAAAAATACCAAAAATGGCTCTAGCCCGATAAATAGCATCGACTTTTTCAAAAAAATGGAGAAAAATGCATTAAAACAGTGGGTGGAAGCAAAAAAATGGAGCAAAAAAGGGAGCTAATCACAGGGATTTTTTGTAGTGTTTTCTTCATTTGAGATGTATGTATGAGAAGTGTGTATGCAAAATGTGTGAATAAAAATCAGATCATTTGATTGCAGAGCAAAGTGTGAAGAAGTTTGAGTAAAGTGTGAAGAAGTGTTTTTGTGCCTAACATGAACTATCATCAGGATTTTGAAGAAGCTAATTTCTTAGTTCAACCTCTTCAGATGGATTTAATATGAAAGTTTTATGTAAGATAGCGTGTCTTATTTGAGTAGAAAGCTCTAGGCAGTGTGCCTGAATGCATGTCCATTCCTTATTCATTTTCTTTATACTTTTAACAGGGTATAACTTGTAGATTAACCTCCACCATGGTTTTTCCCCTAACAGGGTTTCCACGCAAAAATATTGGTGTTATGTATGCTTTTGATGTGTTGTTGATTCATGCTTTTAGTGTTATTTATCGGATCTAAGATTAAAGGTTAATAAGATTAAATAAGTTAAATTTTGTGACAACTGAATCACCCCCCCTCTCAGTTGTTTATTCTTGTTTTTCCCACAATTGGTATTAGAATAAGTTCCCCAGAAGAAGTTTAATAGCTTGAGGTGATCCGAGATGGCATTATACAAGAAGGATAGTCTTAGATTTGATGGAGCAAACTACTCTCTGTGGAAGGCTAGAATGGAGTGTCATTTGAAGTGCATTGGTGAACCCTTCTGGAAGATTACAAAGAACAAATATATTATTCTTCAGAATGGTCCCTTTGCTCTTGATGAGATCAAAGAAGCTAAAATAAATATCAGGGCTATAGAAGCATTGTTGAGTGCTCTAACAAATGTGATGGGTCTAAAAATAGCATATGAAATCTAGAAGAAGCTGGAAACATTGTATGAAGGAGATGCACAAGTGAAAGTTGCTATGCTACAAAGTTTGAAAGGCAAGTGGGAAAACTTGAAAATGAGTGAACATGAAAACATTATTTATTTCATGCAAAAATTAAATGAATTAGTGATGGATATTAGATGTGCCAGTGGAATCTTGGATGAAGAAGAGATTGTAGCTAAAGTGCTAAGATCATTGCCTACTTCTTACAAAACGAAAGCTCATGCTATTGAAGAAATTAGGACAATAACAAATGTGACAAGAGATATGTTGATTGGTAAGCTTGTTTCCTTTTAATTAAGTGAATTTGGTGATTCTACTCCTAAGATATAATTTGCATTTAAATCTACTGTATCTGAAAGAAATCAACAGAGATATGATCTGGGAGAAAGTTCCAAAAAGACATTCAAGTATGAAGATGAGATGAAACAGATTGAAGATGAAGAAAGAGAGTTAGAAGAGTTGGAAGCATTGATTGTGAAAAGAGAAGCCAAAGGACAAGGTTAGTATAAAGGAAAGTTTCCCATTAAATGTTTCTCTTGCAATAAGATAGGTCATCTTGAATCAAGGTGTCCTGAAAGAGTTCCTAGGTTCAAACCGGATAAGCCTAGATTTCAAAAGAAATGTTATTATGCTGAAGAAGGTGTTACTGATGATGAATTTGATAGAGAAAATGGAAATGAATATGGATGGGTATTTATTTCTATCAAGGAAAATGGTCTGGTGTCCATTGAATCTGCTAGTGATAAGAATATTGAGAAAGCTCTTGCAACCAGAATTGAAGAAAAGGATGAATGGGTGATTGACAATAGATTCTCACATCATATGACTGGTGACAAAATCAAGTTTATAAGCTTGGAGAAATATGATGGTGGTGTTGTAAGATTTGGAGAGAATGATGCTGGTGTGATTTGTGGCAGAGGCACTATTTCTCTTGGTGGTAAATATAATACTAATGATGTCCTTTATGTTGAAGGATTGAAGCATAATCTGTTGAGTGTTGGACAGATGGTCGAAAAGGGATACAATCTTCAGTGCAAAGATGGAAAATGTAGGATACTAGGAAGTTCTAGAAATGTAATTGCTTTAGGTACAAAGACAAGAGGTAATATTTCTCACCTAAGTGTTGCTAGTGAAAGTTGTTTAATTGCTCAAGTTGATGTAAGCTAGTTATGGCATAGGAAGTTGTGTCATGTGAATTTTGATAACATTGTCAAAGTAAGATCCACTCAAGTAGTTAGAGATCTTCCTAAGCTAGTGAAGCCTACTAACACCATATGCAAGGAATGTCAGATGGTAAAGCAGACTGGAATTTATTTTCAAAGAAAACATCATCATTCTAATGGAGTACTAGAGCTGGTGCATACTGATCTATGTGGTCCCTCTAGAATCAGAAGTCTACAAGGAGAAAGGTACTTTATGTTTCTTATTGATGATTACTCTATGATGATATGGGATGCTTTCTTGAGAGAAAAACATGAAGCATTATAAAAGTTCAAAAGTTTCAAAGCTATGGCCGAGAATGAGACAAGTTTGAAGTTTAAATGCTTAAGGTCAGATAGAGGTGCTGAATTCACTTCCCGGGAGTTTAATTCATTATGTGAAGAGCATGGAATCAAAAGAAATTTATCTGCTCCCTAGACTCCTCAACAAAACATAGTTGTTGAGAGAAAGAACATAAAAATTCTAGATGTTTCTAGAACTATGATGTTGGAAAGTAATGTTCCTCATATCTATTGGAGAGAAGTTGTAAGAACTACTGTATATACTATTAACCGGGTAAATTTTAATGGTAATTCTGGTAAGACTCCTTTTGACCTGTGGTTTGGTTATAAGCCTACTGTTAAATATTTCAAAATCTTTGGAAGTAGATGTTATATCATGAGATGAAGATATAGGAAAGTTTGATGCTAGGAGTGATGAAGGAATCTTTCTGGGTTACTCTACTAAGAGAAAGGCCTACCAGTGCTATAATAGAAGATTGAGGAAAATGGTTGAAAGTGCAAATGTCAGTGTTGATAAGAACACTGCTAGATCATCCATATACTGTGCATATGATTCAGATGACCAACATGATAGTAGTGATAATGGAAAGAATGCTCAGACACAAAATCAAGTTAAAATTGTTTCGGTGAATTAAGAGAATCAAGAAGGAGAGTCTAATGGAAGTGAAAAAGAAAGGACATAAGAACCAGAAGTTCAAGAGAATTCTAAATTCCTAAGGTATGTAAAGCTAAATCAATCTGAAGATCAGATTATAGGAGATAAGAACAAAGGTGTGTAGACTAGAAGAGGAATTGCAGAAGAGTATTGTATGATTTCCAAGATTGAGCCCAACAATTTCAATGAAGCATGTAAAGATGAATATTGGATGGAAGCAATGAAGGAAGAATTGATGCAAATAGAGAAAAAGTATACATGGATTCTAGTTCCTAGGCCTCAGGATAAAAATGTGATTGGAACCAAATGGGTCTTTCAGAATAAGCTGAATGAACAAGGTGAAGTGGTCAACAATAAAGCAAGACTGCTATGTAAAGGGTACTCACAGATGGAAGGTATTGATTTTGAAGAAACCTTTGCCCCTATTGCTAGAATTGAAGCTGTAAGATTGTTTCTTGCTTATGCTACTTTTAAGAACTACAAAGTCTACCAAATGGATGTAAAGTCACCATTTCTAAATGGTGAGCTAGAAGAAGAAGTATATGTTGAACAACCAGATGGATTTCAATTGACTGATAAAGGAGATATGGTTTTCTGATTGAAGAAAGCACTGTATGGACTCAAGCAAGCCCCTAAAGCCTAGGATACTAGATTGGATAAATAATTTTTGAAGCTTGGATTCACTAAAGGTACTGCTGACAGTAATCTATATTTTAAGATGGATCAAGATAAAGTGTTGATTATTGAGTCTTTGTTGATGACATCATTTTTGAAGGTGATGATGACTTTTGTATGAAGTTTGCTGATGAAATGAAAAGTGAGTTTGAGATGTCAATGATTGGAGAGTTGAAAATATTTTTGGGATTGCAAATTACTCAGTTAGATAATGGAATCTTTATATCTCAGTCCAAATATGTAAGAGAGTTACTAAAGAAGTTTGGCATGGAAGACTCAAAGCTAGTTGGTATGTCCATGGTATCCGGATGCAAGTTAACACAAAATGATGATTCTCCTAAGAAAAATAAAACAAGATAGAGGTCAATGATCAATGGATTACTTTATTTGACTAAGACCAGACCTGACATCATGAATGTTGTATGCATGGTTGCTAGACATCAAGTTGATTTGAAGGAATATCATGTGATTGTTGTGAAGAGAATTTTGAGATACTTGAAAGGGATAGTTGACTTTGGTCTTTGGTATCCTAAAGATGATGATATTACCTTAAGTGACTTTACTGATGTAGATTGGGTAGGAGATGTGGATGATAGGAAAATTACTAGTGGTGGTGCCTTCTTCCTTGGGGAAGAAGTTGGTATCTTGGTTAAGTAAAAAATATAATTCCATTTCCTTATCTATTGCTGAGGCATAATATATTTTTGCTGAAAACAGTTGTACTCAAGTAATATGGATGAAGCAAATGTTGAGAGATATATGAGCCTATTGCTATATTTTGTGATAATTCAAGTGCAATAAACATCTTTAACAACCTAGTGCTGCATTCAAAGATAAATCATATATTTATCAAATATTACTTCTTGAGAGACAAAGTGAGTGACAAAGAAGTAAAACTAGAGTATGTTCCTACTAAGGAATAAATTGTAGACATATTTACTAAGCCATTGCCTAAGGATACCTTTGATTATCTCAGAGGGAAGTTAGGGGTGATTTCCCCTCCTAATCAAAACTAAGATGCAAGCCTTTGCATTAGTCCATGCATTCATAGTCATATCTTGATCTGAATTGATATTGTGGTGGCTACTACTCAGGGGGAGTAGTCAGATGATTCAGATATGTGGTTTAGAGCTTGTGTACCTTTTCCATTGGTGTCAAAGGGGGAGAAGAGTAATGTGAAAAACTTTGTAAGAACTAAGGGGAGAAGAACAATATGAGAAGAGAAATGTGTAAAGAATTAATTGTGTTGATGGTATTTTTCACATCATGTGTTGCCATCAATGCCAAAGGGGGAGATTTTTGGATGTTGTGGTTGTGTTGCTGACATGTGGTTTTCATTGATGTCAAAACTATTAGCATTGGTGTCTTGAAGGCTATATATGTCGAGGATATTGAGAAAATTATATTAAATATATTGAAGACTGTCTGTGAAGTTGTGAAGTTCAGTGTGGTGGAAAATTTAGAATGTTGGTATTCAAAATTTTCACTTTAAAGGTTTTGTTTCTGAGCCTATCTAGTTTATACTTTGGAAGTTTCAGAGGTGCACATCAAGATTGGAGCAAGTTGCGAGTTTCTATATTTTTGTAGTTATTTTGTTACTATAGCTGGTGTTTCTAGAAGAAGAGAATGTAATTCTAGTAATTTGAGTTGTTGTGTATGCTCCTACAATGTTCGTTGATTTTTCTAGATCATGCTCTATATTTTTTGCACGTCTGTGTTGATCGGTGTGATCGTGATCAAATATTTTTCCTTTGTGTGTTTGGGTTTTCATGTTCTTGGTCGACATGGTGTTTGTAGCGTATTGCGGATCCTCATGGATTAATATTTTAATGTTTTTAATGTTCGAGGAATTTTTTTAGGTCTTCATTATGTTGTGACCAACTTCAGTTGGTGCACATTGATATTTTTTCATGAATTGGGCCGACAAAGTTGTTGATGTAATTCCATGAAGTGGATATATAAGAGTGATTGTTTTCTTCATTTGAGATGTATGTATGAGAAGTGTTTATGAGAAATGTGTGAATAAAGATTAGATCATTCGATTGCAGAGGAGAGTGAAATTTTTTGAGCAAAGTGTGAAGAAGTGTTTCTGTCCTTAACTGGAACTATCATCAAGCTTTTGAAGAAGCTAATTTCTCAGTTCAACGTCTTTAGATGGATTTAATCTGAAAGTTTTATGTAAGACAGTGTGTATTCTTTGAGTAGTGAGCTCTAGGCAGTGTGCCTTAATGCACATGCATTCCTTATTCATTTTCTTTATACTTTTAACATGGTATAACTTGTGGATTAACCTCCACTGTGGTTTTTCCCCCAACAGGGTTTCCATGCAAAAATCTTGGTGTTATGTGTGCTTTTGATGTGTTGTTGATTCATGCTTTCACTATTATTTATCAAATCTAAGATTAAAGGTTTTTAAGGTTAAATAAGTTTTAAATTATGTGAGAACTGATTCACCCCCCCCCCCTCTCAGTTGTCTATTCTTGTTTTGCCAACATCTAGTACCTATTTCCTCCAGTTTTGTATCCATTTTCCCATTGCACACATGCTCCTTCATCAACTTCTCAAGAGAGAGAATAAACTCTTCAGTCAATACATTATCTATCTCATTCACTTTAGCCTTCTTTTCAAGTGTTTTCTGAGAAAATTCTTTTTTTATTTCATACATTCTAATACCTACTGCCTCCTCAAGAATCGACAAGATCTTAAGAGGCTTCATGTTCAAAGCTTTAGTGATGCACCCTTGCATAATGAGAAAATGTGGGTTGTTGACATTGATCAATTTCTTATATAAAGCAACATGTGCAATGTGAAGTGTGTACTATGAAGGATACCCTATGAAATCCCTATCATTACCTATCTCCCTCCCTTTATCCCTCCCACCCTACCTCTCTCTCTCTCCATCCTTCCCTCTTTCTATCCCTCCCTCTATCCCTCCCACCCTACCACTTCCTATCTCCCTCATTCCCCCTCTCTCCCTTCTCCCCCACACACACACAACCTCTCTCCACCTATCCCTCCCTCCGCCCCCTCCCCCCCTACCACTCTATATCTTTCTCCCTCTATCCCCCCAACCTTACCACTCACTATCTCCCTCCTTCCCTCTTTCTCTCCTTCCCTCTATCCATCCCACCCTACCACTCCCTATCTCCTGAATTCCCTATTTCTCTCCCTCCCTCTATTATGATCTAGTGATAACTACTTTTCAAATATATCTTTGTAAAATAGTTTATCAAATCATCCATCCCTAGAAATAATAATATATAATTAATTATGATCTTATTTATTTCTTTTTAGTATATACACATTCTCCATTCGCCTCTTTTCTTTAGTGTTAGTACTACACATATTGCACATGGACTTAAATGTTCTCTAATTAATCTCATCTTCAATAATTTATGTTCTTGGTTTTTTAATTTTTTTAATTGATTATAGATTACTAATAAAAAGGATTTACATAGGAGTTTCATACACTATTGGTTTCTCAAATCTTTATTACCCACTAGCATCATTATATGTACAAGTTTATTTGGTATAATTTCTCCTTGGATCAAATATATATGTTGCATTATTCTTCTTGTTCATGGCAATCCATTTGGCATGTTGTTTAAAATTATGTCACTAATTTTTTTAACAATTCTAAAATTTCTTTTTATAGTGCCTCTCCTTCACCTATACTACGCTTTACTCTAGGAATCGATATAAAACATATTCTCTCATGTCTTATAATTTTTTACCATCTAGTAAATAAATCCTAGCATTACCACATACTTGTTTATCTTTTTCATTTAAAGCAATTAGAGTATGTTTCTTTTTATCCTTCATCACAATGTAAGTATTCTGTGTATACAAATGTATTAATTTATTCTCATACTAACATGGCCAAGATTCCCAAAAATATGACATATATCCTTTAACATGATGCAATACTTCCTCATGATATGTACCTATCTTAAATTTTAACAAATATTTCTCACTTACTAGTACCTTAGGCTATTTCTACAATTATGAAATTTTATATGGATTTGGATATTCTAACCTTTTCAATTTTAACTTATCAACCATCTCTTTTGGCACTAAAATATATTTACTACCATTTTTTATGATGAATTTATAACACCTATATTTAGTCTTGTATACATTTCTAAAGAGTCTTCTCTTTTGTACTAGTTCTTTATCAATACCATCATTGTTTTAACAAAACTCTTTTCATGATCAATGACTCAATCTCTCCACCTTCCTCCTTCTCTCTCTACTTCTCTCTATCACCTATCTCTCTCACTTCTCCCTCCCTCTCCCCTTCCCTCTAATCTCTCTCTATCTCACCTCTTTCTCTCTCCCTCCCCATATTTCTCTCTTTAGCTCTCCCTCTCTCCCCTCTTTCTCTCTCACTCCCTCCTCTCTATCTCTACATCATTCCCTCTCTCTCAATCTCCCCAACTTCCTCTCCATTTTGTATAAAATTTTGGTGCACATTAGAGAGAAAAATAAAGAGACGGAGAGAGAGGGGAGGGAGGGAGAGAGAGATGGGAGGAAGGGATACGTAGGGAGAGAGAGTTGAGAAAGAGAGAAAGAGAGTAGAGAGATAGAAAGAGAGAGGAAGAAGTGAGGTAGGGAGAAGTGATAGAGAGATAATTAGAGAGGTAAGGAGGAAGGTAGAGAGATTGAGAAAGTGAAGGAGGGAGGGATAGAGAGAAAGGGGTATATAGGGATAGGTTAGATATAGAGAAGTAGAGAGTGAAGGTCAGTGGAAGGAAGAGAGAGAGAGAGAGAGGGGGAGAGATATTGAGAGAGAAGGGGAGGAAGGGAGAGAGAAAGAGGTATAGAGGGATATGTAGAGATAAGTAGAGAGGGAAGGAGAGATAGAGTGAGAGTTAGGGATGAAGAGAGAGAGAGGTGAGAGAGAAATAGAGAGAGTTATGTAGAGAGAGGGATGGGGAGATAAAGAGAAGTATAGAGGGAAGGAGAGAGGGAGGGAGAGATAGGGAGGGAGGGAGGGCTATGAGGACCAGTGAGAGTACCTTCAACCATGATGAGTACATATGTATTAGGTAGATATATCAATCTAATACATTACTTTATTTGAGTTTAGTTTTTTATTATTGCATTAATTTTTGTGCCATGAGCTCCATATGTACCTTCTCTTGAACTATACGGTAAATTGAATTACTTATCATTCCTGTCTCACTCTCATATCTATTATAATGAATAATTTTTTAAATGACATGCACTAGAACCTTGTACCTAGCCTTTAACTTTTAGGGGAGGTGATAATTTCATGAAATCATTGGTTGCATCAATGAGATATGATTCCATATAGAAATCCCCTCCATTTTTATCCTTTACAAATTATTTATTAAGTTACAAAAATAATATTATAGTTTGGAAGAACTTATTTCTCTAAAGTAATGTATAAATATAGGAACCTATCTCCAATAAATGGGTGTAATACTTGTCACAAAACAATGTACACATTAAGTCCAAGACATCTTTAAAATATCTACAAAATATGTTAATTAAGTACTTTTTCAACCTACTATGTTGAGGCACATCCACCTTATCTCTAGACATCATCATACAAGTGAAACTTTCCATTTTATTCCATTAGTCAACATCATCATCACATTTAGGAGAGCTAGGTATAAAGAGAGTTAGGGAGAGAGGAAGGGCTAGGTGGAGAGAGGCTGTGTGTGTGTGAGGGAGACAAGCAGGGAGAGAGAGAGGGGGAAGGAGGGAGATATGGATCAATAGAGTGGGAGGAATAGAAGGACCCTAAATGGACTTACTAGGAGGGGGAGATGTGATGGTGGATTCCGAGACATAGGGACCCAGTTTTTTTTTAAAAGAAGCAGACCAAATTGAATGAGATAGATAATGTATATTGACTGAAGAGATTCTTCTTTCTCTTGAGAATTTGAGGAAGGAGCATGTGCAGTATGTGCAATGGGAAAATGGCAATGTAGAAGTGGATAAATTCAATAGGTTTTGTATTGCATATGAATTTTTGCAAGAAAAAAAGTGAGAGATGATTCTATAAGTGGAGTTGAAAAAATGAAGTCAAAGATTCTTGAACTTAAGAATTTCATGAAACAAAAAACATTGGAAATAGATGATAAGGAAAAAGAAAAATCAGATCTAATTGTGGAAAAAGAGAATCAGTTGGGTGGAGACATGAAATTATTATTTGAAATGGTAGACAAGTCTTGTAAAGAATTTTTTAAAATAAAAATCTGCATTCTCTAATCATAAAGACATTCTTAAAGCTAAGAGAAAAGTGGATACAAAGCTAAATAAAAGTATTCAAGACATTGAAAAATATATCTAAGAAAGAGATTGTGTTGTCCTAAGGGTTGATGAGGGAGCAATTAATCTAAAGCTTCAAGTAAAACATATGAAAAAGAAGTTAGAAGATCTCATGAAAAGGAATAGAAGGGGTGTTATCAGGTAAGAGCAGTGGGGTTGAGGAAAAATGTGTTGATGATCAACTTGTAGATAAGAAGAAGATTTTATCATCAAAAGAAAAGGAGGTGAATGTTGTTGAGAAAGAGTTGCAATTTAAAAGACATGAAGTTGAGAAAATAAAGACAACAATGGAAGGATTTTCTTACGACGAAAAATGCATGGAGACATTAGAAAAAGAGCCTTTGTAAGAAGTTGAGGCAATTCAAAAGTTGAAGGTTGATATCAAGCACCTTAAGGCTCAAGTAGGAAATTCTCAATTTACCTATAATGATCCTATAAAGAATTTTGATAGATAAAAAGTCAAAGGTGTTGTTGCAAAAAATTTTAAAGCTTAAACTACATTATTGGTAAATTTTGAAGGTGCATTTCATTACACTCATTTTGTGTAAATAAAAAATATTTTAATTACATTAATACTATTTTCTAGAATTGGAGGTTGGAAAACACTGGGTGTTATAAAACCTACAACCCACATACTATTGTAAAACCTTCTACACATAACAACCTAGCTAGTTAGTCACCCCTCAAGTCAATTTGATTCTTTTTATGTATCCCCTACCTGCAACTCCTCCTCAAGCTCTCCACCCTTGAGATTTTAACAAGCAAAATGAAATAAATCACAACCCACTGTGTTTTCAAATGTGCCATTATTTTGCTAAATCTTTCCTATTGCAGGAGGTTGGTCATGAGGTCTAGTCTCCCCCACTCCTGTGGTACCAGAGGGCATGTCATGCCAGCACTGCCGGTCACATTAAAAATTTTACTATGTGCACTGCAGTTTATAGGGGGTTGTGCTACCTGATTCCTACAGTCTAATAAAAAAAATGCCATTATTTTGTGCATTTATTTTTCAATCATATGAAAAAATTGAAATGTAATTTTTACTCTAACCAACAGTTGTGATACATTTTGAAGGTAAATTTCATTGCATTATTATTGTGTATGTATAATTGGAGGTTGGAGGTTGGAAAACACTTGGTGTTATGAAACTTGCAACCAACATACTATTGTAAAAACCTCTACACATAACAACCCAATTGGGTAGTCACCCCTCAAGTCAATTTGATTAGTTTCATGTGTCCCCCACTTGTAACTCCCCCTCAAGCTCTCCACCCTTGAGCTTTGAACACACGCAATGAAATAACTCACAACCCACTGTGTTTTTCCAACCTATGATTATTTTGTGCATTTATTTTTCCATCATATTAGGAAATTGAAATGCAATTTTTACTCTAATAAAAGTTGTGGTGAATTTTGAAGGTGTCTTTAATTACATTCATACTCAATAACAAAAGGTTTTCATTACAATAATACTATCTATGCATAATTGTAGGTTGGAAATCACATGGTGTTATGATTATGAGTATATGAATTATTATAAATTGTAATAATTTATTGAATACTAAACCAATGAGTTATATGACTAATTTATTTGTGTAGTATTCAATAGGCATTATATACCCTACCCAACTCCACTTGTAAGATATGGTGCTTAATAGTACACATATCTCTTATTGCACGAGTTGCATCCCTCTTTGATGGTACTAATATATATATCATATAACCATGCCTAATCATATTTTTACATCTCTACCATCATCATCCTCTCCTACCTCCTCACATCTTGCCTCCTCCTCTCCTCTCTCCCCACCTACTACCTCCTCTCTCCCTCCCCTCCCACATCCACCTCAATAAGGTCCTCCATATTCTTCCTTGCAACTCCTATTGTATTTACCCTGTATTATCACTATCTCCTCCTCCCTCCATCCGATCCATCCCCTAAATCTCCTCCATCCCTTCAAAACCCTCCATCACCCCCTTCTCCTCCCACTACTTTCCCCTTTGGAATAGTTAGGTGCACTAGCCTATAAACCATCCACCATGAATCATAGTATGTTATTATCTATATATTGGCTATCTAAAGCCTTTGTACCAATGGTACTATTGGTACATCATGCCAATATGATCTAACCACATACCCATCCATGGGAATCTATCATGGCCCTATCTCTTAAGTGACTTACGCAAACACTACCTCATGCATCAATTATGTCTGAACTAGTCCACATTAAGGCATCACCTTCCTTGGTAGGTAGTATTTGATGACATGAATGGTTTGGACCACTAGGTAGTGTAACTATTGTATATATGGGAGATTATCATCTCCTAACTAGCACTTATAGTGTCTCCATGGCCACCATATCACTACATTGATATCATCTATAAGTCTCTTCCAGTATTTCAAGTTTCCCATATACCTATGATGGACCCCCCTATAAAATTGATAGATATAACACCCCTATATTTATATACAACTAATGAAAAAACATGTATATGATCCCATGCCTAGACATACAAAAATATGATTCTACATCCTAGGCTCTAGCCATTTTGGTATATCACCATATATATGTTAGTACAACTATGACAACACACAAAATCCCCAAGAATAAGCCAATGAAGAACTCATGTCAACTCTTATTAGGAACCAACAAAATCACAAGAAAACCTTCCATGAATAAGGGAAAAGGTGGTAGCATCTCCATCCCACTTGTTAGGTATATATGTATCCAATGCTTTGGTAACTCTTATGAAAGGAATATCCTCTCAAAGTATAGCTCCTTGGTAATTAAATCATAGTAGAATAACTTCTTATGGATCAAAATCTACAATATCCTCTAGAGTTAAGGTAATCTCATTTATTGGCAATATGAATGCACTCCACTCACTTTGACCCCTCTCCATAAGGTTCATCATCATTTCCTAATGAGCTCTAATCTCTAGCATTAATGTAATTTCAAATAATCCTACCACTTTTAGGAACTCTTGATCCAAGTCTACAAGTTTTTTGTGAAGCCTAATAGTTGATAATCTCCTCTCGTATTGACTACAAAGTAGGTAAATTCTCCTACACTCATCCAAACCAAGTTGTCAACCTCTTTCAAAATTAAACCTAATCTTGTCTATCCTAAACTACATAGGTGCCAATCTACAAAATTATTATCCTAAAAAATCACAATTTTTTCCATGCAAGTGTAAATATTCACAAGTGCTACCCCATCCCACATAAGTTCTATTTCATGCAAGTGTATCTAGGACAAGTGCTACTACTTATTTCCTTTCTTTGTTTGTGGAATTAACTCCACCAAACCCATAGATTATGGGGAATCATTATTTTTCCATTCCATGTATCAGTAGCTTCATACTCACAAGTAAATAAAAAGATATTTTTGGCTAATAATGTTATATTTTTATTAGTTAGTACTTCAAAAATGGTTATTTCCAATTTTTTGATGAATGATTCCATTATATTTTACTTCATTTAGAATATCATTTTTATTTTTGTCCTTCCAAATTTCTTACATCGATAAGAACAAGCTCAAGGTCCACATGCTAGAAAATGTTGACTTTCTTTATATGATTGGCCACACCATGAAGTATTTTTTTCCATATCTTTTGGAAGTGCTAATTTTTATCCTAGCCTAGAACATAGTCATTATTAGAATTCACTAGAAAAGGGGAAACCTTGAAATAAGTGATTTACATTATCTTTTACCTACTCACACATTACACACCTAGATTAGCCATAACATCTCATTTGTTAGGGTTAGAAGCCACATATCTAACAAGTTAAATGCAGATTTAAACAATAAAACAGAGAAATAAAACACACACATAAATTATAGCAGAAACAAGACAACACAGAGAATTTAATGTGGTTCACCCAATCTGGGCTACATCCACAAAACCATAGCCATCCAATGATTTTATTATCTAGTGAAAAACATATTACAATATTGTGAATAATTCCATACTACAACTCCCCATACCAACCACTTACAATAAGATTTTAGAAGCTTCCAAAAATTAGGGTTTACAAAGTCGGCTTTTTTTTTTTTTCGGTGACGAAGCGAAAAAAGGTGAAAAAAATTCTCCAACGAGGATACATGAAGAGTGTACAGTACTAAAGAGTGTATAGAATAGCATGATCAATCACCACACAACAAAAATCTCCCACTTGGAGACTGATCTTGGACGACACCACTGCACATACAACTCCCACTGGAAATAAGCACCTTGGACCTTGTTGCTTTGTTATACTTTTAACCATGAAGATCAACCAAAGCTAAAGAGGAGCTCAAATTCTCCCTTGTCACTACCTTTGTAAACGTATCTACTGGATTTACATTTGTATGTATCTTTTCCAACTTTACCTGTCCATCCTCCAACACTGACCAAATGAAATGATATCTCAGTTGTATGTGTTTGGTATTAGAGTGCAAGGAAGAATTCTTTGCAAGATCTATAACACTCTGGCTATCTATAAATAAGTGATTTTTAGAGTGTTGTTTTCCCAACTCTTCCATGAAAAATTGGAGCCATATCATCTCCTTTGTTGCCTCTATTGCATCAACATACTCTGCCTTTGTGGTGGATAAAGCAACCACTTTTTGCAACCAAGAAATCCAACTCACTGTTGTCCCACCAACTGTAAATACATAACCTATGGTACTCTGTCTAGTATCTATATCCCCTACCAAATCTGAGTCAACATAGCCTTTTAAATTTGTATTAGAACCCCCAAAACATTAAAATTTATTAGATGTACCTCTCAAGTACCTAAGAAACCATTTTATCACATTCCAATGCTCAACTCCAGGATGACTCATATACCTTCTAACAATCTTTCCTTTTATTTGAAAAAATTAGTAATTTTCCCTGGTGAATCTTATGCACATTATTAAAAAAATTGTAAAATCTCGACGAATCTTAATGAATAATTGGTTAAAAAAAAAATCACAATGATGAATCCTAGTGAATAATCATTAAAATGATTAATTATAATTACGAATCTCTCCTTTAAAAATTTGCATAGTTGGTCAGCGCAGTTCCCCCATTTTTTAAAATATTGAAGTAGGGGCCCAGGGGCGGTAGCCATCGGTGGGGTCAAGGGGCAGCTCCCCTTGCAGGGGTTGTAGTG
Source organism: Sequoiadendron giganteum (assembly GCA_007115665.2). Classification (NCBI taxonomy): domain Eukaryota; kingdom Viridiplantae; phylum Streptophyta; class Pinopsida; order Cupressales; family Cupressaceae; genus Sequoiadendron; species Sequoiadendron giganteum. The sequence goes on from CM021103.1 coordinate 309,936,039, forward strand.
TCCTTTAATCAGCTTAATAACTAGGAACATGGATTCCTTTACTCAGGGATTGAACATCACAACTAGCAGTCATAGCATGTTAAAGAACCTCATTTAATCATCAACCCAAGGACGTAAACTTGAAATGGGTCAACACAATATATGCACTAATTACCTTTCTCAAACATGCATAAATTCCTAAAAATGCTTATACTGAAATTTGAATTACTAGAAACAACTTTACTGGATAAACTTGCTTGGAAATGAAAACTGAAAGACAAAACTATTCTGCATCTAGTGGTTGCAGGAATAGTTGATAGTTTTGTGTTTCTGCCAGCTGCAGGAATAGTCACATTAACCTCTATGAAAGGAAGTGCAACTATTCTAACTTACAGAATGAAAGGATGGGCAACTCCCTAAGTGGGCTCCCTTAGGTAGTGCCAAAGGTAAACAACAGATTAGACTGTAAAATTCATAAACACTTTATTGATTCAAGATAGACAAGTACATATCTCACAATCTTCAATTGTATTTCTGAAAATTGAAATGTATTACAACAATAATCTTCCAGCCCTTTCTCTAAAGGAGAATGGGATATTTATTGAAAAATGAATCTAATGACTAACCAACCCTTCCCTCACAAAATGGGAAGTCTTTATTACATCATAACTAACTAAGTGAAGAGGTGGATGAAAAAGGAAGAACTGGGTCAAATCAGTTTTGAAGTTTTAAAGTGCCACCATCCTAGATTCATGCACCATCAAGATACCTGGGCTAGATTTTTGGAACACTCTCCCTGGATGGCGGATGACTTGAAGCTGCCTCCTTATTCTTTGCTACTGAACCAGTCTTCATTGAATTAGTCTTTAGCCTTTAAGTGGAAACTGAATTTCTTCCTCAAACATGGTACCTGCAAAATATCTTAACAGCTATTCCTATGGCAGAAATTTAGCTCAACACATTCAACCTTTAAGACAATCCATCACTTCATATATACATTCATTAAGCATTAAACTAAGGAAAACATTATTTCAGACATGGCTGCAGGAAGTTCAATAGTAGAGGCTGTAGGAAGGGTTTGTCATCACACAAAGTCATAAGGCATTCATCAAACTAATAAAAAAATTCAAGGTAATAATCATGGAAAGACTTATCATAATATACTTATTATATTAAGCATAAAAATTCTATGTCTTGTCCCATAATTAGCACTAAATTTTTGTCTTAGCATAATGAAAAGCAAAAAAGTGTTTGTAAAAGCATGATCTAAATGTGCCAAAAACTTGGCTCATCAGGGGTCAAGGGGGTAGAGCTCCCTTGTGGGGGTTGAGGGGGAAACACCCCCTCATGGGGTCTAGGGACAACAACTCTAGCGCACTCCTATCGCATAAATTCACTATTGAAAATCCATTGGAGCACACATGGATGAAGTGTTTTTAAAAAATCTCACTTGAAAACTAAGACTAAATGAAACTTGAAAATTTTACCATCGATTAGCTTTTAAATCGGATGGCTGCAAGTTCATTCCATGAGAGAATATCAAGGTGAGTGAACATCATCGATGAGACACTTAGGGATGTCCCACTGATACAATGATGATGGAGTATGTCATGAACTATTGGCAATAGTGAATGGTGGAGATCAAACAAAGCTTTAATCGGATGTCTTTCTAGGAGCTTGGCATGAATATTGTTGATTCCCTTCATGATTCTCCAGAATTACACAAGTGGTGTACCTATTCCTTGGTGGACCCTGGGTGGAGTATGGAAGCCTTATCAGCGTGAGTGAACATCATCGGTGGGACACTTAGGGATGTCCCACCGATACAACGATGATGATGTATGTCATGAAGTATTGGCAACAGTGAATGGTGGAGATCAAATTTTGGGCCTCAACAACCTTTTTAAAAGGAACGTGCATATAAAGTCACGGAATTGGCTTGCAACCATTCGATTAAAAAACCAATCAATGGCAATAAATAAAAAACCTATTTAAGGCTAAAATATCCCTAAAATGAAAAGGTAAATTATTATTAGTGGCGATATTTCCCAAAAATTAATTGTAGGAATATAAAATTAATGGTGAATATAATTAATATCTATAATTGCAGTATAAACTATTGGCAAATCAATTTCAATGACGCATTGTTTAAAAAATAATGCATTGGCGAATTAATCGACACAAATTTATTTTTTTGTAAAACCTGGCAATTCAATATCCTTTCTAACTTGTATTATTCACCAATTGATGAAGATTTGCCACTAAAGTTTTCCCTGGATTGGGCAAAGGTGTGCTGACAACTTTTGCATTCTCCATATGAAATCTCTGCAACACCTTTTCAACATAATTAACCTAAGATAGAAACAATTTCTTGTTTTTCCTATCTTTTGTAATCTTCATACCAAGGATTTGTTTTGCTTCCCCCAAATCCTTCATATCAAATGAATTTGCTAACTGTTGTTTTAACTCCTTTATGTGATCCATGTTAGATCTTTCTACAAGCATATCATCAACATATAATCATAAAATAATGTAGCTATCTTCAGCTAACCTCTTAAAGTAAACACAATAGTCTGAATTACACCTGTTGTAGCCTTGCACAACCATAAAACTATCAAATTTAATATACCATTGTCGAGGTGCTTGCTTCAAGCCATATAAACTTTTCTTCAATCTATACACTAGTTTCTCCTTACCTTTGACCTCAAATCCTTGTGGTTGTTCCATATATATTTCCTCTTCCAAATCACCATGGAGAAAGGTTGTTTTAACATCAAGCTATTCTAAATGCAAATCTTCAACAACCACAATACTTAAAACGATACGAATAGAAGTCATTTTAACAACTGGAGAAAATATTTCATCAAAATCAATACCCTTTTTTTGTGAAAATCCCTTTACAACTAATCTGGATTTAAATATTTTCTTACCTCCATCCTCCTCTTTCAGCCTATAAACCCATTTGTTTGGTAAAGCCTTTTTTCCTGTAGGTAACTTGCATAATTCCCAAGTCAAGGAGTCCATTTCTTCTTCCATTCCATGCTCCCACTGAACCTTGGTATCCACCTGCATAGCTTCATGATAACATTCTGGTTCACCAGCATCAGTTAATAAAATATAATATAAAGAGGGAGAAAATCTTTCTGGAGGTCTACTTATCCTTGAAGATCGTCTAACATTCACTAGAGTTTGTGGTATTTTTTGTTGTTTTTGTTGTAGAGCATGACAAATCACTAAAAAATAATTGTTTGGAGTATCATCCAACACTGCATAATCATTTTCTAACTTCTCATGCTGTTGCAACTGATCTTTGTACAACACTTTCTCATTGAAATGACATCCCTGCTTCTCACAATTTTCTTATTTTCAAAATCCCAAAGCCTATAACCAAATTTATCAATGCCATATCCAGAAAATATACATTTATTTGATTTTGCATCAAGTTTGGTTCTATTTTCAGAATCTACATGTGCAAATGCTTCACAACCGAAGGTTTTGAGAAAAGAATAAATCACCTTCTTACCTATGCATGTTCCATTATTGTTCTATTCATGCACTCAGCCACTCCATTTTCCTGTGGAGTCCTTGGAACCATTTTCTTCCTATGAATACCATTAGAGGAATAATAATATTCAATCTCTTTGCTGCAATACTCACCACCATTATCAGATCTGAGAAATTTTAAATTTTTACCCGTCTCATTCTCAACCAGGCATCTCCATTTTTTATGTTTCAAATACATCATATTTTTGCCTAAGGAAATAAATCCATACCTTCCTAGTTTCATCATCAATGAATGTAACATAATACTGAGAGCCATCGAGAGAAGATACTTGAGCTGGTCCCCATACATTTGTATGCACAAGCTCCAATTTCTCATCTTTCTTTTGTTTCCCATCTTTGAGAAAGCTAACTCTCTTTTGTTTTCCATACACAACTTTCATAGAAATCTAGATAACACATTTTAGACCTAGTAAAACATTGTTTGAATGAAGTAATTTCATACCTTTTGCACTCATATGCCCAAATCTATTATGCCATAGTGTTGATTCAGAATCCACAACAACTATCTGATTTTCTTCCTGTTGAACTACAACAACTATTCTTGAACATTGATTTTTATCTGCAATAGCTAAAGTAGAAGGAATAGTATGACCTATACAAAGATATAAGGTGCCTACTTTCACACATTTTTCTACCACTAATGCACCTTTTGTAACCCAGTTTTTATCACTAAATGTAACCACACAACCTTCATCATCTAGTTGCCTTGCTGAAATTAAATTTATTCTTAACTTTGGAACGTTCCTTACCTCATGTAGTAGCCAATGATTCTCATTCTGCAACTTAATCTTGATTCTTCACTTTCCAACAATCTGACAAGGTTCGTTATCTCCCAAATAAACCAGCCCAAAATCCCCTTGGACATAATCAAGAAAATAATTTATATGGGGCATAGCATGAAATGAAGCCCCTAAATCTAACACCCAAGAATCATTAGCATTGTCAAGGGAAAGAATCAAAGAATCCTCATTAGATTTATTACTTGCCACATTTGCCTCTTTATTTCCTTCCTTTTTGTCTCCTTCTTTGTTTTTTCGAGACCAACAATCTTTCTTCAAATGACACGGCTTACCACAGTACCAACAATCCCTCTTGTCTCTAGATTGGGACCTACTATCCTTTGATTTTCCTCGTGACTTCCCATGACTTCTAGAATTGTTTCCTATCTCCTTTGTTTTGCCCCTACTTTCTGTACTCAAAACACTTCCTGATGTGGATTTTCCACCTGAGCTTTTCCTACGAATTTCCTTGCTCAAAATAACACCAACAACATCATCAAATTTCAATGTATTTGAACTAGAAACATAATTACTAATAGCCATTACCAAGCTATTCCATCTTTCAAGAAAATAACACAGAATCAAAAGAGCCCTAACTTCTTCATCAAAGTTTACATTTACAAAAGTTAATTGACTGGTAACCATATTAAACTCATTTAAATGATCAACAACTGACCCACCTTCTACCATTTTCATATTAAATAAACGCTTCATAGTAAATACCTTATTCGAAGTGAAAGTATTTTCATATAACTTCGCTAGGGTTTCCATCAACTCTAGAGTTGTCTTTGTTGTTGTAATATTAAATGCCACCGATTGTGCTAGGCATAGATGAATACTGCCAAGTGTTTTTCTGTCCAAAATATCCCAGTCCTCATCAGACATCATTGAGGGTTTCTTGGTTTTCCCTTCCAGTGGCCACCATAGATCCTTCTGATAGAGGTAGTCCTCCATCTATATCTTCCATAACTGATAGTTCTACCCTTTGAACTTCTCAACCTTCAACTTACAGTCATCTGCCATTTCTCCCACTCAACCGTGAGACCTTCCTGCAAATGATAACCGAACACAACCTTTCTCTGATACCACTTGTTAGGGTTAGAAGCTAGATATCTAACATGTTAAATACAGATTTGAACAATAAAACAGAGAAATAAAACACACACATAAAATTATAGAAAAAACAAGAAAACACAAAGAATTTAACGTGGTTCACCCAGTCTGGGCTACATCCACAAAACCACAGCCATCCAATGATTTTATTATTCAATGAAAAATATATTACAATATTGTGAATAATTCCATACTACAACTCCCCATCCCAATTGCTTATAACAAGCTTTTAGAAGTTTCTAGAAATTAGGGTTTACAAAGTCGACTTTTTTCTTTTTCGGTGACGAAGCGAAAAAAGGTGAAAAAAAATTTCTCCGATAAGGATACATGAAGATTGTACAGTACTAAAGAGTGTATAGAATAGAATGATCAAAAACCACATACCAACATCATTTTCCTAGATCTTTCCACTATTAATATCTTCTTGTAAATAGAAACCCATGAAATTCTCTACCTTTAGGATATAGTGTTTATCATAGAATAAATGACGTAACCAATCTTCCATTACATCTTTTTGATCATTCAAAAGCTATCCCAATTTGATGGTGTATTATTTATTTTTAGCATAATTTAATCTTATTCTATCTTATCCTTTAAAATCTAATATTTTTATTGCCACAATATTTCTAAAAGAAGTTTTTGCTATTATTTTTGGATCCCCAAGGTTAGATGGGATCCTTCTAACACCACTCCTGTAAACCTCAATTATTATTCTAGGTAATAAAATCAACTACCTTAGATCCACATATTTTATTTTATTTTCTGTTGCATAATTTTTAGCTCCTAGTTTCTATCTAGATATGGGAATCCCTTTTATGAATCCTCCCCAAAAATAGAAAATTTCCCATTTTTTTCTCCTAGGTTAGGTGGCTGGTTTTGAATTTCCTATGTCATCCTTTTAGAGGGTGGGAGATTATTAATTTTCTTATTGAGTATTGCATGTGTAGATATTTTCTTTGGAGGATTTTAGCCCATGTAAGATGCACATTTTTCCATAGGTACCAAATAATCTTGAATCCAAAAGCTTTATTTTGGATGGAAATGATTTGTGTAGCTATTCAACCATATTATTTTGATCTACATACATTTTCACAAGGAACCAAAGGTATTTTATTTTCTTTCGGGGATCACTACCATAAAAACATATTCTTTCATTTTTCTAGTCTAAAGACAATAAAATGAAATAAGGTAATAAACATAAAGATAAAGAAAATAGACAATACCTTTTACTTTAAATAATATTGCTCCTTAGAGTTAAAATGGAGTGCACCATTTCTCTATTTGATATGGTCTCTTAGATTCTTGATTGAATAATATGAATGGAAAGTGGATTTCTCTTTAAACCAACATAATCTTGGTATAGTTGAATGATTTTTAATAGAAAAATGGTAGCACACATCTACTAGAAAATGTGTTGGTGATAATGAAGGGTAAAGGCTTCTATTTGAATCTTGTTGAGAGGAATGATGTAATTCAAGGAACAAGGGATCACAATATATGAGAGATATCAAGAAAAAGAAAATAACCAAGTGTTAAAGAGGAGGTTTATTGGAAAGGGTGGCTAATCATATGGATTGGACAAAGAAAGGGAAGATCTTTGTAAGATTTCTAAAAGAAGAAATATTTAACTTTTTGACTACTCCAAGGGAGGCAGGAGATTTAAAATTAGGACTAACTGGAAAGAGGGAGATTGCCTAATGCATGGAAAAAACTTAAAGAACCATTTGTCTCAAGTAGATTTAGGACTGGGATGAGGTGGAGAATAGCTAGAATATTGTAACATTGATAAGAGTGAGTAATTCAAATAGATATTCCTCTTTTTTAACATTACCATGACATGATTCATGCATGTTTTGTAGAGGGGTAAATTTGAGAGGAGAAGCTAATCTCTTGAAAAAATCATACATGGTTTAAAAAAAAGGTAGCAAAATTGAAAAATTAAATAATTAATGACGAATACATTCTGTCATCCCTCCTGATATTTTCGCTTCTAATCTGGTGGGTCCCACAATATCATTTTGGATGGAGTTTTATGTATGTTCCATGCATGTTAGATAATGTTCCATGCTCCTACCATGGTATTTTTTTGGGAGATTAGTCGTGTCCATATCGTAAGGTTGGGGGTTTGAACATTCAACTAGACTACAATTTTTATTTACCTTCAAAGAGGAGTACTTATTTTGTTTGTGTTGTATCTTTTTTTTTTAATACAAATTCAATGACCTTTAAAATATATTAAATAATAATAATATTTATGATTAAATTTAATATGTGTAAAGTTAAAATTAATTTTGTATATTAATTTAAGCTAATTAAATCTATTTAACAATTAGAAAGAATAATTTAGATAAGTTGATAATTGAAAATGTTATTTTTGAAAATTAAATATAAGTAGATTTGAGTAATTAATTTTTAAATTAAAGATGAGATATGGATGTTGATGATTTGTTGAATCAATTCATCACAATGTACAAAATAACAACTATGTAGTTGTCACATCTTTGTAAAATTCATACTTTATTTTGTGCTAATCATTTTGATGTAATTTGGATAAAAGTAGAACACTAGCATTAAGACTATGATATTACTTTGATTTTGAATCAAACCTTCTACCTTTCCTTAACCATTGTATTAGTTATGGGCTGAGGGTTTCATCACTCTATCAATTGAGTTTGTTGTCAACTTAAACCTATACCTATCGCTAAACCTTAATAATTTGATTAATGTTAGAAATAAACATAAAATATAAATATAAATATAAAGGAAAGAAATTATATATATATTGTAGACACTTAAATAAAATCTAATTGATATTATGCATCTGATTCTAATTATTTAACACTATTTCTTCCTAAATCACTTCAAACTAACCAATTAATTAAATAATCAACTTTATTTAGTTAAATTTATCAATTTCTACTATCAATCAAATAATTAAATTTAATAGATTAATTCACCTTTCTTCTGACTAATGTTCATCATATTTAATTAAATCAAATTATTTAATCAAATCCCCCCAACTCCCCTCATATGATTAAATAAATAAAACTATTTAAATCAAATGTCACAATCCCCTAACCCATTCAAATTAATTAATCCTAAACCACTTTCTAATCATCATTAACAAATCCTCCAGATTTTAACTCTTCAAGAGTTAAATCAACCCATGGTCAACTAGCCAAGTTGCACATGAAAATATTTTCTTTTAATTATCTAATTCCTCTATGTATCCTCACAATGACATATTCCTAGGAATATTCTTCCCAACTGCCTCCTCATTCAATTTCCCTCCAAAGGTTTTAAATAACCTCTTACACATTCATTAAATCCTCTTATAAATCATTTACTTCTTCTTACATCCTCTCACATCCTCAACCATATTCATTTACTTCTTCTTACAACCTTTCAAATCCTGAACCATTCTCATTAACTCCTCTTACATCTTCTTTACTCAGCACATTCCCCAAAATATGCTCCACCCTCATCTAATAGAATTGTGACAAGTGCCACATTCCTATTGGCTCCCCTTTTATCCCACATTCACCAATTTTTATCATTCTTCAACCCTTGATTTATATAAATAGAGGCTTCTTCTACACAATATCGATCCACAACTTGAAGAATTCTTACTATAGGCATTTCTACTCATACACATTCACTGTTTTCATCATATTTTCAACTTGTTTCATCATCTTAGGTACTTTGAATCATCTACATCATTGGAGCTTATCAAAGGGACTGGGAAAGGTCTTCTTTCCACATCAGAGGAGCACCAATCCCCCTATGGGATGAAGGTTTAGTTGTTTTGAATTGATTACATGCTATCTTTACTTTGTTTGAGCTTTCATTTTCATGTTTTCATCTTTATTTTGGCTAAGAATCTTATAGGGAATCCTTGATTTGTGTTTCTAACATGATTAACCATTGTTTTATGGTCTTGTGTTAGAAAATTGCAGGTTTGGTGTTCACATTTTGGCACTAGGAGGGATAACCCATTTTATTTTGGTACAATTTTTTGCAGCTACAGGAGGGTGAAACCGCTTTTGCTCGATATAGTACCACATTTTCTTGCATGTAGAGTTTCACCTTTGTTTCCAACATCGCTTTTTCCATGTTGCGTCACCTTTGAACATTGTTGTCATGTCTCCTTTGCTATAGTGTTGCTTCTATTTTCTTGACTTTCTACTTAAATTTTTCTTTTTGACAGATCGTCACCTTTGCTTCAACGTTTCCTTTGCTCATAAAGCATCACATTTGTGCTCTCTATTTGCTACAAAGTGCCACATCTACTTTTAGCATTGCCTTTGTCAGTTTGTAGAGCGTCACCTTTGTTACCCAATGTCGCCTTTGCAAGAAAAGGAAGAACATTGACGTGGGAAACTAAAATAATTTTTTAATGCTCATTGTAATAGCTTAGGCTTTCCAATTTTTCTTTTCATTTTCTGATTTAGGACCAAATAATATTTACTTTGGGCTTAAAATTAAGAATCAACTCAATCTTTTTCAAAGTTGGATTAAAATTGAACATTAGGAACTTACTAGACATTGCTTTGTGGGTTAAAATTGAACAAGAAAAATTCACACTTAGCTTTTGGTGCTTAAAATGAACTCACATTTATTTTGGGAGTAAAAATAATTTTCATGTCTTCTTTATTTTGTGGTTTTTGCAATTATTTTCACTTGAGTGTGTATGCACTTCTCTCACACCACTCGACGATCTTGAGAATCAAAAGCATTCCATTGACATTGGTTGTCTAAATCACCCCACATATTTTGATTTGGATCTAAAAGTTGAACCCCATGCTAGTGTGAGGAAAAGACATTGTGTGTGTTCCCTCCTTGTGCCTTATGCAAACTGGGCGATTGAACTAAAAATGTACTCCCTTGCTTTTATTTATCCTTATAGGTCCTACCTCCCCACTTTGAAAGGAGGGAATGACCCAAGCGGTACTAGGCTAAAGCCAAGATCTTTTAATCACTATATAAAAGTGTGTTGTGACAAAATTCATTAACAATAGGTGTAGATGTGTCATACCGACAAGTGTCACCCATAGTATCTGTGTGATACATCAAAATAATTCCTTAGGGAAAGGACTGGGAGGCCTCTTGATTCTCCATAATCTCGAGCTAATCTTTCTGTGTGTGTGGCCACCTTGAACAAAAGTCCTTACTATAACCTATTTTTTTAGAGTCCAAAAACCTTAATACTTGTTGGTGCAAGAATGGTCATTCTAAAGCTGCCCCACATTTGTACTATTCAAAGTAAAAACAGAAAAATCCTTAGGATCTCAAGATCTTAAGGATTTTGAGATTTGGTGGTCCCAAGAAGTGTGTATCGTGGAGGGGAGACAGTGTCACCAAATCTCTAACTGTTCATTTTATCTTGGTGTTTGGAGAAATCTAAGTGGGTACTCAACAAAGCATGGCTATTTCTAAACTAGGATTGTGCAATTTGTGAGTCAGTCAAAACACATTGCTTGGATCTCAAACTTTGAAACAAACATTAAACAAATCATCAAAATTTTAAAACATTTGGAAAGAGTGAATATCCTTGAAGGGTCTAATTATTACTATTTTTCTCTAATTATTTTATCCTTAGAGGCTTCTAAATATTTGGGCTCATATCTCAATTTACTCTCTCCAAAATCAACCTAGGGAAACTATGGCCTTAACTGTTTGATTTTCACATAATGGACCTTGTGGAATGAAAAAGAGATGAGACATAGAAATTTAGTTTGAAATTTAAACAAGATGTGTTGATGTGGTAAAAATAATCCATTTTAATCAAGATAAAATACAATTGAACCCCACATATGTGTTTGTTCCCATGATTTTCCGCAAAGTCAAGATTCCAAAGCAAAAGTCTTTTTTCAAAAACTTCAAGTTTAGGAGTCATACTCAAAAATCTATCAAGAGATACATTAGAAAGTGTAACCAAATACAATACTCCAAGATAAACAAGAAGGTTACAAGGTCTTATAGACTTATTCAACTCAACAATCCGGATATGTATGCTCAATTTGAACCCCTTATTTAAGTCAAACATTTTGGTCTTTTGGATTTGAACACTTTGTAGGGAATAGAATATTCTTCAAAACCTTGGTCTTGTAAACAAAGTATTTCTAGGATCATCTAGGGTCAAACCAACACTTCCATTTGTCACAACATTCATCAAAACCCATCTCACAAACAAATTTTGGAACCTTGGAAAAATCATTTATGCTAGACTTTAGGTAGATCATTAAATCAAAATCAAGATCACCTTGTTTCGCTAAGTGTGTGTGGATGAATCATTTCTCACAAATTTAGTTAAATTAGCACCCCTTTGGACAAGTTTACCCCAAGATAACATCTAACATCTTGGGATCTACAAGTCCATTATCCAAATCAAATCAATCAAAATCAAAATCAAAATCCTAAAGTCCAATATTGATCCAAAGTTCTCAAAAGTTCAACCATCCACACAATTCAGCGTTAATTTGTCTCATCATGACCATTTGATCCTTAAACATCCTAGAATTTCTTTTGTACTTAAATTTTAGATCAACCAAAGGAGTTAGAGATTCATCTCCCATATTCCTGAAAGGTGATCCCAATTTTATGGTCCAAACAAGGTCACAACACAAGAAGATCATGGAACAAAACAAAGAAACATCAACCTCAAGTGATTTAAGTCAAACAACATCAAATTTCAACCCTAGGGATTCTATCAACCCTCCACTTAATCCCCCTCAACTACCACAATATCTTCGAGAGGGAGGTTTCCAAGTGGAGGATATCATCAACAACTTCCAAGGAATTTCCCAAGAGGAAATAATTGAACTAGTTCACAATCTTGAGACATACAAGATTGTCAACATAGTCATGAGGCTAAATCCCACACAATACATGTTGGCATTGGAAAAATAATGGGCTAAAATCTCTTCTAATTTTGATGTGAGCACTATTGTTGAACAATATTTTGGGAACATGCCACAAACATCATTTATTCCTTCATTCCCAAACATCATCCAACCAATCATACAACCATCATAATCCCACACCCCAAGTCAATCAATGATCACCAAGGGAATTTCATTACTCCAAGCCCTTCAAGGGCATCCACTCGTCAATAACTAAAACTTGGAAGCCAACACGATCTTGGGTATGCCTAGCACCATCCCACAAGACCCTAAACATCCATATGTTCCACTCATTTTCCATGATACAAACAACCCCTCCACCTTTTTCGCAACACCAACATACCCTCTCGATACAAAAGGCTCTCTTCCCACCATATCATAATAGAAAGTGGATTTATTTGGACAAATAGGTACTTTCAATGCTTCATCCTAACTTACACAAGGGAATACACTACAAATCTTCTCACCATTCCCCATCTTGACATCATCATCCACAAAGGGTGTAGGGAAAATCATTTCATCCAACACATCAATCTAACACCAATCAAACCAAATCAACCCAATCACAAATAAAATCAATGCACCTATCATACCAAATCCTCTGAACATGCCACCAATATCACAGCACCAGGTGGCACCAATCTAAATATTCCAACTAATCATCACATCATCTACAACATCCCAAAATCTAGTCTCCCAAGGACCAAGCATATCAACCATACCATCTACCACACAATCCTTTGTCACCAATCAAAAAACACCTCAACAACCTCCTACCATATCTTCTCACACCATCCCACAAAATCCACCACCTTCACCTCCAAATCCATATACAAAAAATCAATACATTTCATTACAAGGAGCTCAACAAGCTTACCAAAAGTATTTGAAACAATTTCAAGCACAACAAGCTCAAGCCCAAGCACAAGCACAAGCTATATAAGTTGCATAACAAGCTCAATCACAAGCACAAGAACAAGCTTTACTGCAACAAAAACAAACCACACAAGCTCCACAACAAGATGCATAACAAGCTACGCAAGCTCAAGTGAAATCACAAGCACAAGATTTGCTACAACAACAACAACAACAAGTGTAGTCATTACAACAATACGCCTATCAGCAAGCCCTACAACAACACCAAGCGTAATAGCAGCAACAAGCCCAACAACAATAGGAATATCAACAAGCAATGCTTGCACAATTAAACTTCCAACAACCTTTCACAAACACACACAAAAATTCCTTAAATATTAACACACAAGCTACCCCATCCATCACCCAACCAACCATACCATTCCAAAACACATACATCCCACCACCTCATTCACAAAATGATTTGTCCAAACAAGTCAGGTTGCTCTCGCAAAAAATACGAGACATACAATCAGGAAAGAAACAAAAACCACACATAAGGGAATTTGTGCCTCTATCCATTTGATAGAAGTATTGCTATGGTTCCATTTCCACTAGGCTTCAAAATACCAGAATTCGATAAATATCAAGGAAATGAAAATTTTGAAGATCATTTTAGGGAATTCCACGTACACTGTATGGAAGTGGCATATGATGATTCTTATCTAATGCAACTCTTCCCTCAAAGTTTCGCTAGTCCAGTAATGGAATGGTTCTCCCACCTCCCCCCTAGAATAAAAAATTTCAAAGAAATTGTGGACTTGTTCATAGAGAATTATTCATTTAGCTTGGGCATGGAAGTGAGATTAGAAGAATTATCTAGCCTAAAACAAGCCAAGGGAGAAACATTTGTAGCGTTCTTACAACAATGGCGATCCAAGGCCAGTGGCGATCCAAGGCCAGCAAGAGTAAATGATCTATGCCAGATGAACAACAAATCAGAACCATCATCTCCAGCCTTGAAGGGACCTTGTCCTTTCATCTAAAAATGCAATGCATAACAATGTATGAACAATTTATCCCAAAAGCACTCAACATCAAAAGATCCCTTATAGCACAATGGGTCACATCTGTGTATCAAGACAACTGGCCATCAAAAAGATATAATGAAAAACCTCACACGTGGGCCAAGAAAAATAATATTACCAATGATGGTGTAATTGATGCCAAGGTTTTTATTAGTTCCCCAAGACAAAATATGCAACAAAAAATGTACCAACAACCATAAATTAACACACAAAACAAATCACAAACCAACCCATCACAACAACAACCCAACAATCAAACTATCAATAATGTAAATGCTCAAAGGGGACCACCCCCAAAGAAAAAATATCCCTCAAAACAAAAAGATGCACCACTTGGGGAACCAATTGAATCTGTCATGCAACAACTAGTACAAGCAAATCTCATCAAACTCATGTTTTCAAAAATTACCAAGAGCCTCAAGTTAAACCACCATGGTATAATGAGAAGTACCTATATGATTTTTATAAAATAAAGGGACATACAACAACTATTTGTATGAGACTTAAAAATAATATCCAAGATCTCATCAATGATAATGTTATAACCATTGAACAACCAGATAGCAATCAAGATCTCAAAATATACACGAATTTGATGCCAAATCACAATAAATAAAACAACAACTGTAAAGGAAAGAGTTACAACAATGTGAACCATATATATGACCATGTTGTCACATCATTGGACGAATGGGTAATAGTTGTCAATATCAAAGGACCTAGAGTCGAGTGTGGAGTCACCATAGGTAGTGGAAAAATTACTATCATGAGACCTTCACCACCACCTAAGACACCAACCACCAATCTAAAATTAAACTCTAGTGGTTATAGTATCTTAGATAAGATGAAGAAGACCCTCGCCCAGATATCCATCATGGAGTTGCTCAAAATATCACTCATGCATAGGGACATCCTAGAAAAAGCATTGACTACATACTTCATCCCCACAGACCTTGATATAGACTAGTTTCAAGCTATGGCCAGATATATCACCACCCCACACCTCCTCACATTTTCTGAGAATAATATCCTGACCCAACCGTCTCATAATCACGCACTCCATCTTGAAGTCTTAATCCATAAGAACAAAGTCAAAAGGGTCTTGGTGAATGGGGGTGTGGGTTTGAATATTTTTACCCTACAACTAATAGAGAAATTGGTATTCTTAGAAGTCATTGAAAAAGGAAAAGGTATCACCATTAGGGCTTATGATGATCAAGAATGGGTGTCCCAAGGAACCATTCAACTCCCTATCCAAGTAGGGACAAAAATCATGGAAACCACTTGTCAGGTCCTTGACCTTGAACACCCCTACAATATTCTCCTAGGGTGCCCATGGATCCATGGGATGCAAGCTATCACATCCACTTTCCATCAATATGTCAAATTTCCTTACCAAAACCAAGAAATCACGATCCATGGAGGCCCTAAACCATTCTATTATTGCAAAAATATGGAGGCCAAGTATTACAAGATCCCCAAGTTCTAAGAAATGATGAAGGAGCCACATCCCCATATTTCAACCCATCCACTTTAGCCTCCACTTCTGACACAAAGACACCTACCATTCAGAACATCCCATATGTCAAGGCTATAATCCAATATAATGGGTGTGGGGACTATAAAATGAAAAAGAGTGCCTTTGTGATAGGAGAGTTACCTCAATCTCCTAGATCTCATGGGAAACCATAACCAATCGACACAACATCTCAGACCTTCAAAGTAGAAGCCATCACCTTCAAAAAGTGGGGAGACCTAAGCAAGGAGGTGGTGGATGAGAAAGATATACCAAGCTTGTTATATGAAGATGGAAGACCCATACCAAATCTTCCCATGGATGAAAACAACAAAGGTCTACAATTAATGTTTGGCTATGGTTATAAAAAAAATGAGAAGCTTAGGAAAAATGACAATGACCTGTTTGAACCCATCATTCCTGAGAAGCACGCTAAGAATCTTGGCCTTGGATGTACCCTTATGAAGCTAACCACACTTAGCAAAGGTGCTTCTATTAAAATGGTCAAAGATTCCCTATCGGTACTCTTATCACTTAGTTGTCCCTTCGAGGATCCACTCTTTGACTTACCCATGCTATTTGAGGAGTCCTCTCTCTTTATGATTACCACCATGTCTTTTGAGTCAAATACCCAAGCCATCAAACTAAAAACTCATTTACCCCCAACTCATAGACTGTGACCAATGAGGACCACCAATCTTAGATATGTTCAAAAAAAATGAGGCTCTCTCAAAATTCATGGGACTAAGGGATACTCTACCATATGGAGATCACAAAGTAGGATTAAACATTGAGTTGGACACACATGCATACTATGAGGAAACGATTGAATCTCATAGTCTCAAAATAGAAAATCTAAGAGTAGCGTTTAGGTCTCTAAGTGAAAACCACACTGTGACACTTTCTAACCCAAAAATAATAAAAATAAGGATGTATCCAATGGTGAAAATTTATTTGAGGCACCAAAATATGATGGATTCAATCTTCCCCTTAGTGCCATCCATCAGGAAAGATTAGCAGTACTAGCAAAAAAATGCAACCTAGTGAATTTGGGAACTAAAGAGACACCACACATCACTTTCTATGTTGAGTCACTTTTGATCGAGGAACAAGAAAATCTAGCTACATTTTTAAAAGAAAGGAAAGTGAATTTTGTGTGGACCTATACTGACATGCTAGGCCTTGATCCAGAGGTAGTGTTCCATCATCTAGTAGTCTATCTAGAGGTGAAACTAGTGAGATGAAAATTGAGAAAGATGCATCTGCAGATCACCTTATTGGTCAAACTTGAGCTGCAAAAACTCCTTTAAGTTGGCTTCATATGACCCATTGATTATCTTGAATGGGTTTCCAACCTTGTACCTATTTCCAATCCCACTGGGGTTAGCATAATCTGCATCGACTTCAGTGACCTGAACAAAGCATTTCCTAAGGATGATTTTCCTCTTCCTAACATAGACATGATTGTAGATCTAACAATAGGGCACAAAATGCTAGCATTGATGGATAGGTTTTCAAGATACAACCAGATTATGATCGCAAAGGATGACCAACATAAAACAACTTTCACTTGTCCATGGGGCACCTACTGTTGGAATATGATGTCATTCAAGTTAAATAATGCTAGAGCCACATATCAAATGGCTATGAATCTAATTTTTCATGACATGATCCATAAGTCTGTAGAGGACTATGTGGATTACATACTAGCCAAATAGAGAAAATTTAAAGACCGCATATAAACACTGGTCCCAATCTTTGACAGATTGGAATAATATAAGGTATGACTCAATCTCAAGAAATGTGTCTTCGGCATGCAATCAGGGAAACTCCTAGGGTATATTGTATCAATGAGGGGAATTGAGATAGACCCTACAAAAGTCAAATAAATCCTTGATATGGAAGCACCACAAACACTAAAACAATTGAGGGGTCTACAGGGAAGGCTTCAATCAATTCGTAGATTCATAGCACAATTAGGAGATAAAACCATCCCATATTCTCATCTACTCCACAAGGGGGTAGTGTAGAAATGGGATGAAAAATGTGATTAGGAATTAAATCAAATGAAAGAATACTTGTTAACACCACCAATCCTCATGTCACCAATTCAAAACAAGTCATTGATCATTTACATATCAGCTACGATGGTAGCACTTGGGGCTCTCCTAGCTTAGCATGATGAAACAGGGAAGGAAAGAGCCATTTACTATATTAGTAGAACCGTGGTGGGACACGAGCTGAACTACATGTTAATTGAGAAGGCTTGCCTTGCTGTAGTGTTTTCCTCACAAAAATTTAGGCACTATATGTTGTCTCATTAGATAAATCTCATCGCCAAGATCAACGCCCAAAAGTATCTACTTTCTAAAGCAATGCTAACAAGATGAATGGATAAGTGGGTCATGATATTAACATATTACAACATTGAATATGTGGAACATAAAGCCATCAATTGACAAGCAATTTCAGATCAATTGGTTGAAGCACCTATATATGTTGAGAACCCACTAGTATCAGAGTTTCTAGATGAGTCCATTTTCAACCTTAGTGCAACATATCATTGGAATGTATATTTTTATGGATCATACACACAACATGGGTCAAGAGCAGGAATCCTCTTTATCACACCACAAGGGTATTGTATCCTGAAATCATATAGGTTATCTTTCCCTTGCACCAATAATATTGCAGAGTATGAGGCTCTTGTCATAGGACTTCAGATTGTAGTACAATGGAAAATCATGGCACTCAAAGTTTATGGGGACTCACAACTAACTATCAACTAGGTCAATGATGAATATCAAGCTAAGGATGACAAACTTACCTCATACAAGAAGTTGGTGGAGGATCTCAAGGAGTTCTTCATAGAAATAACATTTGAGCAAATACCGAGGGTAAACAATAGAGTAGTTGACACTATGGCTACAATCGAATATTGTTAGATATCCCACAGAACATCCATAAACATGGATTCCTTCTAGACCACATTCTCGAACCAGCTTTCAAGGTATGATATTTTGAGTTCGTGTGCAAAATCATTGGTCTCAGTGATCCTTGGTACCATGACATATTCACCTACTTGAAAATAGGAGTCCTCCCCATCGAAATCACCCAAAACCTCAAGAGAATCTTCATTAAAAATTCATCCTATTTCATTATCCTAGGTGACACCCTTTACCATAGAATTATCGAAGGGACCCTCTTGCGATTCCTTATCCTCGAGGAAGCTTTGACTACTTTAACAGAGGTACACAACAACATTTGTGGTTTTCACTCTAGTGGCATGACCTTGGCCAGGAAATTGTTGAGGACTGGTTACTATTGGCCTACTATGGAGAAGGAAGCTCATGACCATGTCCGAAAATGTATACAATGCCAACAACATGGAGACCTCATTCATGCACTAGCTCAGGAGCTCCAACCGATTATAACACCTTGGCCTTTTTCAAAATGGGGGCTTGATCACCTTGGAAAAATCACACCCACCTTGTCTAATAGAAACATGTTCATTATCACTACCACATAATACTTCACAAAGTGGGTGGAAGCCATCCCCATGACCTATATCACAGGGAAGAATATTTCCAAATTTGTCTTGAACTACCTCATTTTCTATTATGGTGTTCCACAAGCCCTTATCTCAGATAATGGAACACCTTTCAAAAACTAGGATGTTCGTGAGCTATGCCAAAATTTCAATATCCAACATCACTTTTCCACCTCATATTACCCCCAAGGTAATAGATAGGCTGAGGCTTCTAACAAGACCATCCTAAAGATCCTCAAGAAAATAGTCAATGAAGTTGGTAGTGACTGGAACCTATAGTTGAACCCTAGCTTATGAGCCTACTAAATGAGTATTTGCATGCCTACAAGTGTAACCCATTTCTCCCTAGTCTATGGATCAGAAGCCATCCTGCCCATTGAGATCGAGCTTCCATCCCTAAGAATATCATTTCATAATCTCATTACTGATGAGGAATATCGAGTGTCACGGTTGAACGAGATGGAACTATTGGATGAATGATGTATGGATGATTTGAACCATCTACATGTATATCAAAACCATCTAAAGAGAAACTACAACAAGAGGATCAAGAGTTATTCATTTCAATTCGGAGAGCTCGTGTTGAAAGAGAATTGGAAGTATGTATCAAATCCAGATAGCAAAGGAAAGTTTGAACCAAATTGGTTGGGACCCTTCATCATCACAACAAGTTACAAATTAGGAGCATATCAACTATCCACACTCAAGGGTGAGCCTCTATAGGATCCCATAAATAGCTCCCATCTCAAAAAAAACTATGCCTAAGCTTGCAAGGTATAAATTAAAAATACAAAAAAAAATCAAAAAAAAAAAAAAATCAGAAAAAGGATTGAAAAGAATAAAGAAAAAAATTGTGTTCTAGTGAAAACCACTTTCGTGGCGCTTTGCAAGTATCTTGGTGAAAACCTGGTAATCAAGTGCCTTGTGTAAATAAGCACTTTCCATCCACCGTCAGTTATTCAACTTGTTCTACATCACCTTCCATGGCTTTCCATAACCCATTGCATTCCATATTTCTTTCATCACCCATCCAAGTCTGTATCATAGCTTGATCCTACATCGATATCGTGTTCCCTTTTAGTACTACTTGGCACATTCCTAAGTTCAGTTTGTCCTACCTATATCAAAGTAGTCTATCACATCATGCTGGGGGCATCTCCTAATACTTACATTGGATCATATTCATGTATATTCTTGAAATCTTCCTAAGACTAGAAAATCCAAAAACATTCATAACATCAAAAAATCCAATTTAACATTCATAACATCAAAAAATCCAAAAGCATTCATAAAATAAAGAAAATCCAAAAACATCCAAAACATATCAAAAAAACCAAAAATAGGTCAAAAACATAAAAAGTCAAAAATATAGTCATCAAGTCAAATAAAATTGTCTTTGAGCTTGAACGTAGGCAAGGCTAATCATTGATCAGCCCCCGAGTCATTAGGTCAGTCCCTTTAGGAGTCTGTCATAATACCCTGACAATCCACATGTTCATACTTCGTCAATAAATGGGTCTGTGTTATTCAAACTGCGTGGTCTCTACGTGTATAACATAGGAAATTCTAATCTTTGATTAGCCCCGAGGCCCCTAGGATAGGTTCTTAGGTTGGGTTCTTGTTCAAAATCTCATAAAATACCAAAAACATCAAAAAATTGGAAAATCAAACATTTGTAAAACATCTCTAAAATCCCAAAAACATTTCAAAATACCAAAAACATTCAAAAAACCCAAAATCATCCATCCCATTTCACTTTCACCCGCAATAAAAATTTACTCACAATAAATCAATTGTCATCTCCACTCTTTGGCAAAACAATAAAAAACAAGTATAGCAAATTTAAAAGTGTCAACTAAAAATGTCAAGGTCTCAATTCTAGGTCAGTAGGTAAACAAGTTGGTCAACTCTTGGTATCAATAGCCTATCATCCCGTTAGTCTAAAAATCATCTAGTCATCATGTCCTAGGATACATCCTTCCTATAATGGACATCAACATCAAGCATCATTGTAGTTTTTTCCTAACTAAAGGTATGAAGAGCATTAGCTTGTTTGTTTACTTGATCTTTTCTTTTGATTTATCTTATTGCACTCATTCCAATGACCGCTTGATGATGTCTAATCAAAACAATTTAGAGAGAAAGGAATGGGGAATTGATCATTATCTTTCATTTGTTTTGATTTTTGGATATTCTTTTAATATAACCTTGGTCATGCTAATTTTGTTCGGTGTGTAGGTGGGATGCTTTAGATATCTTGTTAACTATTACATTGTAAGGTTTTTCCTTTTTGTGTTTTGGTCTAAGATGTTTGAAATGTCTGAAATACACTCTAACAAATTTATGTATGTCAAGTGTGAATAAGGATACTCCTATCTGTTTGCTAAGTCAAAGTCCATCTCACTAGGTACAACACCATCTTGGTTATCTATACCTTGATGCATTGTATCTATGTGTGTTATCATTCATAATGAAAGTTATGCTCTTTACATCCCCAATCCCTGGAAATCAAGGATTGATCCCTCTCTTTCTTCTATCTTCCTCACATACTAACCTGGTATCATGACATTCAAACAAAATCTATCTACATCCATCCTGCATCTACAAACCGTCAACATATTGTATACATATCATCATAATAGGAAACCTCATCCATCTCACATGCATTGCATCATCAGTTAAGTTGTTTAGGATAATATAGATTTTTTATTCTAAAAATCTTAAAACCATCTCATTTGCATGATCATCATAATATAGATTTGTTAGTCTAACCTTCTCATTTCACCATCTTGAACCTCTTTGTCATGAGCTCAAGCTAAAATAAATAAAAAATTCCTGATCTCTCGAGGATGTAGTGTACCAGCGTACTTCTTTTCGTTGGGACAACAATGGGGCATCCGAAAAATCATAAAACTTTTACATTTTGATATCGGTAGTCTTATTCTTTGAACCTGCACAATAGGTAGCTCGCTTCAAAGAGGGGAAAAATTTAGACACTTAAATAAACCTGTTTGATATTATGCATCTAATTCTAATTAATTAACACCATTTCTTCCTAAATCACTTCAGACTAACCAATTAATTAAATAATCAACATTATTTAGTTAAATTCACCAATTTCTACTATTAATCAAATAATTAAATTTATAAGATTAATTCACCTTTATTCTAACTAATTTTCATCATATTTAGTTAAATCAAATCATTTAATTAAATGCCCCCAACTCCTCTCATTTGATTAAATAAATCAAACTATTTAAATCAAATTTCACAATCCCCTAACCCTTTCAAATTAATTAATTATGAATTAATTAATCCTAAACAACTTTCTAATCATCATTAACGAATCCTCTTGCTTTTAACTCTTCAAAATTTAAATCAACCCATGGTCAACTAGCCAGGTTGCACATGAAAATAATTTCTTTTAATTATCTAATTCCTCTATTTATCCTCACAATGACGTATTCCTAGGAATATTCTTCCCAACTACCTCCTCATTCAATTTCCCTCCAAAGGTTTTAAATAACCTCTTACACATTCATTAACTCTTACAAATCATTTACTTCTTCTTAAATCCTCTCACATCCTCAACCATATTCATTTACTTCTTCTTACAATCCTTCAAATCCTCAACCATTCTCATGAACTCCTCTCACATCTCTTTTACTCAACACATTCCCCAAAATGTGCTCCACCTTCATCTAATAAAATTGTGACAAGTGTCATTCCTATTGCCCCCCCTTTTATCCCACATTCACCAATTTATCTCTCTTCAATCCTTGAGTTCTATAAATAGAGGCTTCCTCTACATAATATGGATCCACAACTTGAAACATTCTTACTATAGGAATTTCCACTCATAGCATTCACCATTTTCACCATATTTTGAGCTTGTTTCATCATCTTAGGTACTTTTAATCATCTATATCATTGGAGCTTATCAAATGGATTGAAAAAGGGATTCTTTCCACATCAAAGGCGCACCAATCCCCCTATGGGATGAAAGTTTAATTTTTTTGAATTGATTACATGCTATCTTTACTTTGTTTGAGCTTTCATTTTCATGTTTTCATCTTCATTTTGGCTAGAATCTCATAGGGAATTCTTGATTTGCGTTTCTAACATGATTAACCATTGTTTGATGGTCTTGTGCTAGCAAATTTTAGGTTTGGTTTTCACATATGTGTGTGTGTGTGTGTGTATGTATATATGTACATATACATATATATTCATATTATATATACATACATACATATATATATATATATATACATATATATTCCATGTATATATACACATATACATATGCATACATACATACATAGATACATAGATACATACATACATATGTATATATATAGATATATGGAAACTGAAACAAATAAAGATAAAAAAATAAAATATTCATTTCAAGGTCGTGGCATTCTTTTGCCAACAACTAGTAATGAAATGGAGCCATTAATGGGGGGAAAATTTATCTTTTCCATGGTAGGAGACAACCCTCATTAAAGAGGAGATGGTATAAGGAGAAAAAAATGATCATGCCATTAATAAAACATGGTGTGCTTGCCCTTGGGTCATCAGATGTGTAGGTTGTGTGGAAAAGGAACCTGGGTAGTTTATAAATCCCCACAACCCCATAATATATGGATTTATGTTTTATTTTAGACGAAACATGACTTGCAGATGTATTGCACATAATCACTAGAGATTGGTGAGTGAAATAATGACACTTGAATGCTAGGGCACTACCATTGAGAGAAGGTTTTGTTATCTTTATCAATCATTCTTTTATTTTCCAAATTCTTTCCTTTAATGGTTATGGTTCATTATTGTTTTGTTGGTTTATAAAACTTATAATAAGCTCTATATGGTCATTTCACTTTGTTAGGTGTTGCAATTTTTATTATACATTTTTACATTATACCTCATTAAAACTCTTCTAAAACATAGCTATTAACTATTTTCATCAAGCCCCATGTCTAAATAAAAACCTAAATCACCACTATTGCTTACTTTTATAATGTTGGAGACAATACTTTATTTTGGAGGCTATAAAAACTGTGTCTCATGTCTAAGAATGTATATGTATACCCCTTTGAGAGGCCACAAATTTCCAAGTGAAGTATACCTATGTAGGTTGAGGCTTGAAAAAATCTAATATACATATGGAAATATATACCAATATTTTTATTAATGCTATTTTATATATTATTAATACCCACTTATACTATACTCATAGGTATATGGTTTATTATTGAAGGGGAGGGTCATTATCTTATGATTATCAAGTGTCAAAATTGGTTGCAAGCTTAAGTAGAAAGATTATAACCACAAAGGATGGACACATAAATAGACATAAGAATGTAATCAAAGTACATAAAAAAATATTATAAACACAAATCATAGAAGTATATAAATTGAAAAACATGAAAATTATAAGCAATCATCATCAAATGGACAAGCATAATGAGCATAATAATCATAGAAGTATGAAGTAACAAGGGAGAATGAAAAAAATAATGTCATGTGTGTGAGGAAACATAATAATAAGGAATTCTAGTGTAGAACAATGAGAAAGGAGAATATAAACATGGCACTTAAGAAGGAAAGAAAATTCCCCCACAACTAGGGGAAATGATGAAACAAGATATAGAAGGTGAAGGTGAATGAGAATGCGAAGAAAAAATGGATAATAAAAAGGTCAAAAAGTGAAAAAAGAGAAAATGGAAAGTAAAACTTTACGAAAATAGACATATAGTCTATAAGATGCTAATAAATCATTGAACAAACTTGTGTATGCCTTGCATATATGGCTTATTTTACTTTTGAAAATGTGGGCCCCTTTTCTTTTACTTTAGGTGTTTGTATTTTTCCTTTATTAGTTCAAGTGCCTTTATTTGAAATTGGTTGATCCTTGTTTCCAAATTTTGTCATGGCTAAAAAAAACCATCTAGAATCCCCCTCTGATGCTTTTGAAAGTTTGTTGAATTTTTTTAAGACAAGGGAGATAATTGTTTGTGGGGTTTATGCCTCCAATCTGAACAAAATCTAATTCATTTTCATTTTTCCAACATATCTATATCTGTTAAGAGTTCTTTCAAGGGTATTTGTTCATAGAAAACCAATGCCCATTTGAAGTATATTTGTTGAAAATTTTAAAAACTTGTTTACTAAAATATTCTCCACACCTGGCAACCCATAAAGAAAAAAATATTTGTCAGAGTCTACAGCTAGTTTGAACTTGATTAATATCTTTTTTTAACATAAAATTGGTTCACTTAGAATATTTTGCAAAATTCTAAAGCTTGTTTGAATATGATTGATATCTTCATAACATAAAATTGGTTCACTTAGATTTTTTCACAAAATTCTCAAGCTTATTGTAACCTGATTAATATCTTCATAATATTTGTAGGAGTCTAAAGCTTGTTTGAACTTGATTAACATCATATCTAGATACAAGTACAATTTTACACCATGTGTTATTACCTATTTTCTATTACTTTTTTTGATAAAAAATCTTTAATATATGTGAATGTGTTTTGCATATGAATCTTGGTGGAAATATGATGAATGAATGTTTGACTCAATTTAATGTTTTATAATGATTTTGTATATGAAATATATGTTATTCATATGAATGTATTATTATAGGCTAACTATTATTATGATGTACTAAGTTGAATAAAGGAACACGTTGGGTAAGTGAAAAAAGATGAGGGGCCAAAAAGGGGGCTTAAGTGGCCACTTTTTTTTCTTTCTAAAATTAGGAAATACTAACCTTGGACATGAAATTGAGGAGAGCTACACTCAAAATTTTGAGATGTAACAAAAACAAGTATCGTAGTGGTCCGAGTCTACTTTCTAAACTACTAACTTATTTTGAAAGTGGTTGAGATTAAGGGGTTCAAAAGAGGGACCCACAAAAATTGGTGTTGTTTTTGTCAGAAAAACATAACATAGCACCTTTTGTGGGAAAGTAGCATGGTGATTTTTTTTTAGTATTTTTAAAATCACTTCAATGAGAAATTAGCTAGCAGTATGTAGTTGATGCATGATTTTTTTGATAATTTTTTAATGAATATTTAATTTTTTACTAATTTTCAAAGTGGACACTTCCTAAAAATAGAATTTTAGTCATGCTACCCCTACAAATTTTGGAAACTAATTGAATTTTTTCTTTAAATATTTGTAAAATGGAGTCTAGTTTCTAAAAATCTAATTTATTTGAAATTTTGATGAACGGTTAATTTATAACAAAAAAAATACCAAGCACTATTTTTTGCCAAAAAAGAGGCACACAAACAAAAGAAAATATAGATCAAAATCTTAACATAGTAAAAAAGTGGAAAAAATTACATCGTTGTATAGCTAAGAGAGCCTAACATTAGCCAGGTGTTCAATTTGTTCGACATTGAAACACATGCAATCCTAATAGTGAACTTTTTTATAGTATTTTTAAAATCACTTTGGTGAGAAATTAGCTAATAGTATTTAGTTGATGCATGATTTTTTTGATAATTTTTTAATGAATATTTTTTTTTTACTATTTTTCAAAGTGGACACTTCCTGAAAAATAGAATTTCAGTCATGCTAACAGTATGGGAACGTAGCACAGTGAATTTTTTTTTAGTATTTTTAAAATCACTTTGGTGAGAAATTAGCTACCAGTATGTAGTTGATGCATGATTTTTTTGATAATTTTTAATGAATATTTAATTTTTTATTAATTTTCAAAGTGGACACTTCCTGAAAAATAGAATTTTGGTCATTCTACCCCTACAAATTTTGGAAACTAATTGATTTTTTTTAATATTTGTAAAATGGATTCTAGTTTCTAAACATTTAATTTATTTGAAATTTCGATGAGGGATTAATTTATAATGAAAAAAACACCAAGCACTGCTTTTTGTCAAAAAAAGAGACACACAAACAAAAGAAATTATAGATCAAAGGATTAACATTGTCAAAAAGTGAAAAAAATTACATCATTGGATAGCTAAGAGAGAGCCTAACATTACCTAGGTGTTCAATTTGTTCAACATTGAAACACATGCAATCTTGACGATTATGCAAAATATTGTAGAATTTGAAAAAACACGTCTCTGATCATTGGGAAGGCCCTCCAAGCCTTTGGGTTGGTATTCCAAGGAAAATACCAAGCCCAAGGCTTGGGGATTCCCAAAGCAAGATATAACGCGAGCATTTTATAATGCACTCACACTATATCTTAGTTTTGACATGGTTTTTGTGTTTGTGTGAAACATGTCTAGCAAGACATAACACGAGTGTGTTATAATGTGCTTGTGCTATTTCTTGCTTTATGTTAAATGCTACTCTATTGAATGTATGTTTATATATTTGTATGTTTGTATCTACATGTATGCTTCTATATGCATGCTTGTATGTATGTATGTATGCCTATATGTATGTATGTACATATGTACATCTAAGCTTGTATGTATATATGTATTATTTTTTTATGTATGTATTTATGTATGTCGTTAGAGGGAGGGAAAATTTTAATAGAGAGAGAGAGAGCGAGAGTTTTCTTGGTAGGGTGGGAGAGAGAGAGGGATGGAGAGACCTAAGAGAGAGAGAGATTCTTGAGAGAGGGAGAGGGGGTAGAAGGGAGAGACTAAGAGAGAGGTGGTGGGAGAGAAGGGGTTGGAATGAGAGAGACTTAGCTAGGTAGGGTGGGAGGGATAGAGGGAGAGAGAGAAATAAGAGAGACGAAGAGAGAGAGAGAGAGAGAGAGAGCGAGAGAGTTATGTAGGTAGGGTTCCAGAGGGAGACTTACGAGTATGAGGGGGTGAGATGGAGAGACTTGAGAGATAGGTAGAGAGAGGGAGGGGGATAGAGAGGGAGGGGGAGAGAGGGAGTGTGAGAGTGAGAGATCTAAGAGAGGGAGAGGATGTGGCAGGGAGTGACTTGAGAGAGTGGGAGAGAGAGAGGGGGGTGGAGTGAGAGGGACTTATCTATGTAGGATGGGAGGGATAGATAGAGAGAGAGGGGGGGAGAGAGAGTTACCTAGGTTGGGTGCCAAAGGGAGAGACTTGAGAGAGACCTAAGAGATTGGGAGAGATATGGAGTGGGAGAGAGAGGGAGTGACAGAGAGGTAGTGGGAGGGGGAGAGAGAGAGATAGATAGAGGGAGTGAGAGAGAATGGTAGGGAATGATGGAGTGAGAGGTACATAGAAAGAGAGAGAGGCTAGATAGAGACAATTAGAGAGGGTAGGAGGGAGGGAGGGAGAGGTGAGATGTATAGATAGAGAGAAAGGTATCAGGGTTGAGGGTATAGGGTTGAGGGATTAAGGTTGAGGGTAGAGAGTAGAGGGTATAAGGTTTAATGGTTTAGGTTTGAGGGTTTAGGGTTGAAGGTTTAGGGTTGAGGGTAGAGGGTTTAGGTTTTAGGTTTGAGGGTATATGGTCAAAGTATTAGGTTGAGGGTCCAATGTATAGGGTAGACAATATAGGGGTTGAGGGTTTAGGGTTTAAGGGTTGAGGGTTGAGGGTTGAGAATTGAGGGTTGACGGTTTAATGTATAGGGTAGAGGGTAGAGGGTAGAGGGTTGAGGGTTGAGGGTTTAAGGTTGAGGGTATACGATTGAGGGATTAGGGTTGAGGGTCCAATGTATAGGGTAGAGGGTATAGGAGTTGAGGGATTAGGGTTTAAGGGTTGCGCCTTGAGGGTAGAGGGTAGAGGTTTGGGAGTTTAAGGGTTGAGGGATTAAGGGTTGAGGGTTGAGGGATTAGGGTTGAGGGTAGAGGGTATTGGATTGAGGGTAGAGGGTAGAGGGTTTAAGGGTTTAGGGTTTAAGGGCTAAGGGTTTAGGGTCTAGGGTTGAGTGTTTAAGGGTTTAAGGGTTGAGGGATTAGGGTAGAGAGGGAGGGATGGAGGGAGGGAGAGATAGAGGAAGAAGTGAGATAGAGATAAGAAGAGAAGAGGAGGGATGGAAAAATATATATGAGGGTTGAGGATCCAATGTGTAACTAAGGAAAATATTCAGGTTAGCATAAAATAAAATGCATCTAATAAACCCTAGCTAAATAATGAAGTACAAAGGAGTAAAATAGCATTAAAAAAAAGGATGATTTCACCAAACAACCTTCATGCCCACCATGATTGACCTTCATTTCCCTTCTCCATTTGCTTTAAAATGATGTTTTCCCTCAGATTTTAAAGAGCAACTAAGACCTACGACAAAGACTCAAGCAAATATTGAAGGATTTCCAAATTAGGCAAGTTTGCAAGATGCTAAGAGATTCAAGAGATGTCAAGAAATGTCCAAGATGTTGAGAGATTTCCAAATGAGGTTGCCAAAGCCTTTTTAAAGACTTTTCATTTTTGGATGAAGGGCCAAGATTGAAAGTTCACAAAGCCCTAAGATCAAAGGTTGAAATTGCATGTGACAACTAGCAATTAGGGTTAGGGAAAGAAAATCAAATCAAGGGTCAAGAATGCATGTGACAAGGAGATATTGGGAATGGAAAAAGAGGTTAGTGGAGAATCAAATAAGAATTTAAAATTATTTGATTCAAGAGGTGATGTTGACCTTTTGAATGAAAAATTAATTTAATTCAAAAGTGGTGGGGTCATGTGACGGTAAATAATTATTTTAAATTATTTACCTGGTGGGAAATTAGAAAGTGGGAAATTTAAATAAATAACTTTATTTAAATTTAGGTAAAAGTCAATGAGACAATTAAATAATTAATAATTATTATTTAATTATGGAGAAAATGGACAAGGTGGAGAACAATTAAATAAATTATAGGAATTTATTTAATTATAAGAAGACATGGGGAATTAATGACATATTTAAATAAATAAATAAAATTTATTTATTTAGAAAACTAGGAGGAAATAATAGGTAAATGATAATTAAATAAATTTAGGAATTTATTTAATTATATGGAGACATGGGAAATTAATGACGTATTTAAATAAAATAAGTGAAATTTATTTATTTAAATAGTCAAGAGGAATAAAAGATCTGAATTAATTAAATAATTAAGAATTATTTAATTAATAGTTGAATTTGGAGCATAGGACATAATTAAATATTTTAATTATGCTAAGACAAAATACGAAAGAAATAGTTTGCAAGCCTAGGTCAATTTTATGTGTCTACATTTTTCCCCGTTTTGTCATAATGTAGTTTATCACATTGTGACAAAGAAAACTCAGTTCAAGATATGCCCTAGCGAAGGTACGGAGTATCTATGCCCCCTCGAGAAAATTTGCGAATTTTGGCCAAGTGCCAATTTTTTTTGGAAAGTTCCCGATAAGCTAATTTGATGACCGAAAAAACAATGGCGCAATCGGCTTCGAATTTTGACAAGTTTAAAGCAGTCAAAAGGGTGTTTGAAAGCAGGAAAACATGCATCCAGTTATAAACCCTAGGGGAAACCCTAATTTTCACCCTATAAGTAGGCTTGAGGAGGGTAAAAAGGTAATTCATTTTCAAGATTTCCCATAGGAGATTCAGAGCTCAGAGCGAGAGGAAATTTTGCAAAGATAACTATTTCAGAGGCATATCACCATAGATATCAAGCGAACCTATCAATGAACATAGGGCTTAGGACCCGTGGTATGTACCCTATACCCACTTGGTGACTTTGTAGTTTTTAGGTGGTTTTAGGGCCTCAAAAATCAAGAAAGCAGATTTGTTGAATCGGCTTTCGACGCATCTATGTGCACGAAGCATGTAAATTCCTTTGAGTTGCATGCATTTGATGCGTCTTGAAGAAAGTGCAAGGGGAGGGTAGGCTTTAGGTTCAAATGGCATAATCATGACATGATGCTACACAAGTGCCAAAAGAAGCCACAAGTGTCAAGTCGTGCAATGCAATCGCCATATTGCAATACAAAAGTGGCACAAATGATGGGGGAAAAGATGCAATTGCCATAAAGTGGTGCATCTGCGTTGCCAAATGATGTAATCACCATAGGACAACACATCTATGAGATGAAACAACGTATATCATTCTCATGACACAAATGCAAGGTAGAACAATGCAACTGACTATTACCCATATGGACTTAGTTTAGGCTCATTTGACTTGTGCATTGTTGATTATTTAGATGATAGGGATGATATTTAGTGATGTGCTAACTTTGGTTTGCATGTGCAGAGAAGATTACTGCCTATTTACACATGAGAGTTTTGGTTGACCACCTCTGCATTCAAGGATTGGTTGAGGTAGGGTGAGCAGAGGATATTGATGTGCCTGGAATTATTTCATGTGATATATATGCCCATTATCTAAGAAAATAGGGGTCTCTTGATAGCATCAATGGAGAGATGACACTCTAATACATTCTCTTTTCATTTGTCGACAAGGGAGGCCACAGTGATGCTTGAGGATGTCTATAGGATCCTCTGGATTCCAATTATAGGAGAGTGTGTGGTATATGATCCGCGATGAGGACTGCAGGCTATCACTGATTACTATGAGCATGAGGATGTAGCGTAGCTGGGCATATATGGATATGAGATTAGTTATGAGTTCCTAGCCGAGCATTATGACCAATGGGAGTGTATGTTGTGCACCTTGATAGTTGGGGTACGGATACCAGATCGCCAGGTTCATGGTTTTTCGATCAGATGGGGAGATGTATTTATCTGGATGATGCGGGATATGATAGAGTTTTCCTAGGGGCCATGTTTGCTAGGGATGTTATACCATCAATTGAAGATGTCACGTATATGGATTTTACCAGCATCAATTGTGGGACCACACTCCTTATGATATGGGCATGGGAGCATATTGCAGTGTTCCAACCACTTGTACAAAGGAAATTGGGTGAGGGGATGCCCTATGTGTATATGTATGGAGGATCAGTGATACAAACTTAGGTGGGGGATATAGGGTACTAGTGTCATTCTATTGACACTTTGGTTGAGCTTGTGTGGAGGAAATACAGGGACTACAGATAGTGGCCAAGAGAGGATGAGCATCTCTCATTTTTTAGATAGTTCAGGTATCTTATTAGGTATACGGTGCAGTCACAACTGATTATAGAGATGTACCTACCCCAATAAGTGCTACAACAGTTTAGTGAGAGATAGGATGTACCTATAGGCATTGCAGAGTATGTGCGATCATCCTGGGAGTTGGTGTGGGGACCACCTATAGCAGTGACAATAGTCAAGCATCATATTGATGGTTTGGTGGCCCAACAGTGGGGTGGAGTGGTGGACCAACAAATGCGGGGACCACCCCATAGTTTGATGCCTAGTGGCGAATACATACGCCACTTCCTTTGATAGATCTAGATCAGTTGATGCTAGTGGATCGATGGGTAGTGTTACCATGGGTGCACCCAACAGGGCGAGGAGGCAAGGATGGAGGTAGGGGGAGAGGGAGAGATGGGTGTAGAGGGAGTGATGTAGGGGGTGATGGAGGAGATGGAGGTGACGGATGAGGAGGGGAGAGAGGTTAGAGGTAAGCTAGGAGAAAATGGTAGTGAGTCACATGAGCATATCTGTCACCTATCCGTGAGGTGGCTGAGGGAGAGGAGTGTTGTGCATGTTTTGCACACATGCCCCACCGTAGGTAGGGACCCCCTCTTTTCACCCTCGATGGGTTGCTTTTCTCCTGTCTCATTTTGTGTGCCCCTTTATTGCAGCCTAGATTGGTCATGTGTTGTCAAACAATCAAATTCCCCTAACCAAATTCACCTACCTAAGTTTCGCTAAGGCTTTTTCTTTTGTTTAAGTACCCCTACGGGTTTCCCTTCACCCGTTGCCCCAATGCCCTCAGGGCCTCATCCCTGCTCGCTCGATTCACTTTTTCCTTCATTTTTGACTTTGGGGACATTTTTTCTATGGATTTGGGATATTTTTGTGGTGCCTTAGTGAACTGCCAAGGTTTCATTAGGTTTTAGGAAGTTGCAAAATTTTCATTCCGGCTTCCGGAACCCGGCCCCTCCATGGTCATTTCCAGAACTTCGTCTCTACTTTGCCATTTTTTTATCCATCTACCCCCGGCATTCCCATTTCTAGAACTAGGCCCCTCCGTGCATGTTTCTGGAACTTTGTCCCTATATGGCTATTCTGAGAACTTTCTTTGTCCTTGGTTGTTCTGGAACCTAGCCCCTTTGTGGCCATTTCTGAACTCCATCTCTCCTTTGCCATTTTTTCATTCGTCTACCCCCGGTGTTCGGGCTACCAAAACCCAACGCCTCCATGGCCATTTTCGGAACTCCATCCCTCTGTGGCTGTTCTAGAACCCGACCCCTCAATGGCCATTTTTGGAACTCCGTCTCTCCTTTACAATTTTTTTTATCCATCTTCCCTCGACTTTTCGGCTCCCAGAACCTGGCCCCTCCTTAGATGTTCTAGAAATCCATCCCTCCACGGCTGTTCTAGGAACTTCATTCGTCCCTACTTGTTCCCAAACCCGACCCTTCCATGCTTGTTTCTAGAACTTTGTCTCTCCTTTGCCATTTTTTCATCAGTTTGCCCCCGACATTCCGGCTCCCGGAACCCAGCCCCACCATGGCCGTTTCCAGAACTTCATCCCTCCACGGCTATTCCGGGAACTTCGTCTATCCTTGGTTGTTCTAAAACCTAGCCCCTCCGTGGTTGTTTCCAAAAACTTCATCTCTCCTTTGTTGTTTTTTTATCTATCTACCCTCGGCTCCCATAACCCAGCCCCTTTGTGGCCATTTCTAAAACTTCATCCCTCTATAGTTGTTCTAGGAACTACGTCTGTCCCTGGTTGTTCCAAAACCCGACCCCTCTATGGCTGTTTCTGGAACTCCGTCCCGACTTTGTCATTTTTTCATCCATCTGCCCCCGGCATTTCGGCTCCCGGAACCCAACCCCTCTATGGCCATTTCCAAAACTCCGTGCCTCTGTGGTTGTTCCATGAACTTCATCTATCCCTGGCTATTTCAGAACCTGGCCCCTCTGTGGGCATTTCTGGAACTCCGTCTCTCCTTTTGTCCGTCCCTCGACTTCCATCGGTGCTTTCGGGCTCGGCCTTGGGGAATTTTTTCCCCCATTCTATGTCTGCCTTCCTTTCACCTTATGTTTGTCATCCGCCTTGGCACCCACCCCCTGGAGCACACATTAATGTTTATGGTCCAAATGAGCCCCAAATATGAATATTATGATCTTTTGATGATACATGGGTGAATCTAACAAGAAGTTTGCAAGATTTGACTAAAATTTGCCTTGATTTGTGTATGCAAGCACTTACGACACTTCATGTATGTAGGTTTCAAGAAGCCTACCATGGGTCTGTCAGGGAGACCCATTGAGAAAGTTGAACGAGGAAAGCACATAGCTACTGTCACCATTCACTTTATGCCCACCTCTCTTCGTAGCACCCATCAATAAAGATGGCATTAGAAGAAGGCATGTGCCAAGGAAGTCAATGACAAAATGCAAGGGGGTGGCTTTGAAGAAAGCATAGGGGAGCTATCCCACTTTTCACCGGATGATGATGATCTTTAAGGAGTTGTGTATCCATTGATGCTATTCATCGATGAGCTTGTTTGATCCAATGAAGAATGTTGCAATTCCAGAAAGCAAAGGGGTAACTTCAGGTAGTTTCAACTATAGTAAAAGGGAAATCTTCTAGAAAACAAAAATGCTACAGTGACTGGCCACTACAAGACAAAATAGGGAAAAGATAAAAGATGTATTTTAAATTGCTGAATATTGTTGGGTAGGTGAAGCCCTAATGTAATTGAATCTGGGCCACACAATGTAAATCAATCCTAGCCATTCATTCGAGCTTTGGAAAACTATAAATAGGGGTCTTCCCATCATTTTTAAAAGGTTGGAGAGTTGGTGTAAAAGCATTTTGCAGCAATAGAAAGCAACATTGCATGATTTATGGGTGTTTCCTTTTCATTTTTCTCATTATGTGTGCATGATTCTACTTCAATTTTAATTTGGTTGTTAGTTTCTTGAATGGAAGTGGTGATGGTGATTTTTGTTTTAGTATTTGATGAATTTCCAACTCATTCTTTTTGTGGTTTGTTGATAATGAATCATTTTGTAAAGCTAGTCTGAGCTTCTTTACTTTAATATTGCAACTTATTTCACTTGCATGTTCATGATGTGCGCATGCAAACTAAAAATCTATAGTCCTTAGAAGATTGCACAGGTTTTGTGTAACTATAGGATCCTCTTGGCCAAGCAAAACCTAGTTTAGGGAGTTTTTCTACCGTAACAGCCTCCATGATCACTGTTCATTCGTAGTTTCAAGTCCAGAAACCTCCTCTCTTCCCTGCTCTTTTTCCTTTTTTTTTTAATAGATAACCTTAGGCAAGGTTCATTGGACATTATAAAGCTAGATCTAATGTTGAAATGGAGTTCAAGACTGTTGTTTGAACCTATAGAAAATGCACAACAACTCTCCCCTCTTAAGAACTCCATTTGCAAATCCAACTTCCCCACTTTGTGACTCATCTGTAAGTCCACCTTGTGATTCCAGCGAATCACATGAAAAAATTGAGATATTCCAAGCACTGTGAAGACCTGACATTAGAGGCCTTGGGATAGTGTTCTGCAATTTGATTGTGGAAGATTGTCTTTCAAGAGAGGTGATGCACCTATGCATTACCTGTGTTGAGAAAAAACACATCAACAGAATTGTCACTAGAAGGAGGGCATGCCATGTTGTGGAAACAAATATGGAATTTGGAATTTGAAATAAACACTTTCAAAGAAGAGATCTAAGATAAGGAGATCTCTTCTAATGCTGAAGCTTAAAATTAGAAAATTCTGAAGGCAAAAAAAAGTTGAGTTGAAATGGAGCAGCACGTGCAAATCAACATCACTTAGCTACATGTAGATTTAAATAGGAGATTGAGAATTCCATTGCAATAGTTTGCATTGGCAGATAGATGTAGAATTCATGGCACCCATAGGCGCAATGAATTGGAGTGTCTAACCTTCTTGAGAAGAGTTGAAAGAGTCTTGCAAAGAGAAATTCCCTTTTGGGAAATCTATTAGCCTTTGGCCCTTGCAGACCCAGAGGAAGAATTGACAACTATGGCAGCCTAGGCATTTGAAGAGCTGATCCAAGAATTTTTGGGCAGCAAGGATGGACCAAGATTGGAGGACTTACTAATGTCAAGCTAGTGCAGATTTCACAATGCACCACATTCAGAATTTACTTGTCCATTGTGTGCAAACATCATCACCCAAGTAAAGGGTTTTTTGGAAACATTGGAGTAGCCAACTGTCAAGGAAGATGAGTTATCCCATGAGGCAAAAAAGCTATCAGCATTTGGAGGACAGAAAATTAAAGATGAACCAAGAAATTTGACACAAGTTGTTGCTGGGACAATAGACATAGAAAATGAAAACCAAGAAGAAGGAGTAGAGTGCCTTGGGACAACAAGTAGTCTGGATGAAAATTTAGCTAGAAATAAATCACAAGGTTGTCCCTCCATCAATGAAAGGTAGTCCTCCACACAAGAAGAGGAATGGTTGGCAGTTGAAGATGAATTAACAAAATTTGCAGCAGTGCATGTTGGAGCAGCCAATGAAGATGCTGAAAATCAGAAAGAAGAAAATCAGCAAAGGGAAAGGGATGATAGCCTTGCTACAATAGAAAATGATGATGAGAGTATAACTGAAATCAGATTAGAAGACCTCCCCTTCGTTAATGACAGTGATCAAGAGTCTAAAAATGAAAGTTTGGAGTAGGAACAACCACTCACCATGGCTATCTACCATCAAACTTCTTTTTCAAGTGATGATGAGGACCCAGTAGAGGAAAGATATGACTAGCTCATCTCTAGATTAGCAAAGGATTGGTCAGAGCTGAAATAAGAAGTGGATTTGGAAGTGCTACTAGTGTAAAATTGGTGTAGACTTCATAATTCATCGCACTCAGAGTTCACATGCAGACAGTGCCAAGAAGCCATCAAGCAAGTCAAAGAGAAATTGAGGCAGTCGAGCACATCACTTCCTGCAGTTGCTTCAAGGATGAAACGTGAGGACCAAGAGCTTGAACCAAGTAATGACTCAGCTGAAGGCAGTCCTCAAGAGGATGTTGGGACAGAAATAGAAGAAGGACAACAATACAATCTCAAGCTTTCAAGTGATGAATTAGATCGAACAAGAAGGTTGTCCACCAGTGATCAAGAATTTCTTCCTCTTAAGGAGCATTTGTGCACCATGGATGATGGGCTTCATGGTGAGTCCTTGGAGGGAGATTGCATGGTGGATTTTGGTCCCCTTGATGAGGTGCCATCAATTGATGACTTCTTTCCATTGGGAGTTGTACTACAGAGGTATCCTCATGCTGAGGAAGAGCACATCCCAGAAGATGGTAGTGATGAAGACATACTCCTTGAGCCTCTTAATGGTGATGCACTAGAGTTTTCAGATTGGGAGAGGGGTTCCTTCTCTGTTTATAGCGATAGTGAGCAAGGGGAAATGAGTGAACGTCATGATAAGATGCATGAACGAAAAAAGAGAAGAAGACAAAGGTGGGGGTGCTGAGATAGTTGCCAACAGAAATGAAGCACCTTGTGACTACAAGATGCAACTTGGTGTCCTTTTGCCATGATCGTTGTTGATCCTCCTTCATATTTAGATGGCTGCAATAGGACAGATTCGCACATGTCATTGTCCCATGACATAGAACACCACATAAATAAGGACAACACTTGGGAAAGGAAGTGGGACAATGTGTTTCCTTTTGAGGACAACAATCAAGTGGACACTTGGTTTGCAAAAGATCAATGAGATGAAGTCTATCTTCTCGAAGAACAGCTGACAGGGATTTTTTATCCCATGCAAGATGTGGAAGAATTGTTTGCTGCCCCATTCTCCCTACCTTATGTAGGCTTGATTCCTGAAATGTTGCACCCTCCACCATGCTCGCTTGAGGTTGCTAATGCAAAGATTGACGATGCAGTGCTCACTCTTGATTGTCAAATTTTGCCACCTCCATGTGACGAAATCCAGGTTCTATCCTTCCTTGCTCCTGTTAATTGTCATAGCTGCACTTATCATTTTGATTATGGGAATGAGGGGAAACAGACGTGTTTATGGATTAATCATAGGTTTAATGAGCCTCCTCAATTATTTATTCTTCATGATGGTGGGGTAGAATTTGAATGCTGCAATATTGAATTTATTTTCTCTAAATATAAATAAAAATCTGCATGGTTGAGAACTATAACGATTTCCCATTTTCTTGTACATGCATTGTGAAATCCAATGGGCGTGAGTGTTGGTTGGCCTTGCCTGCATGTAGTGCTTTGTAAATATCTCTTTGTACATAGCTCATTTTTGAGTAGTGTAGTTTTCCTGTAAATACTCCGCTTTCCTGCTTTTCTTAGGTTAGGTGGTTTGTTGTAGGTTTATTGCTTTAGAGTAGTTTCTTCCTTGTCTTCTTTTGTTATCCCGCTTTGGTGAGTTTTGGTGTTTGCTTTTCGTTTTCTTTCATTTTATTTTGTTTTCTCTCACTTTTCTACTGCTTTGCTTGGGGTCCCTCTACTTTTGGTTGGACACATCTATGCACACACAAACCATACTTATCACCTGGGGTTGTTCTATATATTTTTTTGTCAAACTCTAATCAAGTTTTCCAGAGTGGATGGTGAGGATCTTCTATTAGTGTCAAGCGATCTGGATGTTTGATTCAAAGTGGATAAGTCATTGGTTGGTCTAATTCTGAATTATTCTAGAATCTTATATATCTCACATATTTTAAGAATATGGCGGTCACTGTAGGTCCTTTTTGAAATCTAGTTAAGTGAAAAATCTAAAATTCTGCTCCAACGCCACTATGATTCTCAGCCCTGAGCACGAGCTTCATTGCTTATGGGTTGAAATAAAAGAACTAAAAAAGAGAAAAGAAACAAAATATTGAAAATCAAAAGAAAATAAATTCATCTTTTCAGGGGTATCTGAGCAACTCTACCGGGGCTATGGACGCCTAGCCAGCAATAGAGCAATGTTTGGGAGAATCACATCAATAACCTCATCGAGGCTATGGATGCTTGACTGGTAGTGAGGCAATGTCCCAAATGCTTTTGGAGTTAGACTAAACTAGGTAGCTTAACTTGATGAAGCTTGGATTCTTGTAGCAATTGAAGGATGGGAATTAATACTATTGCACACACTTGGATTTTCAGCATACTGAAGGTTGGATTAACTAGTGGTTTTGATCCTTTGGTTGAGTGTGAAGATCAGAACCAGAGATTTTGGGTTCGTGATTCCAGTTTTTCATCAAAATTCTCTAGAACATTTCTCCAGTGAGTCACCATTTGTTGTGCATTTTTTCCACACACACCCCGTCGTATGTAGGGACACCCTCTTTTCGCCCTCGATGGGCTACTTTTCTCCTATCTCTTTTTGTATGCCCCTTTCTTGGAGCCTAGATTGGTCATGTGTCATCAAATGATCAAATTCCCCTGACCAAATTCACCTACCTGAGTTTTCTAAGTCTTTTTCTTTCGTGAAAGTGCCCTTGTGGGTTTCCCTTCGCCTGTTGCCCCGGTGCCCTCAGAGCCTCATCCCTGCTCGCTCGATTCGCTTTTTCCTTCATTTTTCACTTTGGGGACAGGTTTCCTATGGATTTGGGATGTTTTTGTGGTGCCTTAATGAACTGCCAATGTTTCATTAGGTTTCGGGAAGTTGCAAAATTTTCATTCTGACTTTCGGAACCTGGCCCCTCCGTGGCCATTTCTGAAACTCCATCCCTCCGCGGTTGTTTCGAGAACTTCATTTGTCCTTGGCTATTCTGTAACCCGGCCCCTTTGTGGTCATTTCCAGAACTCCATCTCTCCTTCGTTGTTTTTTCATCCGTCTGCGCCCGACGTTCCGATTTCCAAAACCCGACCCCTCTGTGGCTATCTCTGGAACTTCGTTCCTCCACAGTTGTTCCAGGAACTCCATTCATCCTTGGTTGTTTTGGATCCCGGCCCCTTCGTGGTCGTTTATAGAACTTTGTCTCTCCTTTTCCATCTTTTCATCTATTTGCCCCCGACATTCCGACTTCCAGAACCCGACCCCTCCATGGCCATTTCTGAAACTTCATCGCTTCGCAGTTGTTCCGAGAACTTTGTTTGTCACTGGTTGTTCTAGAACTTGGCCCCTCCATGGCCATTTCTGGAACTCCATCTCTCCTTTTCCATTTTTTCATCTGTCCACCCCTGGCATTCCGACTCCCAGAACTTGGCCCCTCCATGACCATTTTCGGAACTTCATCCCTCTGCGGTTGTTGTAGGGACTTCGTCTGTCCCTAGCTGTTCCGGAACCCAACCCCTCCATGGCCATTTTTGGTACTCCATCTCTCCTTTGCCATTTTTTCAACTGTCTATCCCTGATGTTCCGGCTTCTGAAACCCAGCCCCTCCATGGCCATTTCTGGAACTTTGTCCCTCCGCGGCTGTTCCGAGAACTTCATCTATCCCTAGCTATTCCAGAACCCAGCCCTTCCATGGCCATTTCAAGAACTCCATCTCTCCTTTTCCATTTTTCCTTCCGTCTTTCATTGACTTCTGTCGGTGCTTCTGGGCTCAACCTTGGTGAATGTTGTCCCCCATTTTTTGTTTGCCTTCCTTTTGCCTTTTGTCCGTCATCCTCCTTAGCACCCACCGCCTGGAGCACACATTAATTTTTATGGTCCAAATGAGCCCCAAATATGAATATTATGATCTTTTGATGATGCATGGGTGATGTTGGGTCTCAAAAATGCATGTTTGAACCATGAGAGGTTGCCAAGCTCTCACAACGCTTTTGACTAGCTAACAAGGCCAATTGATGCGATTGTACCTTCTGCACTTTAGGCTCTGCAAAATCTAGGTGGGTGCACCTATGTGTGTGTTGCATATTTAAGATGTATTTCCTAGTGAAGCAATCTATTCACAATGGTAAAGGGAAGTGGATAGATAAAATTACTACAACTACTCCTACTCCTCCTACACAAATGAAAGGTTTTTTTAATAAATTGTTTGATATGAATTTGTATCTCTGGGTTGTGGCAGATTAATGCCTTCTATCCACATGGGAAATGGAATAAAAAATGATATGTGTTTCCTCTTATTGGATTAACTCTAGTTGTTAGGCACTCTGAAAATTCTATGGCTGGCATAAAAATTTACTAAGTCTATGGCTTGCATAAACAGTGTTGGAATGTTTCTCTATCAGGTTCTTCTTTAACTATCCAAAAGAAATCTCAAAACCACTGTGATTTATTAAGAGAATTTAATTATGGCTTGCAGAAACCAATTAATCAAATCACACAAAATGGAATATATCTTGATAAATCAAGGAATATGCTTGATATGCTGATTTAAATTATTAAAAGATCTCAAGTTGGAGACAACCAAAATAAAGAGTATAAATTGATGCAACACAACAACTAAACACCAAAGAGAAATTCACCAGTTTAAAACATTAGTCTTCATTTTTTCGCTTCAAGAAAATTTTGTACATTATTTCCATCCCAATCCCTTATCGGGAAAAATCTAACTCCTACAGTCTAACTACTATCTCCTCTGCTCTCCTTACAGATTTTACAAAATATTTATACATCACATATCTCAAGGGTCATGACCCTTCATTTTTTCTTACAACCGTTCAAATTTTGGTTATGGTTGTTTACATTCTGTGATAAAAATAAAATATTTGATTATATTGCCTTTATCGGCAAATCAAATATTTAAACTATAGTTCGCCTTTTATATTTCATTTTATCTCTTCCTGCCTTCACACTTCACATTATGCTTTATCCGCTCCTTTATTTTATCTCCCCAAAGCCTTTATTTTTACTGCTCTACCGCAGTCAACCTATTGATTGGTCGCGGTATAGTGGTGACTGTCTCATTACTACCTTGGCGGTTATCTCATAGACTACCATAGTCACTGCGGTCTATGTTCAGACCGTGTGTGGTAAGGCAGTGCCTCCTCCATTGCTGATTATTTTCTGTTGCCTCCCTATCACCATGGTTACCACGGTCTATGGTTTGACTACGCGTAGTACCATGGTGTGCTTGTCGCTAGTTGCTAGCCATTTACCATTGTCACCGCAGTCATTGTTTTAGCGGTCACGGTGTAGCAGTGGCAACTTGCCTCTGACCACCGCGCTACTATGGTCAGTTTGATGATTGTCCATGGTATAGCGGTGGATGCTTAGTGACCACCGGACCTACCCTCCACCGTACTACTGCACACAATTTGATGGCTAGTACGGTGGAGCGGTATGAAGTAGATAGGTGAAATTTTGAAATATTAAAGCAAAAAAAAGAAATGCATGATGTTTTAGCATTTAGGAGGAGGAATAAAATGAAGATTTTTTTATGAAAAGGTAGGAATATAATGGAACTAAAAGTGGGGGAAAATGTGAGGCTATATAGGCCAAAAATAAGGTGGTGAAATAAGGGTAAAAATCTTTCTTAGCACTATAGAGGTTGGTGAATGATTTTTTTATGAGAAATTGTTGAAAGTATTAGGCTCAAAATAGGAAAGAACCCTTAGGATTTTAGTGGAAATTTTTAGTTCTAACAGTGGCTCCATCTAGGGATGTATACCCCCTGTGGGTATAGCAAGAATCCAGGTCTCTGGGAGAGTAGACCAAATATTTTATCTATTGATCAACAGATTGAAATTATTTTCTGTCATGAAATGATATGGTTTCTTGAAAAAACCTCACCCAACTGATGACACATGGCCATCGAAAAATAAATGCCAGTATCTTCCCCTATCATACACCTTGTTTTGTTGTGATTTCATTGAATTCCTTTTGAGAATATTTATGTAATCTATCATGCTACTGCCATTGAATATTTTTACAAAGTCATTATGTTTAGCTTGACTCATATTCCTTTCACCCTTATGCAGTTCATCATATGATAAATCTTTGTCACCTTCATGATAAAAAGTGTATCCACATCCAATGAAAAATTCATAAGCTTGCTCATTATCATACGTTATTGAATGATCCCGTAGCTGTACTGGAACTTGAAAATCTAAATGCTCTTCTTGGACATAAATTGATTCATGATCAGTTTCAAATATTTCCTCACCACTATGAGAGATGGACATGGAACCTTTTGAATTATTACATAGATTACCTTCATTGTCAAAGCATATATAGGCTGGAACCATAACTCTAGAATCATCTTTATGTGTATACTTCTGGTATTCAAGAGTTAACAAATTTGAAACTTGCTCACTGCTGAGTGAACAGGTCTCTGCATCCATATCTTCTACCATGTCTCCAACCTCCTGATCTTCATGAGAGCTGAAAATATCTCCTTGTTGCAAATCAAGATTCACATGATTGTCTTCAAACTCTTCTTCATTGTGGCATGATATCAAATCCCCTTATGTTTCAACTTGGTAGGATGTCTACTGAGATCCTTCTATTATTTGATCATACAATGGTTTTGAATATTTTTCAAAACCACTTTCAAGTGTGCAATCTTTGTGTTCATCAATCATGTCCTTATGGATATCAGCTATAGATGGATATGTCATGTGTTCTTTGTCAAGTGGATGTGCTTCTTATTTGACCTCTTCTACATTTTCATCATCTTGGCTTTCATGAAATCTATCTTCCATGAACTCTTCTTTATCATTAATTATGTCACCATGGTATTGATCTGAGAATGAAGGTGCAATTTGTTCATCTTTTCTTGCTTTATCACCAATATATCCCTTATGATTTGTATCTTCAAGAAAATCCTCATCATTGTAGTCCTCATCCAAGATGTATGATTGATCTTCCATATCATCGCCATCTTCTAAATCTGAAAAATTATCATTGGAAATCTCAATTGCACATGTTTCCTTTGTTTGTTGCATTATTTGATCATCCATGATATCACTATCAGATTCATTGTTGGCAGTGCCCATATACCTTGTCCCAAGTATGGAATCAATAAATTTATTCACTATGTCAAAGGCACG
Organism: Sequoiadendron giganteum; assembly: GCA_007115665.2. NCBI lineage: Eukaryota > Viridiplantae > Streptophyta > Pinopsida > Cupressales > Cupressaceae > Sequoiadendron > Sequoiadendron giganteum. The sequence continues at coordinate 309,980,288 of CM021103.1, forward strand.
CTATTTTGATGACTTTGGCCAATAAACTGATTCAGGCTCCCATGCTCTTAGAAATTGTGCAACAAACATGGGCCTTGTAGGCCTACAATGAGGAAGTAATTGCATATAGGTATTTTTCATCTTCTCCTTCATATTTTCTTATGTCAAGAAATGAATCTAAGGGGGAAATTCCACATTTTGCCTCTGTGATGGAGTTTTGGCTTTGAGTATGTGTATATTCATCCTCTTTCTCCTCAAGCTGTTGACTCTGACATGTATTTTCAAGAGAGTCTATGTTTGTTTTCATTGATTGATAAATTCTACCACTGATATTATTGCCACCTTCCTCATACATCTCCTTATCTATGATATCAATTAGCACATCTACTTGGTCAAAAGTGACTGGTTTTACTAACCCAGGACAATGAATTGAATCAAGCCAACATACTTTCATGAACTACTGAATAAACATGGATGTGTTGGGCCTGTGATTAATAGGTATTTGCACATAGATATCCGCCATTTTTTTGAAGAGAGAGTGTCCAAATTCCCATTCGTATCTCTTTATGCCATACAACTTTTTTAGAAGATTTTGGCTTATCTTTTGAAGACGGATAGCAGGTTCCACATCAGGTGCAAATTGATGATAATGAATATAAGTTGGACTGTGGTGTGCAGGGTATTGAGGTGGGTGGGTTGGGAAAACAAGGCCTTTTATACTTTGAAGACATCCCATTTTGATTAGGAATTATACTGTTCCAAGTATTCTTCATCAATTTCTTTATCAGAGTCGCCACTCACTTTCTTAAAATTGAGAAAATAAAAATTATTATTATTTCACCTAGCAAAGTCTCTTTTCAAATTTCTTAACTATGAATCTTTCTTTAATGACTCTATATGGAAAGGTTGTTTGCCACCAGATTTTTCTCAATTTAGTCCCCAGCGGAGTTGCCAATTTGTTGGGTCTCAAAAATGCAAGTTTGAACCATGAGAGGTTGCCAAGCTCTCACAACACTTTTGGCCAACTAACAAGGCCAATTGATGCGATTGTACCTTCTTCTCTTCAGGCTCTACAAAACCTAGGTGGGTGCACTTATGTGTGTGTTGCAGATTTAAGATGTATTTCCTAGTGAAACAATCTATCCACAATGGCAAAGGGAAGTGGACAGATAAAACTACTACAACTACTCCTACTCCTACTGCACAAATGAAAGGTTTTTTTAATAAATTGTTTGATATGGATTTGTATCTCTAGGATGTGGCAGATCAGTGCCTTCTATCCACATGGGAAATGGACTAAAAAATGATATGTGTTTCCTCTTATTGGCTTAACTCTAATTGTTAGGCACTCTGAAAATTCTATGGCTAGCATAAAAATTTACTAAGTCTATGACTTGCATAAACAGTGTTGGAATGTTTCTCTATCAGGTTCTTCTTTAACTATCCAAAAGAAATCTCAAAACCACTGTGATTTATTAAGAGAATTTAATTATGGCTTGCAGACACCAATTAATCAAATCACACAAAATGGAATATATCTTGATAAATCAAGGAATATGCTTGATATGCTGATTTAAATGATTAAAAGACCTCAAGTTGGAGACAACCAAAATAAAGAGTATAAATTGATGCAACACAACAACTGAACACCAAAGAGAAATTCACCAATTTAAAACATTAGTCTTCATTGTTTCTACTTCAAGAAAATTTTGTACATTATTTCCATCCCAGTCCCTTCTCGGGAAAAATCTAACTCCTACAGTCTAACTACTATCTCCTCTGCTCTCCTTATATATTTTACAAAATATTTATACATCACATATCTCAAGGGTCGTGACCCTTCATTTTTTGTTACAGTCGTTCGAATTTTGGTTATGGCTATTTACATTGTATGAAAAAAATAAAATATTTGATTATATTGCCTTTATCGGCAAATCAAATATTTAAACTATAGGTCACCTTTTATATTTGATTTTATCTCTTCCTGCCTTCACACTTCACATTATACTTTATCCGCTCCTTTATTTTATCTCCCTGAAGCCTTTATTTTTACCGCTCTACCACGGTCAACCTGTTGACTGGCTGCATTATAGCGGTGATTGTCTTGTTACTATCTTGCCGGTTATCTCATAGACTACCGTAGTCACTGCGGTCTATGTTCAGACCGTGTGCGGTAACACAGTGCCTCCTCCATTGCTGACTATTTTTTGTTGCCTCCCTATCACCGCGGTTACCGCAGTTTGTGGTTTGACCGTGCGTGATACCACGGTGTGCCTGTCGCTGGTTGCTAGCCATTTACCGCTGTCACTGTAGTCATTGTTTTAGCGATCACGGTGTAGCGGTGGCGTCTTGCCTCCGACCACCATGCTACTATGGTTAGTCTGATGACTGTCTGTGGTATAGCGGTGGATGCTTGGTGACTTCCATACCTACCCTCCACCACGCTACCGCAGACAATTCAATGGCTAGTGCGGCGGACCGGTATGAAGTAGATAGGTGAAATTTTGAAATATTAAAGCAATGGAAAGAAATGCATTATTTTTTAGCATTTAGGAGGAGGAATAAAATAAGAATTTTTTATGAAAAGGTAGGAATATAATGGAACTAAAAGTGGGGGAAAATGTGAGGCTATATAGGCCGAAAATAAGGTGGTGAAATAAGGGTAAAAATCTTTCTTAGCACTGTAGAGGTTGGTGAATGAATTTTTTATGCGAAACTATTGAAAGTATTAGACTCAAAATAGGAAAGAAACCTTAGGATTTTAAAAGAAATTTTCAGTTCTAATAGGTGAATCTAACAAGTATTTTTCAAGATTTGACTAACGTTTGCCTTGATTTGTGTATGCAAGCACTTACGACACTTCATCTGTGGGTCCATCAGAGAGACCCATTGAGAAAGTTGAATGAGGAAAGCACATAGCTTATGTCACCATTCACTTTATGCCCACCTCTCTTTGTAGCACCCATCAATAGAGCTGGCATTAGAAGAAGGCATGTGCCAAGGAAGTCAATGAAAAAATCCAAGGGTGTGGCTTTGAAGAAAGCATAGGGGAGTTGTCCTACTTTTCACCGGATGATGATGATCTTTAAGGAGTTGTCTATCCATAGATGTTAGTTGTCGATGAGCCCATTTGATCCAATGAAGAATGTTGCAATTCTAGAAAGCAAAGGGGCAACTTTCAGGCAGTTTCAGCTACAGTGAAAGGGAAATCAGTTAGAAGACAAAACTCCTACAGTGACTGGCCACTACAAGACAAAATAGGGAAAAGACAAAAGATATATTTTAAATTGCTGAATATTGTGGGGTAGGTGAACCCCTAATGTAATTGAATCTAGGCCACACAATGTGAATCAATCCTAGCCATTCATTCGGGCTTTGGAAAACTATAAATAGGGGTCTTCCCGTCATTTGTAAAAGGTTGGAGAGTTGGTCTAAAAGCATTCTGCAGTAATAGAAAGAAACATTGCATGATTTATGGGTGTTTCCTTTTGATTTTTCTCACTATGTGTCCATGGTTCTACTTCCCATTTAATTTAGTTGTTAGTTTCTTGAATGGAAGTGGTGATGGTAATTATTGTTTCAGTATTTGATGAATTTCCAGCTCATGTTTTTTGTGGTTTGTTGATGATGAATCACTTTGTAAAGCTAGTATGAGCTTCTTTACTTTACTGCTACAACTTAGTTCACTTGCAAGTTCATGATGTGTGCATGCAAACTAAAAATCTGCAGTCCTTAAAAGATTGCAATGGTTTTGTGTAACTGTAGGATCCTCTTGGCCAAGAAAAACCTAGTTTAGGGAGTTTGTCTACTGTAACAGCCTCCATGATCACCGTTCATTCATTGTTTCAGGTCTAAGAACTTCCTCTCTCCCTGCTCTTTTTCTTTTATTTAATAGGTTCATTGCACATTATAAAGCTAAATTTGATGTTGAAATGGAGTTTAAGACTGTTGTTTGAACCTGCAGCAAACACACAACAACTCTCCCATCTTAAGAACTCCATTTGTAGATCCAACTTCCCCACTTTGTAACTCATTTGTAATTCCACCTTGTGATTCCAAAAAATCACATGAAACAACTGAGATATTCCAAGCACTATCAAGACCTGACATCAGAGACCTTGGGATAGTGTTATGCAATTTGATTGTGGAAGATTGTCTTTCAAGAGAGGTGATGCACCTATGCATTACCTGTGTTGATAAGTGCATAAAAAACACATCAAAAAGGAGGAGGAGAGGGACGTTAGGGAAAAGTGTGAGCAACTAGGGGGACCTTAGTAGGAGGTAGAGAAGCTAGAGGCAGAGCAACCTGAGATGGAGATGGAGGTGGAGGTTGTGAGAGAGGAGGATGTGGATATTATTGGGGAGGAGGAGATAGGGTGAGAGGATGAGGAGATGGATGAAGTGGAGAGGTGGATTAGGGATTAGACGGTGGAGGGGGAGGAGGTTCCAACTAGGAGGCCACCATTTCATCGAGATGTGATAGTTGGCCAGCAGCTATCAGATATGCAGAGCAAGTTGGTTGAGGCTCTTGCTAGGATTAGGGCATTGGAGGGTCACTAAAGGTCACCCAGGTGGAGTGAGATTAGGTGGTGGTGAGACAATAGGAGGCCCAGTAGTGGTGCTCCAATTTTTCACATTTGTGTTTCAGGTCAGTGGGGGAGGTGGCTGGAGAGTTGGAAAGGGTTAGTGTTGGCCAAGAGTATTAAAGAGGAATATATGAGAGGGCCATGCCAGTAGAGCAATGTGATCCAAATTTTACTCAATCTCAAAGTGGTATAGGAAGTGGTTCCAACAGCAAAACTCATAGTAGTAGGAGCCACGACAGTGTCAGCCCTTCCTCCTCATCGAGACAATCATCAAGACATCGATTGTTGCATATCCATAGACACTCTTCTGGAGAATGATCTAGCCATAGTCACAAGTCATCAGGACATAGATCCCACCACAAAGAGCCACAGGTCACTGTTTTGATATCATCACAGAGACAACCAACAATTTCTGAGTAGGTATCATCGGCTCCAGAGAGGGAGCATTAGTCACCCCGTCCCTCACCTTGAGGGGATGAGTAGAGCACTAGTTAGGGCATATGATTTTGTATTGTTATTATGTTGAGACACTTTTTATCATCGAGCCTGTGAGCTCTATCCTTGGGATTCGTTGAGACTCTATCCTTGTGACATTATTTTGAGATTATTATATAGATGATGCAGTTTTGGTAAGGAATTTTATGTTGTGTTGTGTTATGATGCCTTATGAGCTTATTATGTTCATGTGATGTGATTATGATCCCTATGATGATGCTTTTTATGCTATGTGATGTATGCATTAATGATGGTAATCTATGATGAGATGTCTTAATACTATTGATGATATTACTTTATGTATGATGGTACTTTATGATGATGATGATAATTTTTCTATATATGCATAATGTTTTAAATTAATGGATGCCATGCCTATGATTATGAATGCATTGATGTGTGATTTTATTCCATATATGATGCGTTATTTTATGATCATGAAATTATGTGTATTAATGACATGGATTATGTATGCAATGAAATGATGTACTTATGTGTTATGTTTAATGCAAATGAAATGATGTGAATGTTGTGTTTATGATGTAAATGAAACTATGAGAATGGATTTATGTAGATGCAAATGTGAGAATGCAATTTCAAGGTATGCAATTATATTTTTGTATGTCATAGGATATCATTAGAGGATGGAAAAAGAGAGATTATTAGATGGAAGGAGATGGATGTTAGTGCAAAGAAAGAATCCTTCAATATTTTTCCAAAGTACTAATAGGTGTTGCATTAATCATCATTGGGCAGATTGTTGTAATAGCCAACAAACACCATGATACAACATAGATCAATGGTATGCATGGTCACACCATCACATAGACAAGAAGTCGTAGAAAAGGATGATCATGACTCATACTAGGAACTCAATTTCACTAGTCTTGTTGTCACAACCAACCACAAACAAGAAAGACAAGTCATGAAATGTTGTTGCTAATCTAAATCCTATGCAAGACATCCTTGAGGAACTAGTGACATGAAAAGTTTGAAAATATAAGACAATCATCATGATACATCATTGATCCTCTAAATCCTTATGTCAGGACATCCTCGAGGAACTAGTAGCATGACGAAAAATAAAATGCCAAGTGTTTAAAGATAGTGTTTTCCAAGTGTTTTCCAAGTATGTTTGGATGTCAAGTGTATTGATGTTGAGATTCCAAGTGTGATGGAGCATAGGTTTATGTTGAGTAGGCTAAAGTGTCAGGTAATGTCGAGTTCAGGAAGGACACATCCTGAATGATTTCGATGTCAAGAGGATCGATCCTCAGATGCCAAGAGAATCCCTCGAAATGCCAGATGATAGTTTTGATGCTCTAGAAAGACATATTCGTAATCATAAAATAGATGACAAGGATTGTTCCTCAGAAAGATGTATCTGAGGAATAATCAAGAGTTGACAGGTTGATGTGCTATGATAGTTTGACCAAGGTTGACTAGATGATTGAATTGACCGCGTGTCAATGTTGACATGCCAATTTAGTTGAAATGTGTATTAACTGATTGCCAAGGTTTGTTTAAGAGTTGCTTGATTTAGGAAATTCACAAGAAGAGAATAATTTATTTAACAAACCCTAAGGGATTGAACCTAGGGGGACTCGGGGGCTCATCAATGATGGCCTCTCCTACATCATATACTCAGAGACCACGTAGTTCAACAAAGATAGGACATGCGTGTCTATTTATTGAAGACTAATTGGCATGCCTTAACTTGAATCGACAAGCCCTAAAAGACTGACCTAAGGGGGCCTCAGGGGCTCATCAATAGATGGCCTTGCATACGTAGAAAATGCGCAGAGACCTCATAGTTCGATATGGCATGATCTTGTTTCAAGTGAAAAATGACATTATCATGATTCTTATTCTAACAACCAAAAGGACTGACCTAATGCCTCGGGGGCACATTGACAGATGGCCTTGCCCATGATGTTGAGTCATAGAGGCAACATATTTTGGCATTGATATGAAGGACTTGACTCTATTTTTGGAATTTTTGAGAATTATTTGGATGTTTTTGTGTTTTTGACATTTTTGTTTTTGGATATTTGATTTTTTTTTTTGTATTTTTTCATGACACTTTATGTTTTTTAGGGATTTTCTGATTATACAAGACCACGTGTGATATCCACTGTAGTCAAATGATAAAGGTGTTTCCCCCAATTAGGGTGAGGACAAACCAATATGGACAAGACAAAAAATGATGAAAGGTGGGTGACGTGTGAGGCATGATGTCAACCATTGTCAACCATGGCAAGAAATAAGGCTTTATGATGGATGTGATTATTTATTATGGATGAACATAGATGGAGTGATAGTAGATGGTGAAGCAAAGACTGCCTACGTATGGCACTTGTTTGCCAAGTTTTTGCCATGGAACTTATCTAAAGCACCACCAATGTAATTTTCACTATGGGACGGATTATTTCTCTTTACTAGTTTTTCCATTTTTTGAAAAAAATATTGTTGTCACCCAGACGCCTGTTTGCTAGGTTTTCATCAGGGCAATGATTTTTTTTTGTGTTTTCCATTTTTTTAATTTTTGCAATTTTCGGCCAAGCTCTTCGATGATATGTGTAGAACTTGCATAGATGCAGACTGTTGATAGGTTTTGTCAATTGTTCCCCTTATAGAGTAACTAACTGGTACATGCCAGAATCGAATTAGGCTCGAACTTGTTGGGCTTCTCACGGTCAGCTTGATTCTTTAGATTTTGCATTAAAACCAAATCACCAATGTCAAACTTTTGGAAGATAACCCTTTTGATGTTGCTTCGAAAAAGGTGATTCTGATATGCTTGCGATTGCATCAAGGAAATTTGTCTATGATCTTCTAACAATTCCAGCTCATGCAATCTAGACTGACAGTATTCTTCATCATCAATCAATCCCTTCAGACCCATAAGGAGGGAATTTTGACCTCGATGGGAAAGATGCCTTCTAATCCGAAGACCAAAGAAAATGTGGTGGTACCGGTAGGCATGTGGATGCTAGTGTGATAGGCCCATAGGGAAGAATTTAGTTGGAGATGCCAATCACAACTAGCATCATTAATAGTCTTCTTAAGAATCTTGATGATTATCTTGTTAGATGCCTCAGCTTGACTATTACCTTGTGGGTAATAGGGCGTGGAGAAATGATGTTGGATATGGAAGTGTTCACAAAGATCAAAAACATCTTGATTATTGAAAGGATGACTGTTATCTAAGATGATGGATTGGGGAACACCATACCGGCAGATGATGTAGTTCAGGATGAATTTGGAAATTTGCTCACCGATTATGTAAGTGAGGGGAATGGCTTCTTTCCATTGGGTGAAATATTTGGTGGCGGAAATAATGGACTTATTTCCATTGGATGAATGATGGATTTTATCCATGAGGTCAAGTACCCATTGTGCAAAGGGACAAGGAGAAGTGATTGTTCGAAGCTCTTGTGTGGGCGCATGAATAAGATCACTATGTACTTGACATTGACAACATGTTCTCACGAACTGAAGGGCATCTTTTTTTATGGTTGGCAAGTAGTACCCAAGTCTCATAACTTTCTTGGCCAAGGTTGGTCCACTTGAGTGAGATTTGCGTATACCCTCATGTACCTCATGTAAGGTTGTTTGTGCTTCACCTGTGTCGAGACATCAAAGAAGGGTATTTTCAAAGTTGTGTCTATATAGGGTGTCACTGATGATAGTAGAGTGGGAAGCTTCATGAATAAAGGACTTGTGTTGGTTGCTAGAAAGGTTCGGCGGGAGATTCTGGGAATGTAGGTAATCATGTATGTCTTGGTACCAAGGGGAATTGGGACCAACAAGCTCACAAACTATTTTGGACTTAGAAATATCATAAGCGGGAACCAATAGTTGTTCCATTAAGAACTCAAATTGTGGAACATTACTCAGAATATCTTAGAGAGATCCAATTGTGGCCATAGTGTCGGCTACCTTGTTCTGTGTCCTGGGAATCTACTCAAAAGGGATCATATGGAAATCTATTTTGAAACTATCCACCATGCATTTATAAGGCATCAACTTCTCATCCTTGGTATCATACTCATCATTGACTTGGTTGATAACTAACTAAGAGTCTCCAAAGACTAGGAGTATTTTGATCTTCCACTTGATGGCCATTTCAAGTCCTGTCACCAGTGCTTCATATTCTACAACATTATTAGTGCAGGTGAAGGTGATTCATAATGACTTATGAATAGAATCTCCTTGTGGTGTAATTTATAATATGCCCGCCCCTGAGCCATGACCCGTATGGGACCTGTCAAAATAGAGTTGCCAAGGTAACTTAGGGCCTACATGGAAGATGGATTCATTTGGGAAGTCAGCTACCAAAGGGTGATAACCTTGCATGGGTGCGTCAGTGATTTGATTTGCTTTGACCTTTCCTTTTATTGCCTTCTGTTCCACGTATTGTATGTCATGCTCACTAAGTATCATTACCCACTTTGCCAACCATCCTATCAATGTTGCTTGACTAAGAAGCTACTTCAATGGATCTATATTTTCCACTAACTATAACTTATGATTCAGCATGTAATGTCTTAATTTTTGAGTGGAAAAGACCACTATGAGGCAGGTACATTCAATGGGGGTATAGTTGAGCTCATACCCAATCAAGGTTTGACAGATGTAATATATGGATCTTTCTTTCTCTTCATGGTCGTTTTGTGCAAGTAATGCCCCAATGTGGAAGTGGTTGTAGAAATGTACAAGATCAAATGTTTTACATGAATGGGTGGCATTAGGACTGGTGGTGTCAAAAGATATTTCTTGATCTATTCAAAATTTGTTTGAAATTTTTTGGTTCACACAAAGGGGATGCCCTTGCATAGCAGATATTGGAAAGGTTGACATTTGTCGAATAAATATGCAATGAAGTGTCTGATGGACTGTAGTCTTCCCTACATTGTTTTGAGCTCATTGATTCCCTTCAGTGGGGGCATGTCCAAGATTTCTTTTACTTTAACCGGGTCAACTTCAATTCCTAGACAAGAAACTATGTACACCAGGAGTTTACACGAAGTCACACTGAAAAAGCGTTTCTTAGGGTTGAGACGTACTTTATACTCTTCTATCCTTTTAAATATCTTCTCTAGTACCTTTAGGTGATCACGATGTTTTAAGGACTTTTCCAAGAGATCATCAACATAGTCTTCCATAAAAGTATGCATGATATCATGAAATATTGTGGTCATGGCTCATTGATATGTCACACCTGCATTCTTCAAACCAAAAGGCATAACATTCCAACTGTATGTACCCTAGGGACAAGTTAATGTTTTTTTGTGTTGATCTTTTGGGGCAAGGTGAATCTGATTATATCCTGAGAAACCCTCCATGAGGGACAACATCTCATACATTGCTATGAGATTTACTATAATGTCTATGTTTGGAAATGAAAAATCATCTTTTGGACATGCCTTGTTCAAATCCTAAAAGTTAGTACATATGAATATTTTCCCATTTGGTTTTGTGATAGGTACTAGATTGGAGATCCATTCTACATAATCTATTGATCTTATGAACCCTGTATCCAGTAACTTCTTGAGTTTAGCTTTGACGAGCAAGACAATTTGTTGGTGCATCTTTCTTAGTTTCTGTTTGACAGGTTTAGCCTCTAGAAGCAAGGGAAGATGGTGCAAGACTAATTTTGGATCTAATCCTGGCATATCAAAAAAGCACCATGCAAAGTTGACCTTTCGTTCTGCGAAGAACTCTTGAAACTCAGATTTTTTCTTTTTTGTCAATGAAGCTACAAAGACAATCGTCTTGGGATTTTAAAGTGTGGCTACATTGACTTATATGGTATCCTCAATGAGAATGGTTTATTTATCTTGATTCATGGGAATAAATTCCAATCCTCCTTCCTTGGGCACCTCGGAGAGGTTTTCACCCTCAGATATGTCCTTTCTTTTTACTTTTGTATTGTTAGAAGGTGCCTTGCGGTTTTCACTTAAAGACGTGTCTTTTTTTGTTTTATTTTTACTTTTGTGACTAGAGGATTGAATAGTCTCCATGAAGTATATTGTAGATTCAAATTCTATAGTGAATCCAACTTTATGGTCCCCACTCGATATTCCTTCACAGAGTCCCATGAATTCAGCAATAGCCTCGTCATTTTTCAAAAATGCCCATGATAGGCGAGTCATGTTGGTCCCAATCAACAAGTTGCAAGTACATAAGGGAAATGCCATAATCAATGTTGGTGAAAGGTGGAGAGGATGCTAAAATCATGTAGAAAAAGGCTGAAAGGGTAAAGATGAAAGTGTCTTCAAATTCCCAGGAGGATTCCATCCAATTGTCCTCTTCATTAAACTCAAGCAAATTGGATTCATGGTCAAAATAGGGGACGAACTTAGGCAGATTGGACTCCTAGTTAAAATAGGGGACAAATGAGTTGGAATCATGGAAAATAGGTTTAGGTGGTAGTTTAGTTTTTTCATCATCATGAGGCCAAAAGAGTTTTACCCTGGCTTCCCTTTTTAGTGGGACTTTAGGAGGGTCTTTATAAGGTTCAATGTTAAACTTTTTATAGAAATATTCATCAAAGGAAGGCTCACCTAGTTCTTGAAACATTTCATCAAGCTCATAGTCACTCAGGGATCTTGTGGAACCAAATTCCCACTCGTGCGAGTTCATTTTAGTATAGGATTATTCGATTGTCTTGATACTTTCAGAAGCACTTACACACTCACTTGAAAGTACATGGGTACGTGGACTTTCAATATTGGTCGGCTCAAACCCTAACCCTAGATTCTTTGGTCTTCGAGATGGAATTATGGGTTCTATTCTTCCAATTTTGTTTACGCCAAGGCCACTAGTTCCATCATAGCCTTTTTGCTTCATCATCTCATAGCATTTTCCATATTATTGTATCGATAGCGGAGGTAGGTTTTTCATGTCTTTATAAATCCAAGTCAAAATATCTTCAATATCCTCCTTATTTAGATCTCCCCATTTTGTGAGAGTCATTGTAGGAGGAAATTTAAAGATCACTTTTGGCTCCATTCTGAAACAAGGCCTACCATGAGATTTTGGAGAATTGGGTATCATAGTGATACAATAGGCTATGTTTAATTTGTACGTGCCACAACCTTCATCCTAGATCTTGATGTTTGAGTTGATGCTTGGGGTGGTGGAAGTAGATGGTATAGAAGAGATCAAAGGAGTGGATGTGGATGGCTTGGAAAGTGTAGATGGATCGATGTATATGGAAGAGGTGGATGTCAAAGCTTCACGATTAATAGGAACTTGTTGTTCAAAAATTCCCCTCAAGTTGGTGCAGTATTGAAAGGGGTCAAGATCACCAGGTATGGTAATCTCAGTGCCATCGAAAGGAAACTTCAAAAATTGGTGATAGGTGGATGATACAGCCTTCAGTGCATGAATCCAAGGTTGACCAAGTAGGATGTTGTAAGGTAACTCAAGATCTAGGACCTGACATGTGGTATCTACAATTACCAAACCCACACAGATAGGGAGTGTGATAATTCCTTTAGAAGAGCTTTCCTCATCATCGTACACCTTTATGACTATGCTTTTGGTGGAATCTACACATGAATTAGAGAAACCTAAAGCCTTGATCAATTTTAGAGAGAATATGTTCAATATTGCTTCACCATTTACTATGACTTGTCTGACCTTGTGTTTATGGATGAAGACTTGAATATGTAGTGCATCATTATGAGATGGTTTAGGTGAAGAGTAGTCTTGGTCTGAAAAGGTGACATGATGGGAAGTGGTCAAATATTTGACCATGGCTTCAAAGTGGTTGACATCAATGTCGGTAGGAACAGAGTTCTTTAAAGCTTTATGGGTGGGTGAGATGCACAACAACTCAAGTATAGAAATTTGTGCGAGAGTTTTACCCAATTGGTAAACAAGGTTGAATTGTCTTTTGGGTTGTGGTTGTTTTGCAAAAGGATCGGGTATTGTGATCTTGCCTCAGTGAGTGGTGACATTACACTTCGGCATCTTTCTAATGGTGATGGTATTAACATGTTCATCAGCAACTCAAAGGTGATTGATTATAGGTCCACTTGAATAGTCAAATGCAGCATGGGTGTAATTGGCTCTATTGTTAGTCTTTTGTCCTAACGAAGAAGGATTACCTAAACCATGATCCTGCAGTGGATTTTTATGAATGGTATGGTTCAAGTTAGAATAGAATTGGTGTTCTCCAAGTTCAATGACATTACTTTCAATAAGGTCTTGTATGAGATTCCTCAATTGCTTGCAAGAAGAGGTTTTATATCCTTTTATCTAATGATAATCACAAAAATCATTATCATCCCACCATGATGGTTTAAATTGCCCCGGGACATATGGTTTAGGATCTTGCAATGTTATGATGTTAGACTGGACAATTTTCTTGAGGACAACTTCAACTAGTTCCCCCAAGGGGGTGTATGTACGTTTCTTAGGAAATTGTTGGAGTGGTCGTTGTTGTCCTTGGTTCTCATTGTCTTGAATGGAATTTATTGTCCGTGTCGGGGTGGTCGAAGGAGTGTTTTGCAGTTGATATCCCATAAGTGTGATTGAATGACCCATTATATTTATTGCTTTAGCATTGACAACCACATCATTGGTAATATGTTTGTTCTTGACCCAGTATTTTCTCTTATCATTAGTTGGATTTGTGTTTGTGTTCTTGCTAGCATATTTAAGTTCACCTTTTGCAATGAGAGTTTTTTCCAGTTGAACTCCTTTTTCAACTAGGTCTGTGAAGGTGGTGCAACAATGGACTTGCAAGTTGTAATTCAATGGTCCAACAATATTTTGAACAAACATGTTTACTTTATCCTTTTCGATTATCTCAATGGGACATCAACTTGCTAGATCTCACCATATTTGGCAGAATGGAATGAATGTTCCACCCATGTCCTCTTGAGTGGTCTTACATAATGTGGTAATAGTAACGTCAATGTCAATGTTGTAGGCATAATTTTCCACATTTATTGGCAAGTTCCTCCTATAATTTTATCCCTTTTGACAAGAGAACGAACCAATAAAGTGCAGGTGCTGTGAGACTCCTAGGAAAGAGTCTCATCAAGTAAGTGTGTTCGTATGTGATGTCTACACAATTGGTTGTGAATTCTCTTATATGCTCAATGGGATTGGTCTTTCCTTTGTATTTGGAGAAATTTGGTACCACATATCTTGGAGGAAATGGTGGCATGTGTAATCTTGTATCAAATGGATATGGACATAAATCAAAGGATGTGTAAGGCTTCTTGTTTGATATTTGCATGTCCTCTATCTATTTTTGCAAGGTAGCAAGTTAGGTTATTAGTGTATCCACTATAGGATTTTTGGTGGTGTCACACATGCTAGTGATGGATATCCCATGGGTTCCTACTTGTTGTGATGGGATGGTTTTATTTGAAATGGATTGATGTTGGGTATATTGCACATTTTGATTTGGGATTTGTTGGTGTTGATCATTTTGAGCAGAAATTTGTTGTTGTGAATGAACATGGGAAGCATATGTGGGAATATGTGTTCCAGCAGTGTTAGATTGCATTTGAGGAATTGGTTGTCGATGAACGTTTTGATGACCAAGTGGATTCATGTGTTGTGACACTTGGTTTCCATGCCCAAATTGATAAATATGGCCATGTGGGAAATTTGTGTTTTGCCTTAGGTGTCCACTAGTGTTGGTATTGACTTGAGGGCCTTGTGATGAGGTGTTAGTGTTGGGTGTACATCCTTGAATGGTAATTCATATTTTGTTTCTCCAAAAAGGGTTTGATGGAATTGTCATCATAGCATTGGAGGAAGACCCAAATATGGACCCAACAGTTTGTGACATAATCGTTGATACTTGTGGCATTGATTGTGATAAGGTTTGCGCTATGGTTGATGCCTCAAAAGTGGATGTGGTGCTGGTTGTATCGGTTGTGTTTTGAGTTATAGCACCAATGGAAGTAGTTTTGATTGTGTTTGTGGATTTTTGAGATGTTTCACCAATGGAGGTTTTGCTAGCATTATGTGGTGGTGTTGAAGGAGGTTGGCTAGTTTGGGTGTCATGGTTAGGTGATGCTACTCTTAAGGTGTTAACATTGAATCCTTGTGGAAATTTAGCTCCTTCATGTATAAGCATGTTTAAATATCATTGAGGATCTTGTAAGATCAATTCTTCTACAAAGGAAGCCACTTCAAGGTTTTGGGTAGCATCTTCTATGTCTTCCATGTACACTTTTCCATTTTCATCTCTATGCATGAATTGTTCAAAGGGATCATGGCATGATGAAGAGACAATGTTCGTGTCACTAAAAGGATTTTTGGAAGTTGTCCCTATGTTGGTGTTGTTGTGAATGGTGTTTAAGTCACTTTCATAGTTGTAAGGATTGTTTTCTTGTCCAAATGGCTCCATTGCTCTTCTCTTTCTTTGTAGCCTATTCTCAACCATGTAAGATTTACTCAAATAGAAGAGGGATAATGTGAATGATATGGATAATATGGCACTATGTCTATGGCTTTGGATTTTTGGTTACAAGGAGACAATGCTAATGCAACTATTTTTTTGGATTTTTGGAACAAGGAGTGCAATAAGGTATGATGTAAGGTGACAATGCAAAGTGATAATGAGGACTAAAAGGAATGTCTAATGATAAATGATGAGATACTAAAGTATGCTATGACAATGGGAATGCAAGGCCTAAGAAAACTCTAAAAGATAATCAACTTTAGGAAATTTTTAGGAGAAGTTAACTAACCATCCAAAGTTTGACCAATGTTTCAGTTCTGATTGTCAAAGGACATTTTGTAAGACTAAGTGAAATGACAAAGTGACAAGGTAAGTTTACCAAACTAGACTTATGAGCTGGAAATATCTCACCTAAAATGACAAATACTAAGAGAGTGATTTTTGACTTAGTCCAATGACAATCTAATTTTGAGGCAATGGTTTCACAAATGTATGGGAAGTTTACCTATTCTAAAGTTTGCAAAGTTGATGGTCTGAGAGTTCTCTTATGCTGAAAATGATTGTGGATCCTAGAATGCAACTAAGATTTGCAATGGTAAAACCTAAATGCCAACTAAAAGATGTAAAGATGGTTGATTTGAGCAAATATTTTCTAGTTTTTTGCATAGAGACCACTGAGAAAAGATGTCTAGCAATAGATTTAGAATGTTTGATTTCAAACTAGAGCAGTAACAATTGTTTTCCAAAGTGATAGGCAGATGCGATGTTTCAAATAGCAGTTGTGTTACAAAGAGTAAATGTGTTGTTTCAGACAGTAGGTGCATTGTAGAGTTATCAAATGCATTTTTCCAAATAGAAAATGTAGTTTACAAAGGTAGATGTGTTGTTGTAGGTATCAAATGTGTTCTAGAACAATCAGATGTGTGATACAAAGTCTCAGTTGTGTTACAATTGGAACAAGGTCTGGTTTTCTTGTAATTTGGACAAATTTATGAAGTTGTTTCAGTTTGATTGTGATTTTCTAGATCTGAAAAAGGTGTTCTTATGTGTTCATTTGATCAGAAAAAATTTGGAAAACACTTAGTTTTGTCTTGAATTGTTGGAGACAAGCACATTGAAAAAAAGAAAAAATCCTATGGTTGGCAAGGACTATATTCACTGGATTCCCACTTGGATTAACCAGCCACACTTATTCTTAGTGGATGACTTAGAAGCTTGGACACACTAGCTCCTCCTTACACGACACTCATTTCTCGGGTCAACCAAGCTTTGAGTTCTCATGAATCTCCCATGAAAAAATCTTCATCTCTACTAAGAACCATGAAAATGTGGGACAACTTGAGAGGTTCGACCTCTTACACTAGCAAATAAAATGTTTTTGGCAAACTAAACAAGAGGGTTTTAGTGAATACTTGGGGACATGCAACCTTCTGAGCATCCAGCAAGCCTCTTAAGGCTTTAATCACTCTATCTTATACATTTTATGATAGGTACCCTTTTTTGAGTGACACTGTACGTCTAAGGCCTACATACCATGAGGACTTGATGGTTTACTCTTATCCTTTTATATACCAGCCCAAGCAAAAATTGGTTGGATTCATTCCCTCTTTTGAGGTAGGCCCCTCTAAAAATAACACAATAAAAATGAAAACTTTGTTTTTGATCATCCAAGATCACACTAAGGCATGAGGAGAGTTCATACACAAATTTTTCATTCCACACTCACAAGATTATTTATTTTAATGCTCAAATTGAAATATGTGGGTGGTAAAACAACAACCCCTAAGTGTTTTTTATTCTCAAGATCGTAGTAAGGCACAAGAGAAGTGCATACACACTAAGGAATTATCACTACACCACAAGACACCTCAAACACTCATTCATTTTAGCCCCAACTTATTATGAGACAAGAAAAGCTCTTTTTAAACCAATGCTATGAAAATGCAAGTAAATTTTTAACATTGATGAGTGTATATGCAAGTTTTGTTCATTTTAATCCTCATGAGTATGACTCCAAGTTCATTTTAAACCATTAAGTGTGATATGCAAGTTGCTGTTTGTTTGTTTTTTTCTTTAGGATTAAAAATATTTGTAAAAACCAACAACAAAACAAGGGTTAGTATCTCCTTCCAGCTTCCCACATGCTTCCAACAACAAATTAGTAACCAAAAAAAAACCCTAACCTACTAAAACAGAAAGGAGAAATCTGGAAAATGGTGTCAAAAATCGAAAGTAAACCTACAACAGGTTGTTGTGTCACTCTATTTGTCAAATGTAGCTCAACACAAATATGTCGTTCGGCTTGTCAAATACATTGTAAAATATTAGATGCATCTCTATGAAGGTCAAATGCGTCTTTATGTTTGGTCACGAGGTCTAGTCTCCCCCACCCCCATTGTACCGGAGGGCATATCACACCAGCACCACTAGTCACGTTAAAATGTTTACCAGGCTCACTGCAATTTATAGGGGGTCATGCTGCCCGATTCCTATAGTCTAATAAATAAAAAATAAAAAAATGCCTCTTTGTGTTGCAAATGTGTCATTCCTGCACACAGATGTGTTGTGAAACATCAAATGCTGCTCAAAAAATTATGTTTGTGATGTTTCGTACCTGTACCTACAAAAAATGATGAAAAGGCCATATAGAAAATACAAAATATGTTTTTGATGTCGGGTTCACCAATGTAACTAAGGAAAATATTTAGGTTAGCATAAAATAAAATGCATATAATAAACCCTGGGTAAACAATGAAGTACAAAGGAGTAAAATAGCATAAATAAAAGGATGATTTCACCAAACTGCCTTCATTCCCTCCATGATTGACCTTCATTGCCCTTCTCCATTTGCTATAAAATGATGTTTGCCCTCAGATTTTGAAGAGAAACTAAGACCTATGACAAAGACTCGAGCAAATGTTGAAGGATTTCCAAATTAGGCAAGTTTGCAAGATGTTAAGAGATTCAAGATATGTCAAGAAATATCCAAGATGTTGAGAGATGTCCAAATGAGGTTGCCAAAGCCTTTTTAAAGACTTTCCATTTTTGGATGAAGGGCCAAGATTGAAATTTGACAAAGCCCTAAGATCAAAGGTTTAAATTTCATGTGACAACTAGTAATTAGGGTTAGAGAAAACTTAGTTTAAAATTTTAAATGAAAGGCTCATATTTGATTTTGTGAAAATCAAATCAAGGGTCAAGAATGCGTGTGACAAGGATATATTACATACAGAAAAAGAGGTTAGTGGAGAATCAAATAAGAATTTAAAATTATTTGATTCAAGAGGTGATGTTGACCTTTTGAATTAAAAATTAATTTAATTCAAAAGTGGTGGGGTCATGTGACAATAAATAATTATTTTAAATTATTTACTTGGTCACCGGATTTAGAGTGCGGGAGGATGTAAGGGAGTTCAGTTAGACTAAAAGGTGAGTTGGCTCCATGCGGGTGTTCTAGGAGCACACTAGTGAAAATCTAGGGTTGATTCAGGGAGCTCACTCAAGTCCAATTGCATTAGGATTCCGGGCTGGGTCCAGAACCAGGTTCCAAGTGAGCACCAAGGTGGGTAGAATGTCACAACTGAGTCCTTGGGGAACCAAAGGAGAGTTGTCATAATGTTGATGGGATGTAGGATTCCTTCATGTGCAAGTTTTGTGATGACTTCTCAAGGCTAAGTAAGGGGGATCCAGATGTGACAATGGGTTCCCATGCCAAAATGTGAAAATTGGAAATCGGGGATGTAGTCGGAAATAAGAGTGCATCCTATGGTTGTCAAGGATTGTGACAAATAAATCTTATGGGGGAATGAGAGTACCCCAACCACAATCGAGTTGCATTCTACATGGTGATTCTTGTTCTCTAGTGAAGTGTCATGGTGGGGTAACCCAAGGAGGCACATACAACGATCATAAAGTGAGAAAAGTGCAAAGGTGATCAGGATGTGAGAATGAGGATGGGTGAAGTGAGGAGTGGTGTTATGTTTAATGGGTGAATCAGAGACTACGAGCATTGCAGTGTGGACTTGAAGATCCCGAGTTGGGGTCCTAGGTCTTGAGGTGGGCTTGGAGTTACTATGGAAGGGTGACCTGGGTCTTGAGTGGGAGGTATTTTGAGAGCCACGAGAGGTCTTCTAGTTGTATTAAGCCATAGGTAGTTTCAAAGTGATCAGGGTTCATAGGGTTTGGAATCAACGTGAAGAGATACAGCCAAGGGCAAGATCAAAGTTAGATCACAGCTTGAAGAGTTGGTGCAAACCTTGGGGTGGGAAATTGTATTAGGTTCTTGGGCATAACTCAGGGTAGTGAGCAACATTGTTGCAATTGAATGTAGACCAGGATAGGGGCCATTTTTCAATCAATAAATCTATCCATTTACCCCACACTAGTGTTGCATTGTCTCTTGTGTAAATATTGGATTGCATTGCATTATGTATATAATTTGCATTGCTAGTTAGTTTCACTGTGCATTGGGTGTTTTGGGGAGTTGGTGTGTGGAGGTTTTGAGCTTAGGTTGGTCGGAGGCGTAATCCGGATCTCTTGGGCGCCCTTAGTTCCCATAGACAAGTGAAGAAAAGAAGTTCCTATAAATAACTTTATTTAAATTTAGGGAAAAGTCAATGAGATAATTAAATAAATAATTATTATTATTTAATTGTGAAGAAAATGGACAAGGTGGACAATAATTAAATAAATTATAGGAATTTATTTAATTATAAGAAGACATGGGGAATTAATGACATATTTAAATAAATAAATAAAATTTATTTATTTAGAAAATCAAGAGGAAATAATACGTAAATGATAATTAAATAAATTTAGGAATTTATTTAATTATAGGGAGACATGAGAAATTAACGATGTATTTAAATAAAATAAATAAAATTTATTTATTTAAACAGTCAAGAGGAATAAAAGATATGAATTAATTAAATAATTAAGAATTATTAATTAATAGTTGAATTTGGACCATAGGACATAATTAAATATTTTAATTATGCTAAGACTAAATACGAAAGAAATAAAGTTTTAAGGCCTAGGTCAATTTGATGTGTCTACACAATGTATAGGGTTTAGGACCTATAGGGTTAATGGTTTAGGGTATTGGGTTGAGGATATAGGGTTGAGGATTAGGGTTTAGGGTTTAAGGGTTAAGGGTTGAGGGTTAAGGGTCGAGGGTAGAGGGTTTACAGTATATGGTTGAAGGATTAGGGTTGAGGGTCCAACATATAGGGGTTTAGGGTTTAGGGTTTAAGTATTTAGGGTTGTGGGATTAAAGGTTGAGGGTTGATAATTGAGGGTTGAGGGTTTAAGGTTGAGGGTAGAAGGTTGAGGGTATAGGGTTGACGGATTAGGGTTGAGGGTCCAATGTATAGGGTTGAGGGATTAATGGTTGATAATTGAGGGATTAGGGTAGAGAGTTTACTTGGCTTTAAGGGTATTAGGTTTGAGGAATTAAGGTTGAGGGTAGAGGGTAGATGGTTTAAGGGTTTAGGGTTTATGGTTGAGTGTTTAAAGGTTTAAGGTTTGAGGGTATAGGGTTGATGGATTAGGGTAGAGAGGGAGGGATGGAGGGAGATATGGAGGGAGAAGTAAGATAGAGAGAAGGAGAGAAGAGGAGGGAGGGACAAAGATATATGAGGGTTGAGGATCCAATGTATAGGGTTGAGGGTTGATAATTGAGGGTATAGTGTTGAGGAACTATAGTTTGATGGTTTAGGGTATTGGGTTGGGGATATATGGTTGAGGTACTAGGGTTAAGGGTAGAGGGTAGATGGTAGAAGGTTTAAGGGTTTAGGGTTTAAGGGTTTAGGGTTGAGGGTTAAGGGTTGAGGGTAGAGGATTTAGGGTATAGATTTGAGGGTATATTGTTTAAGTATTAGGGTTGAGGTTCCAATGTATAGGGTAGAGGGTATAGGGATTGAGGGTTTAGGGTTTAAGGGTTGAGGTTTGAGGGTGGAGGGTTGAGGGATTAAGGTTTAAGGGTTGAGGATTGAGGGTTGATGGTTTTATGTATAGGGTAGAGGGTAGATGGTATATGGTTTAAGGCTTTAGGGTTTAAGGGTTTAGGTTTGAGGTTTTAAGGTTGAGGGTAGAGGGTTGAGGGTATAGGGTTGAGGGATTAGGGTTGAGGGTCCAATGTATAGGGTAGAGAGTATAGGGGTTGAGGGTTTAGGGTTTAATGGTTGAGGGTTGAGGGTTGAGAATTGAGGGTTGAGGGTTTAATGTATAGGGGAGAGGGTTTAAGGGTTGAGGGTTGAGGGTTTAAGGTTAATGGTAGAGGGGTGAGGGTATAGGGTTGAGGGATTAGGGTAGAGGGTCCAATGTATATGGTAGAGGGTATAGGGGTTGATGGATTAGGATTTAAGGATTGAGGGTAGAGGGTAGAGGATAGAGGGTAGAGGGTAGAGGGTAGAGGGTTGAGGGTTGAGAGTTTAAGGGTTAAAGGATTAAGGGTTTAGGTTTGAGGGATTAGGGTAGAGATTTTACTTGGGTATAAAGGTATTAGGTTTGATGGATTAGGGTTTAGGGTAGAGGGTAGAGGGTAGAGGGTTTAAGGGATGAGGTTTGAGGGTTTAGGGTTGAGTGTTTACGTTTTTTAGGGTTAAGTTTATGGGTTTGATAGATTAGGGTAGATATGGATGGATGGAGGGATGGAGATATGGAGGGAGGGACAGAGATATATGAGGTTTGAGGATCCAATGTATAGGGTAGAGGGTTGAGAATTGAGGGTATAGTGTTGAGGAACTATAGAGTTGATGGTTTAGGGTATTGGGTTGAGGTTATAGGGTTGAGGGATTAGGGTTGAGTGTAGAGGGTAGAAGGTTTAAGGGTTTATGTTTGAGGGTTAAGGGTAGAGGGTAGAGGTTTAGGGTATAGGTTTGAGGGTATATGGTTGAAGGATTAGAGTTGAGGGTCCAATGTATATGGTTGAGGGTATAGGGGTTGAGGGTTTAGGGTTTAAGGTTTAGGGTTGAGGGATTAAGGGTTGAGGGTTGAGAATTGAGGGTTTAGGATTTAATGTATAGGGTAGAGGATTTAGGGTTTAGGGTTTAGGGTTTAAGGGTTGAGGATTGAGGGTTTAAGGTTGAGGGTAGAGGGTTGAGGGCATATGGTTGAGGGTCCAATGTATAGGGTTGAGGGTATAGGGGTTGAGGGATTAGGGTTTAAGGGTTGAGGGTAGAGGGTAGAGGGTTGAGGGTTGAGGGTTGAGGGTTGAGGGTTTAAGGGTTGAGGGATTAATAGTTGAGGGTAGATGGATTAGGGTAGAGAGTTTACTTGGGTTTAATGGTATTAGGGTTGATGGATAATGGTTGAGGGTATATGGTATCGGGTTTATGGTAGACGGTAGAGGGCTTAAGGGTTTAGGGTTGAGTGTTTAAGGGTTGAGGGTATACAGTTGAGGGTTGAGGAATTATGGTAGAGAGGTAGGGATGGATGGAGGGAGAGATGGAGGGATAAGTTATATAGAGAGAAGGAGGGATAAGTTATATAGAGAGAAGGAGAGAAGATGAGGGATGGATAGAGATATATGAGGGTTGAGGATCCAATGTATAAGGTAGAGGGTTGAGAATTGAGGGTATAGGTTTGATGGTTTAGGGTATTGGGTTGAGTGTATAGGGTTGATAGATTAGGGTATAGGGTAGAAGGTTTAAGGTTTAAGGGTTTAGGATTTAATGGTTTAGGGTTGAGGATTAAGGGTTGAGGGTAGAGGGTTTAGGGTATAGGTTTGAGGGTATATAGTTAAAGGATTAGGGTTGAGGGTCCAATGTATAGGGCAAAGGGTATAGGGGTTGAGAGTTTAGGGTTTAAGGGTTTAGGGTTGAGGGATTAGTGGTTGAGGGTTGAGGGTTTAATGTATAGGGTAGAGGGTAGAGGGTAGATGGTAGACGGTTTAAGGGTTTAGGGTTTAAGGGTTGATGGTTGAGGGTTTAAGATTGAGGATATAGGGTTGAGGGTATAGGGTTGATGGATTAGGGTTGAGGGTCCAATGTATAGGGTAGAGGGTATAGGTTTGAGTGTTTATGGTTTAGGGTTTAGTGCTTAGGGTTGATGGTTTATGGTATTGGGTTGAGGGTTGAGGGATTAGGGTTGAGGGTAGAGGGTAGAAGGTTTAAGGGTTTAGGGTATATGTTTGAGGGTGTATGGTTGAAGGATTATGGTTGAGGATCCAATGTATAGGGTAGAGGGTATAGGGGTTGAGAGTTTAGGGTTTAAGGGTTGAGTGTTGATGGATTGAGGGTTGAGGGCCCACTAGCTTGGAAATTCAATGAAACTGGCAACCTAACTTGGAATTTTTGAAAAAATTGCTCCAAGAAATGGGGTCTCTCGCTGACGTAAATCACCAGGAGACCCTATTTCTTTGACCCATTTTTTAAAGAGGCCACTTCATTGCTAATTTCACTGAATTGCCAAGCTAGTGGGCCCACCATCTTTCCAATTCGGTGAAATTGGTAACCTAACTTGGCCTTTTTGAAAAAATGGGGTCTCTCGATGATGTAAATCACTAGGAGACCCCATTTCTTAGACCCATTTTTTCAAACAGGCCACTACATTGCCAATTTCACTGAATTGGCAAGCTAGTGGGCCCGGTAGCTTTCCAATTTGATGAAATTGGTAATGTAGTGGCCTATTTGAAAAAATGGGTCCGAGAAATGGAGTCTTCCAGTGATATTATATCACCAAGAGACCCCATTTCTTGGACCCATTTTTTCAAATAGGCCACTACATTTCCAATTTTACTGAAGGAGTGAGTGAGAGAGGGAGAGAGACTTGAGGGAGGGAGAAGGGGTAGGAGAGTGAGACTTGAGAGAGAGAGAGAGAGAGAGAGAGAGATGGAGGGAGTGGGAGAGAGATAGAGGGTAGAGGGTCTAAGGGTTGGGGAGGTAGAGGGTGGGGGTTAAGGGGTAGAGAGATAGAATTATGGAGTGAGAGAGAGAGAGAGAGACTTGAGAGAGAGGGAGAGGGGTAGGAGGGAGAGGCAGAGAGGGAGGAGTGGGAGAGAGATAGAATTGAAATTATATGAATGGACTTTGGGGTTTAAGAAGTTTATGTGTTAAGGGTAGAGGGTAGAAGGGTTAGGGTAGAAGAGGAGAGATAAAAGGAGTAGGTGAGTGAGAGAGAAGAGAGAATTTAGAGGTAGAGGTAGGAGGGAGAGACTTGAAGAAGGGGAGGAGTGGGAAAGTAAAAGGGTAGAGGAGTAGAGGTTTAAGGGTTAAGGGTAGAGGTTAAGAGGTAGAGAGAGATATAAGAGTGGAGTAGTGAGAGAGAGACTTGAGAGAGAGAGAGGTAGGAAAGAGAACTGAGGTAGAGGTTAAGTTAAGGGTAGAAGTGCAGCAGAGATAGAGTATGATTGGGTAGAGACACTTGAGAGGTTAAGGGTTAAGGGTAGAGGGTAGAGGAGATATGTTGGGAAATATCAAAGAATCTCATAAAGAAACATCCAAGATCAGTAGTGCCTTCAGTAATTTTAATTTCTTCAAATCACCTCAAAGACACATACTACTATGCCATAAAGCAGAAACATACATAGTTCATTTCTCACATTAATCCTTAGAGATAATTTAATGCTTAACCAGTTTCAACAACACCATTAATAGATTCAAAAAATAGAACCAACAACCATGAAAGATTAAACAAAAGACATGAACACATAGATATATATGGGGAAAACCCTTTTGGGTAAAATACCCCACACTCCAAAAGCCGAGATCGCCATTGTATTATTCAGCAACAACAAAAAATAGTTATAATAAAATTTAGGCTCATGACCTTTATAGAATTTGACAACATAACCCATCGCAACCACCTCTCTCAATGAGAGACATCTCGCTCAGCTACATAGCCTCATGGCTTGACCACCGGCCTCTTGACCTCTTTATCACACAATAGCTTGGCCTTCACCTTCTACAAGATTCATCTCTCAACTCACGAAAACCTAGCCTCTCAACTAGAACTACCATTCAGCCAGCACCCTGGTTCTCAACTTGCATCTAGCCTCTCAGCTTGCATGGCTCTCCAACCTCTCATCCAATTAACCACTCAACCAAGTAACCACTCTGCTCAACCTTCCTTTTTTCTCTACTCCAAGAGAGAATTTTTCTCTCTTTTCGATCATTCAACTACCACACCCCTTTAGGGTTTCACCTCAAGCCATATGCCATCATCTAGCATTCTTGGCCATTGAATAAGTAGTTGAACAAATCTCCTTTGTCAAACTTAGGGTAATCCACCTAACACCATGTTGCCTAGTCAAAGATACATTTATTACCATCTCACCAAGTTCACCAAGCACATGGGACCACATGCCATCTGTCCTCCATGTCATCACCACCTATTAGCCTTTGATACAATCCACCATCCTATTGGGTCCCACATCCATCAAAATCTCCTTCATATACCGTTTTCCATGGTGAGGGGTCCACCAAGACATGCATACACCACTTGTGCAATTTCGGAGAATCAAAAGGGAATCTATAATATTCATAACAAGTATCCAGGAAAAGACTTAAATGTTAACTCCCAACACTCCAAGTGGTCCCCATGACCGTCGACGTCCAAGTCACTATATTTTTTTAAAATTAAACTTCAAAACCTCTTTTCAGAGGTTGTGAAATTCCCAAAACCTGTGACTCACCAACTATAGAAGGATTTCTCTTTCGCTCAAAGCTCGAACTTCTAAACCTCAAGGTGGAGGTTGAAAATTTCTCAAAAGCCACGATACACCAAAAATAAAGGGATCACTCTATCGCTCCAAACCCGAACTTCTGAACCTTAAGACGAAGGTTGCAAAGTTCTCAAAATCAACAACACGCCAACAACAAAGGGAAAAGCCTTCACTTCACAATCACTAAGTCGAGAGGTTATGAAACTTTAGAACCCCACTACTTCAATTAGAAAAACTTGAAAACTAGCGACTTGACTTAGGCCGATGATGAAGGAAAAAACAACTGCTCCAAGAAGTTGATCAAGCTAGTAAATTTGAGTCACAGTTCTCAACATTCTCCCACTTGACGAAGAACTTACTGGCTCCTTCCAAAGAAAACTCAATAATATTTAATAATGCTTCCACTCTCTAACCAAGATACCTACATTGACATCCAAGATGTCCACCAACTCAAGTAACAGTTCCAACCATGCACCATAGGAAAAAAGGAACAAGCCAAGGCGTATATGCACCAGTCTCAAGAACAAAAGCATCAGATCCTACAGATGGAAAGGGAATAACACTGCCACCATTCCACTATGCTAAAAATCCATACAAAAGCAACACAACATCATCTTCAAAGCCCTCAATCATGAACACAACCATGAAGTCATTCTCTAGAAACAAGATTGAACATTAGCTAGAACAACAACTAGAAAACTGACTACTCCCATCCAACTGATCAACACACACAACTGAAAATAGCACACACAGCAAGTGCTAAACTGTCCAATCACACATACCTCCAAGGTATCCACATCAGAAAACTCATGCCACTTACATATCCAACCCATCAAATACAAATACAAGCTCCATGTGATAACCAATCAAAGAAGACAAAACACATCCAGGAACTCCCACTGCATGGGTAATTCCAAATCTAAAATATCAAAGGCATAGTGAGTCTACCAACAACATCACATGGAGAGTGTAAACATGTACTTTCAAGAAACCATCTACAATGATATGCACAACTTGCACAACCCTCACCACAAGTCTCCATAACCAAGACCATAGAGAGAAAATTTTGCACATCATTAACTTGTAGAAAATCCTTCTACATACACCTCTAAATTCTAATTGTGTCACCTTGTTCTCCATGTATCCATGAGCACTTTAAACCAATCATCTCATGCTTAACACCAAATGCATCACTGCACCATCATGAAGTTCTCAAGAATATGACCAATGCACCCAAAACATAGAGAATCACCAGACCATTTTCAAAGCTCCAGACATCTGAAATAGGAACTTATCATGACACCATGATCTACACATCCCCCTTAGGAGATCTCATGCTCCAGGTGAACATGCCATGGTCTCAAGAGAAATGCATCATGCCAAAACTCTAATATGCAATCAAGAGTATACCATGATATGAAACAAAACAAAATCTAAACCAACATCACTTATCAAGCACCACCAACACCTCAACCAAAGACTCACAAGAATCCTCCATCACTCCAAGATGTTGCACATCTCCAAATAGTTTCCATGCAAATGCGAAAGAACCCTTCTGCAGCAACATAACCTAAGAGTCCCTCCTAGTGACATCTGCAACACTAAAGAAGACCATTCACCAACAAGTGATGAATCCATAGTCATTGCTAAAGCTCCCATTGAACTATGACACCCAAGCTCTCCAAGCATCATGACCAAACATCTACTAATCTAAAAATCCTTCAGGTCCACACAACAACATGTCCATTTTACAACAATACCAAGTGGCACCAAGATCTCCAAACCAAGCAAAAAACACCATCACTATAAAAATTTACACAAACTTGTGTATCCAAGCTATCCATGACATCATGATACAACCTACTACAGGTCCCCATAACTGACTATTCAGGTACTCAACACCATTCATCCTCACATCTCAAAGCAGCTACACCTATTCATAAGTGACCACAAACAAGGCCAACTAGCAAGTCTACACCATCATAGAATCAGATCTTGTGGATATAGATAGTCCACTTCTGAGTTGTCTCATAGAAAACATGTAGGTTAAGACAACCGACCACATTGTACAACACGTAAATCCATTCAACAGAAATATGAAAACCCATCATCGCACTGGAAACTACAAAACTGAGATCTCAAAGAGAATAAACATGTAGATAGCATGACTCAAACACCAGATCAAACTCATATCCAATTTCCCAATCATGTCCACAACTTGAGCACCATAGTCTAGGGACCTAGCAACCAACACCACAAGAATTTTGAGTGAAAAATCACATACCAACACTCCCATGCAAAGAAGACATCACACCTCTTCAAACCATGCCAAACTGCAACTATCTCATCCAGTCATACCCCAAAAAGCTAGGGTCTAGCAAATAGCTTAACAGTAGCTCCACATTACCACAAGTTTTGCTTGACCATGTAAAACCTACAAAAACCATAGAGCCATGAAAGTACAAACCATTCTTAAAAGGAAACAATAGTTCAGGAACTCCAGGCCCATTTCAAGCCAACTCCAAAACCACCAACACACACATACGTTCAAGAGAGAGATGGGCTATTTCAGAAGCTTCTAGATCACCAATGATCAACTCCATAGCCTTCATGCAATCGGGGTAACATAAGACTACGCCTTCCAATACCAAGAAAAAAACCTAGCATAAGCACACTCCTCCATGGTTGAACAACAACTTAAAGTTCTCCATATCATCAAGGAGCCTCTCACACAAACACCCAATATGAAAGATCTCTACAACACAACCATAGATACAATAATATCCCACCCCATGCCTGAGGGTTATACTGCTGCCAACTCACGAGCTTCAGGTCACATCATTTCAATATGACCAACTCAAGTTTCTCCATCTTCCATGTCATGTGTTGTTTCAGAAACTTATACAGAAAATAAAGTACTACTCATCAAAGGATCAATACATCAACCTATTCCTCTAGATTTCCTCAAGCCTAATAGACTAAGAAATATTCATAGAAGGAATACCCAAAGCCAGCATCTCTAGGGAATAACAAAACCTAGAAGAAGGCTCTGATACCACTTGTTGGTATCAGAAAATTTCTTGACCTCCCTTTACCCACTCTAATAAAACTTGTTGGGAAATATCGGGCCATCTCATAATGAAACATCCAAGATCAGTAGTGCCTTTGGTAATTTTAATTTCTTCAAATCACCTCAAAGACATGTACTACTATTCCATAAAGTGGAAATAGACATAGTTCAATTCCCACATTAATCCTTAGAGAGAAGTTAATGCTTAACCAGTTTCAACAACACCATTAACATATTAAGAAAATAGAACCAACAACCATGAAAGATGAAACAAAAGGCACAAACACATAGATATACATGGGGAAAACCCATTTGGGTAAAAAATCCCACAATCCAAAATCCTAGATCGCCATTATATTATTCACCAACAAAAAATAGTTACAATGCAATTCAAGCTCACGACCTTTACAAAGTTCACATCTTGTTCCATTCTGGAGAATATTCAATAACATGACCCATCATGACCACCTCTCTTAGCGAGAGACATCTCACTTGGCTACATAGCCTCACGACTTGACCATCGACCTCTCGGCCTCTCTATCAAACAGCTACTCAGCCTTCACCTTCTGCAAGATTCATCTCTTGGCTCATGACAACCCAGCCTCTTGACCAGCACTATCATTTGGCAAACACCCTAGTTCTCAACTTGCATCTAGCCTCTCAGCTTTCACGGCTCCCCAGCCTCTCGGCCTGTTCGCCACTCAACCAAGTAACCACCGTGCTCAGCCTTCCTTTTTTTCTCTACTCCAAGAGAGACTTTTTCTCTCTTTCTAACCGTTCAACTACCGCACCCTTTTAGGGTTTCACCTCGAGCCACACGCCATCATCCAACATTTTTGGTCATTGGATAAGCAGGCAAAAAAATCTCTAGCATCAAACTTAGGGTTATCCACCTAAAACCAAGTCGCCCAACCAAAGAGACATTTATTAGCATCTCACCAAGTTCACCGAGCACATGTCCCCACATGCCATCTGTCCTCCATGTCATCACCACTTGTCAGCCTTTGACACAATCCACCATCCTATCAGGTCCCACATCCATCGAAATCTCCTTCATATACTGATTGCCATGGTGAGGGGTCCACCAAGACACACATACACTGCTTGTGCAATTTTGAAGAATCAAAAGGGAATCTACCATATTCGCAACAAGTCTCCTAGAAAATACTTAAATATTAACTCCCAATACTCCAAGTGGTCCCCACGACCATCGACATCCAATTCGTTATATCACTAGAAAATCAAACTTCAAAACCTCTTGTCAAAGGTTGTGAAATTCCCAAAACTCATGACTCGCCAACTACAGAAAGAACGCTCTGTCACTCAAAACCTAAAATTGTGAACCTCAAGGCGGAGTTTGCAAAATTCTCAAAAGCCATGACACTCCAACAATAAAGGGATCGCCCTGTCGCTCCAAACCTAAACTTTCGAACCTTAACGCGGAGGTTGTGAAGTTCTCAAAATCCATAACACATCGACAACAAAGGGAAAAGACTTCACTTCATGGTCACTAAGTCGAGAGGTTATGAAACTTTAGAAC
Source organism: Sequoiadendron giganteum (assembly GCA_007115665.2). Classification (NCBI taxonomy): domain Eukaryota; kingdom Viridiplantae; phylum Streptophyta; class Pinopsida; order Cupressales; family Cupressaceae; genus Sequoiadendron; species Sequoiadendron giganteum. The sequence continues at coordinate 310,011,059 of CM021103.1, forward strand.
CCCGTGAATTCAATTAGAAAAACTTGAAAACTAGTGACTTAAATCAAGCCAATGATGTAGGAAAACACAACTGCTCCAGGAAGTCGATCAAGCTAGTAAATTTGAGCTAGTAGAGGGGATAGAGATAGGAGCGAGTGAGAGAGAGAGATAAACTTGAGAGAGGGAGAGGGGGTAGGAGGGAGAGACTTGAGAGAGAGAGGGAGGGAGGGAGTGGGATAGAGATAGAGATAGAGGGTAGAGGGTAGAGGGTAGAGGATAGAGAGAAAGAGAGAAAAGAAACCTATAAAAAATCAACTTTCTCATAATGCAAGAGCATTTTGAAGTAGTAGAGATATGGTCATTTGTTTAGCAAGACATAACATGATCATGTTATAATGCAGAGTGTGTTTTGTCTTGCTCTAAAAATGGTAAAAAACTCATTATACCTATGGTCTCAAGGCCCACATTCTGCATATTCTCTTAGTTATGTGCGTGTTGTGACAAAAAAAATGCTTTGTGATGATTTTGTAAAATGTGCATGCAAGTTTTTTAGATTCCACCACATTTTCATAAAATAGAAAATATTTCATGTTGAAAGGCATATAATATCAATTCAAGTTTGAATTCCATTCAAGAGTGATATACAATTGAAGTTTGGAGGGGAACAAGATTTTGAAAAAGTGGTGTAGGGCACCATAGGTCTTAATGTGGGAAAAGTTTCTAAATGATAGAATTTTGATTTAGCTGTCATTTTTCTTATAATAAGGTTTTTAAGACCATTTCTTAGGTTTTTAGGTGGTTTGAAGTCAATTTGGAGTCAATTTGATAAAGTTTGTAAAAGTTACAAAAAGTTGAAAATGTTGTCATGTAACTTTTGCAATTTTGCACTTTTTGGGAAGATGAAACGTTGGGGAACTAAAAATCAATTAGGATTGGTTGGTTTTAGTTTGAAAATATTTAATAATCCTTGTGAAGGTGGAGTCGAGGTTGGGATGTACATTTTTGAAGATTAAGCAATAAGAATACATTGTTTTCCTGTGTTTTTAAAGCTAATTTTCTACTAAACAATTTTGTACAGCCCTGTACAACATGTAGGTGATCAAACTTTGATTTGGACTTCATGGATCATTGACTCCTTGTTCGTTTTCAATTGGTCTCATCTGATTTCATCAAAATTTGAGTGAGTTAGAGCATTTTTTCTTAAAACTATTTGAAACCTTAGGTTTTAGTGTTTTGAGTGAAGAAAATGAAGTTTTGAGCCATTCCACTGATGAAATGGACTGAGAACCAATGGAATGGAAGTAGTTAGGTTGTGTTTTGTGTTTTTGGTGTTTTCAGAAGTAGGGGATAAGACTTATTGAAGATTTATTGCTGCCCTAGGTTGGAAACCTCATGTTTTGGGCAAGATAGAAGCATAGAAGTTAGGGTTTGTAGAAAAATCCTTGAGAAAAGGTTTGGGGTGATTGGGAATGTTGACGCAGGTCATATTTGACATGTTTAAGGTGTTGGTTTGAAGAGTTGAGGTTGGGAGATTGCAAAACCAATAGGTGCCTAGTTGAACAAGCCTAGTTAGGCATCTTGTCAAGCGGGACAGTCAATTTTAAGGTCTTGGGTTACAAAACAACCACCCTCAAATTTTGGATATGTTTTAAAACTCCCAAAAGGGTATCCTAAACAGATTTTGGATTGTGGGTTGGAGTTTTTTCTTGCAAGATATGCCACAAAAACCATGTTTGTTGTCCTACAAGGGAATTAGGACATTCTGAAGGTAATCACCAAGTTGAGACACTAGAATTGGGGAATTTGATCATTTTAGAGTTTGTAGAAGTTCACCATCTTGCTCTACATCAAAAATTCAAATTTTTGAGGATTTTTAAGAAATAAGAAGCAAAGGCTACATAATTGGGTAGAACTCCTCCATTTGAAACTCCAATTTTTTAGGTATGTGAAGTATTTACACATTTTCTTTCATTCTATTTTGGCTTGCTTTGATTTTTTTATATTTCATATTCCATGTTGATCATTTTTTGTTTTTCATTACAACCTTATCTTGTCAATGCACATTTTAATATACACAATTCTTCAAACACTTGCCAATTACATTTTTAAACCACATCTCTTTGAGGCATTTTTTTAAACAATTGACTTACATTGTGTATCCTTCCACATTTTGTATACACATATATATGATGGAAGTTATAAGTAATTATAATAATACACCATTTCTCAATCCTTTGCTATGGATGTTCATACCCCTCTCCAAAGCTTTCAGTTTGGTATAGGCATGGGGGATGTTGGAAAATATAGAGGAATTTGGTTTTACACCTAGAAATTGCATATGCTTGAAATTTTCTAAATCCTTTTCAATAAATCTATTTTTTGCATATCATGTAATCATTCTAGTCCATGAGGACACATCTCATTGAGGTATTTTGTAAAATAGTTATACCAAGTAGCTGATTTCCTTGTTTGTGCTACCAAATTTTCCATACATGTCTACCAAAGCATTTAATCAAACAACATAGACAAGGAAATCAAATGTTTGAAGAAATGACTCAAAGAAATGGGGTGTCATGGTGATGTGCATTTTTTCAAACAGTTTATTGTATTTTATATGCTACCAAACTTTCTATACATGTCTCTACAAAATTGGAATATACTCTTCCAACATCGATAGATCTTTGAATCTATTTTGGTTTTCATCTCTATTTCTAAATTTACCTCATCACTAATGTTGTGATGTATTTTAAATGTTTCCTTGATTAGTATACCTACAAGGGGTTCTAACCCTTCTCTTCACTATTTCAAGACTCTTCATTCAAGGCTAAGTTAGCAACATGGGGAAAGGTGTAGCCTATCTTTCAATCATGGCATGCCACATGACTAAATTTATTTAAGGCATTGGATCCAAAAAATAATGAGAGAATTGGAAAGCTAATGAGATCACTAGCTTGCCAATGCTCTCATGATTTTTTGGATCCAATGCCTTAAATAAATGTGGTCATGTGGCATGCCATGATTGCAAGATAGGCTCAAAATGGAAGCATGGACAAGGCATGTGAATTTTTTGACACTAATGTTTTCATAGACATGTATGAAAAATGTGGTAGCATTGAGAAGCTAGTGAGCTCACTAGCTTGCCAATGTGGTAGAGTTGACAATGTAGGGGCAACGTGAAAAAATGCATCATAGAAATTAAGTCGCATGGTGATGTAGGGGCAATGTGAAAAAATTCATCATAGAAATGGGGTCTCATGGTGATGTAAATCATCGTGAGACCCCATTTTTATGATGTATTTTTCACACTACCCCTACCTTGAAACCCCTACCGCATTGGAAAGATAGTGAGCTCATTAGCTTTCCAATGTTCTCATGATTTTTTGGATCTAATGCCTTAAAAAAATATGGTCATGTGGCATGCCACGATTGAAAGATAGGCTTAAAATGGAAGCATGGACAAGGCATGTGAATTGTTTGACAATAATGTTTTCATAGACATGTATGAAAAATGTGGTAGCATTGAGAAGCTAGTGAGCTCAATAGCTTTCCAATGTGATAGTATTGGCAAGGTAGGGGTTAATGCAGGTATGGATGTGTTTGATGGTATTGTCATTAATGTTTTCATTGATGTCAACATAGTTCAAGTTGAGTACATATGGTTCTTGTATAGTTGAGATAGTGTAGAAATGCTTAGAGTACATGGAGCTATATTTATGAAGTTGTAATTACGTTTTTGACAAGTGCTTTTAGGAAAATTTGAGAAATAATGAAGGCAGTGTTAGAGTGTATGTTCTTAGTGTGCTCTAGTATTGTGCTCTGCATTTCTTCTGTGTTTATCCTATATCTATTCAGATCTGTAAGTGTGTTCATAAGCTTCAATGGATAGTATATCCTGAGTTTTAGCTTATGGTTTAATTGAGAGTAAACGATGTGTTCATCAGTGTGTGAACTAGTTTGACAAAACTATTTGTTTATGGATTGGGAGAAATTTTTTGTCTTTGCAATCTTTTGATATTTAGTTTTAGATCTTGTAGATCTAGGAGATGGCTCTTTCTGATGGTTTTTTTGTTCTAACAAATTTTCTTGTGGTTTGGCGCTCCGAAAGACTTGATCCAAAGCTCCTATGTTTTGTTGGTTGATCTAGTTGGACTGGTGAAGATTTCTCTATGAATGAAGTTTTTTTTAATTGTTGCGGATGTACTTGAGGCATTTTCAGATTTGGTAGAAAGTCTGGTGAAGCATTTTGAGTGAGCCATGTGTGATTATCTTGTTGGAGATGTGTGTACTTCAAAGATCATTGGTGTTTTTATTAGGTTTGGCCGACCTGGTGTTTGCATGTTACATTAAGTTTTTGCATTGACTTAAGGAAGTGTGTGATTGATCCAAGATGTTGTTTGGGTTCTAAATTAAATAGGCAATTGGTCCTCTCTCATTCTTATCCACCACAGGAATGTTGAGTAGTTGACCTAGTTCGAATTTGTAATTTGAAATTGTATAGCCGACCTTGGAAAATGTTTCTAGGGTTGAAGATGGTATAAAAGAAAATCAATTTGTAGCGAATTTTATTTCCATCCATCCATGAATCGAGCAAGTAAGTGAAGTGTTGAAAAAGTGTGAAAAGAAGAGAGTGGAAGAGTGAATTGAGGCAACAATACTTTAAGGTGTTAAATTCTTGAAAGAAATGAGTTGATGGTGTCTACAATCTTCTGATCAAGTTGTGAATGTGTGGAACCCTAGTGGTGGATCTTTATTTATCTCTTTTTATTTTCCATAGGCAGTGAGCCTCTTTTTGGACAGTGAGTCATATTTTAAGGTAGTGAGCCCTTGCATTTGGGTAGTGAGCCTTTGTATTTGGGAAGTGAGCCCTCTAGCAGTGAGCCTTTGTATCCGGTATTGCATTACCATTATATTGTGAGTTAACCCTCACAGTGGTTTTTCCCTCATTGGGTTTTCCACATAAATCTGGTGCCTTTGGTGTTTGTTTTATGTTATTTTCATTTCATGTTTACACTTAATAATAGATTGAAATTAAAGTGAAAGGATTAAGTTTATAAGTAATTGGAATTGATACAAATTAAACACCCCCCCTCTTAGTTGTCTTGTGCATTTCAACAATTGGTATCAGAGTTGTATTTACTAAACTTGAGAAGTATAATGGAGGAATATTCATGTTTGGAGATGACTCTAGTGCTAAGATTTTTGGTAAAGGAACAATTAGTTTTGATGGAAAAATAATACTGACAATGTTTACTATGTGAAGGGTTTAAGGAATAATCTCTTAAGTGTTAGAAAAATGTACAACAAAGGTTTTAAGCTTTTGTTTCAGGATAACACTTGTGAGATCAAAAAAGGATCTGGAACTATGGTAGTAGCTAGAAGAAGAACTCATGGAAACATCTAGAAACTTAAGGGTGGTGATGGTCAGTGTTTTGTTTCTCACATTAATGAGAGTTGACTCTAGCACCGGAGGATGGGACATGTGAATTTTGATAACCTGATCAGGATCAGTTCTAGGGAAGTTGTCAGATAACTTCCTAGAATCATAAATCCTTCAAATTTAATTTACAGAAGTTTCTAGTCGAGAAAACAAACAAGGAACAATTTTAAAGGTAAGGATCAGTCATCTACCAGAATGCTAGAATTAATCCATACAGACCTCTATGGTCCTACAAGAACAAGAAGCCTAAATGGTGATAGGTATTTTATGCTCTTGATTGATGATTACTCTAGGATGACATGGGTTACATTTCTTAGAGAAAAGGCTCAGGATCTTCATAGATTCAAAGTATTTAAGGCAAGAGTAGAAAATGAGGCAAAACTGAAAAATCAAATGCTTAAGGTTTGATAGAGGTGTATAATTTACATTTGGTGAGTTCAATGCATTCTATAAAGATCATGGCATTAAAAGAAATTATGTTTCTCCTAGAACCCCTCAGCAGAATGGAGTTGTGGAAAGAAAGAACTAGACTATTCAAGAGGCTACTAAGACTATGATGAAAGAAGCAAATTTTCCTTATGTGTACTGGAGAGAAGCGATCCACACTGATGTTTACATTCTTAACAAAGTTCAAATCATAGGTAACAACACTAAGACCCCTTATGAGTTGTGGACTGGTAATACTCCTACTATTAAATACTTTAAGGTATTTGGAAGTAGATGTTACACTAGAAGAGATGATGAAAATATTGGAAAGTTTGATGCTGGATGCGATGAAGGAATTTTCCTTGCATATTCAAATAATAGAAAGGCATATAGATGTTTTAATAAGAGACTAAGGAAAATAATTGAAAGTGCTAATGTAAAGGTTGATGAAGCTATGTATAGACCAATGGAAATAAATGAAGTTGAACTCGATGATCCTATCTGTGTGCAAATACAAAGAAGAAGAAAAGGAAGAGAAAGAACAAAGTGATGAAAAATAAGAGATTCTAGAACCTGCACCTAAGACTCCTAAATATGTTCAGATAAATCATTCAAAGGAACAAATAATTGGAGACATAAGTGAAGGAGTGAAGACAAGAAGAAAAGTGGTTGAGGTAAACTTGTGTCTCTAAGATAGAACCTAAGACTGTGAATGAAGCATGTAATGATGAAAGTTGGGTTAGACCAATGAAAGAGGAACTACAATAGATAGAGAAGAATGATACATGGGAACTAGTCCCTAGACTTGCAAACAAGAATGTAATTGGTTCAAAATGTGTATTCAAAAATAAGTTGAATGAAGATGGTGAAGTGGTAAGAAATAAAGCAAGAATTGTATGTAAAGGATATTCATAGGTTGAAGGAATAGATTTTGAAGAAAATTTTACACTTGAAACAAGAATGGAGGCCATTCAGATGTTCTTAGTATTTTCAGCTCATAAATACTTCAAAGGGTATCAGATGGATGTCAAGTCTTTATTTCTGAATGGAGAACTAGAAGAAGAAGTATATATGGAGGAATAGGAAGGTTTTCAGCCGTCAAACAAATTGAACTTGGTCTGTAAGTTAAAGAAGGCATTATATGGACTTAAACAATATACCAGAGCTTGGTATGCAAGACTAGATAAATACTTGACAAAGAAAAGATTCAACAAAGGGTCCGCAGACAACAATATTTACTTCAAGGTTGAGAAAAACAAGATATTGATAGTTGTGGTATATGTTTATGACATCATCTTTGGTGGAAATGAAGAGGTATGTGTAAAAAAAATTGTTGAAGAGATGCAAAAATAATTTGAAATATCTATGATTGGTGAGTTAAATTTCTTCCTTGGACTTCAAGTAAATCAAATTGACAAAGGGATACTCATTTCACAATCCAAGTATGTTAAGGAATTGTTAAAAAAGTTTGGGATGGATGACTCCAAACTAGTCTGTACCCCTATGCTAACTAGATGTAAGCTGAGTAAGAATAATGAATCTGCTAAAGTTGATCAGAGCATGTATAGATCTATGATTGTTGGACTATTGTATCTTACTACTACTAGACTTGATATCATGCATGCAGTATGTTTAGTTGCAAGATTTCAAAAAGAACCTAAGGAATCACATGTTACAGTTGTGAAAAGGATATTCAAATATCTTAAAGGAACTCCATATTATGGGCTATGGTATCCAAAGGATGATGATTTCGCATTGAATGCCTACACTGATGTAGATTGGGCTAGTTTTTAAGATGACTGGAAGAGTACAAGTGGCGGTGCATTCTTCCTTGGAGGAAGATTAGTTTCATGGTTGAGCAAGAAATGGGATTCAGTTTCTTTATCCACTGCAGAAGCAGAGTCTATTGTAGAAGCATCCTGTTATACACAAGTACTTTGGACGAAGAAAACCTTGATAGATATAGGTGTGGTGAGTGATGAACCTAACTCTATATTTTGTGACAATACAAGTGCTATGAACATTTCAAAAAATCTAGTGATGCATTCTAGAACAAAGCACATATCTATTAAGTATCACTTCTTGAGGGAGAAGGTATTGAAGAATAAAGTTAGACTTGAATATATACCTACCAAAGAACAAGTTGTAGATATATTCACTAAATCCCTTCTGAAGGATACTTTTGATTATCTAAGAGGGAAGTTAGGGGTTACTACCCCTCCTTCTTTGAACTAAGTGCACATATAAATGTATCAATTCAATCGATTCACAGACTTCTTTGTTTTGGACTGGTGATTATGTTCTACTCCTCAAGGGGAGTAGAGAAGTGCATTGTTATAGTATGTGATGTAGGTGTACTCCTAACGGGGAGTGAACAGAGCTTTATATGGCAAGAATTTCCTTTGCCATTGATGTCAAAGGGGGAGAGAGAATCATGTGAAAATTGTATTCTTGGCAGGTTGTCGCTTCTAAAAATCATGTATGCTATCTCTAATGTTTTTTCACATCATGTGTTTCCATCAATGACAAAGGGGGAGATTGTTGCAAGTATGGATGTGTTTGATGGTGTTTTCATTGATTTCAACACAATTCAGGTTGAGTATAGATGGTACTTGTATATTTGAGATACTATACAAGTTCTTAGAGTACATGGAGCTATATTTATGAAGTTGTAGTTATATTTTTGCCAAGTGATTTTGATAAAATTTGAGAAATAATGAAGGCAGTGTTGGAGTGTATGTTTTGAGTGTGCTTTGGTATTGTTCTATGCATTTCTTCTATGTTGATCCTATGTCTGTGTGGATTTGTAAGTGTGTTCATAAGCTTCAATGGATAGTACATCCTGATTTTTAGCTTGTGGTTTGATGGAGAGTAAAAGATGTTTTCATCGGTGTGTGAACTAGTTTGACAGAACTATTTGTTTATGGAATGGGAGAAATTTTTGGGCTCTGCAGTCTTCTGATATTTAGTTTCAGATCTTATAGATCTGGGAGATGGCTTTTTTTTATGGTTTTTTGTGTTTTGAAAAAATTTCTTATGGTTTCGCGCTCCAAAAGACCTGCTCCAGAGCTCTTGTGTTTTGTTGGTTGGTCTAGTTGGACTGGTGAAGAGTTCTCTATGAATGAAGTTTGTTTTAATTGTTGTGGATGTACCTAACGCATTCTTAGAGCTGGTAGAAATTCTGGTGAAGTGTGTTGAGTTATCCACATGTGATTATCTTGGTAAAGATGCGTGTACTTCAAATATCATTAGTGTTTTCATTAGGTTTGGCTGACCTGGTGTCTACATGTTACATTAAGTTTTTGTATCGACTTAAGGAAGCATGTGATTGATCCAAGATGTTGTTTCGGTCCTAAATTAAATATGTAATTGGTCCTCTCTCATTCTTATCCATCGCGATAATGTTGAGTAGCCAACCTAGTTCAAATTTGTAATTGTAAATTGTATAGCCGACCTTGGAAAATGTTTCTAGGGTTGAAGATGGTATAAAAGCAAATCAAGTTGTAGAAAATTTGATATCCATCCATCCACGAATCGAGCAATTAAGTGAAGTTGTGAACAAGTGCGAAAAGAAAAGAGAGGAAGAGTGAATTGAGGCAACAATACTTTAAGGTGTTAGATTCTTGAAATTAGTAAGATGACGGTGTCTAAAATCTTCTAATCAAGTTACAAATGTGTGGAACCATAGTGGTGGATCTTCATTTATCTCTTTTTATTTTTTGTAGGTAGTGAGCCTCTTTTCTGGATAGTGAGTCATTTTTTAAGGCAGTGAGCCCTTGCATTTGGGCAGTGATCCTTTGTATCTAGGTAGTGAGCCCTTAGAAAATGATCCTTTGTATCTAGTATTGCATTACTACTATATTGTGAGTTAATCCTCACTGTGGTTTTTCCCTCATTAGGTTTTCCACGTAAATTTGGTGTCTCTAGTTTTTTCTTCTGTTATTTGTATTTCATGTTTACACTTAATAATTTAGATTGAAATTAAAGTGAAAGGATTAAGTTTAGAAGTAAATGAACTTGATACAACTGATTCACCACCCCCCCCCTCTCAATTTTTTTGTGCATTTTAATAGGGGCAGTGTGAAAAAAATGCCTCATAGAAATGGGGTCTCACAATAATGTTGACAAGTTAGGGGCAACGTGAAAAAATTCCTCATATAAATGGGGTCTCACATCGATGTACATCACCATGAGATCCCATTTCTATGAGGAATTTTTTTCATGTTGCCCCTACCTTGTCAACCCTACTGCATTGGCAAGCTAGTGAGCTCACTAGCTTGCCAATGCTCTCATGATTTTTGGATGGAATGCCTTAAAGAAATGTGTTCATATGGCATGCCATGATTAGGCTCAAAATGGAAGCATGAACAAGGCATGTAAATTTTTTGACAATAATATTTTTGTATACAAGTATGCAAAATGTGGTAGCATTGAAAAGCTAGTGAGCTCACTAGCTTGCCAATGCGGTAGGGTCGACAAGGTAGGGGCAACATGAAAAAATGCCTCATAGAAATAGGGTCTCAGTACATCACCATGAGACCCCATCTCTATAAGGAATTTTTTCATGTTGCCCCTACCTTATCAACCCTACTGCATTTCCAAGCTAGTGAGCTCACTAGCTTGTCAATGCTACCACATTTTGCATACATGTCTATGAAAACATTATTGTCAAACAATTCGCATGCCTTGCCCATGCTTCCATTTTGAGCCTATCTTGCAATCATTGCATGCCACATGACCACATTTATTTAAGGAATTACATCCAAAAAAATCATGTGACCTTTGTCTATGCTAGAAAGACTCTTCTACAGGATGATTGTAAGTATTTTGTATGAATCCTTGAATGACATATATGCCATTTATTTGTATGGATTCATTTTTTAGGAAATAATATTTGTCTCATTACCATGCTACAAGTAAAATTATCCACCATGTCGAGGACACGAAGGAGAAATATACAAACAGATGAAGAGTATGAAACTAATAAAGCAAAAAATTGAGAATGGATGAGGGAATATTGTCAAAAGAAGAAATTGGATACGATTGACGAAAACAAGCCAATTGAAGAGGAACCTTGACCATCAAAAAGAGAAAAGGAATGGGTGTCACAAAATGAACAAATGTGAAAGAATTTTGGTAAGATAGATTCAAATACCATAGTTGGAGACACACACTCTACCACAAGTGAATACGAAGGGACAACATTAAGCACAATTTAATAGGGAGGAAAACCATCTACCGCAATTGAATATGAAGGGACACCATCCACCACATCTCAAGTTGAGAGTACATAATCACTCGGATTTGATGAAGAAGGTACACCATCATCCCCATGTCAACCTCAAGGTATGTCATCTATTCCACCCTCAATCGAAGGTACATGATTTAACCCACCTCACTTAAATATTGATGAAACTCCTAATGTTGAGATATATGTACCTAGGAGAACACTACCTAGAATTTTGCATAGAAATTCAAAGTATTTGATTAATATTGATGAGGATATTTTGCAACACATGGAAGGTAAGATTCCAACACACACTTGTAGAAGATATGTCGATAAGATTTGGAAATTATTCTTTAAAAGGATAAATGAGGTCTGACAAGTTGTCAACTATTGAAATTATGTGGGGTATAAAGTATAGAAACATCATGAAGATTCTTGGGTTGATAACATCAAATGCTTCAAGTGAAAACACTATTGTGAACAATCTAATGGATGCTTATGAGAGTTTGGGTAAGACCTCATGCTCAAAGGATAGTAATATCACACGACGTGTCATTACATAGACTTTGGTAAGTAGTCAAACAAGGAGATATCATCTCATTAGAAAGATGAGTGAACAACTGAGAATTAATAGAAATTTTTTATCAAGATTTGTTCAAAGGCGACAAATAATTGAGGGCATCGATTCAAATGAATTATGGGCATTCTTGAGGAGACTCCCATGAAAAGATAAACGAGTTGTTAAAGCATTGAGAATACTAATTGAATACTATTGGAAGAATAACACAAGGCCATCTCTGAATCAAAGGGATGTGGTAAGAAGGAGAATCACTAGTCAGAACCATGAGACACATCCAAAGTATTTTTTGGATACGACTCAAACTCATTTCTTTGGTAAATTTCAATAGGATTATCCAAAAATTCAAATTTGTCAAAGATATTTTGAAATGCTTAAACCTTTTTATGTCAAGATAAGTCACACACACACACACTACTTGTTGTTGTAGACTACATATTGAATTATCTAACCATTATGATGTTTATCATTCTATATGTTTAGATTTGCATACTAATGATGTTTTGTAGGATTGTGGCATACATGCCCCACCAACATCTTCAAGATAGTTCTTATAAAAAAAATTTATGTGAAATAGAGGATGGCCAAATATTTTATAGGAAACTATGCTTGGATGGTTCATGTTAGCATTGTGGTGGCTTGATACATATGTTGGCATGTCAACATATGCAAAGCACACATGAGGTGGGAAAGAAAAAATTAGAGTTCGGGAAGTATAAAATAGTGGCATACGTTACAAAAGATGGTAATCACACAAAAATGTGTGATTTTGTTATTCAAAAGATTCCAGTGTATCAGTTTATGTTACTATTTTGTGACAATATAGTGTATGAGTATGCAAGGCATACCCATAGAGCTCGATGGTTGGACACATAGTTCAAGTTATGCAAGGACACCTTTCCAGTTGACAACATAGTTTTAGTGGCCGACTTTGTAGAGAACTACACTCTACAGTCACAGTGTGAGGTGCAATCACAATATTACAACTCCACATAGGTTTTGATATTTGTGCACATAGCATTCATTCATGCAACTGATTGTACAGAGGACCAAAGGAAGTTATTGATGGAGTATCACTTTTATATTAGTGATGATCGTACACATTCTCTAGAGTTCGTGCAAGGTTGCTTCCAGTTGTTCTACAGTGATTTAGCTCAAAGGGGCATAGCATACGGTCGGCATATAATATGGTCAGATAACTATGCAGCACAATTCAAGAACTCACACATGTTCTATAGGGTTGAGCATGATGCATTTTATTAGAGGTGTTCAACATATGTGGAACTTTTGTGAGGTCGGGCATGGAAAGGGGGAGCATGATGGTACAAGAGCATGGGTCAAAAGAGAATTAGCAAGAGAAGAGTTAAAGTATAAAGAAAATGCAAAGTTGATAGATGCAAAATCAATCATCAAGTGGTTTAATGCTTTGATGGGTCTAGGTAATGAAGGTACATCTTCATTTTGTAGATTTTTTCGGTTGTTGGATGATACTAAAATTGCACCATATGAGGATTTTTTTACACTGACATGATTGAGTGAGCTACACTCTTTCCTTAGCTTAAATGCAGGTTCATGAAGTATCCATACTCGAAAGATGGCATATTTTTGTTCTTCGTGTACAATGCAAGCCTGGGATGATTGTGATTCAAAGAAGTGGGTTGAGAAATGGTTGTTAAGTTATCTTAGCCTACTTCACACATATCACCCTCCGATAGCATTATAACTAACACAAATGGAATCATTGGTTGAGTTTGACCACATATTTGATCTATGTCAACTAGGTAATATATCTACTTGCATAGTTTTTGAAATTCCTATTGTTATCTCACTTTGTAGTGTATTTGTAATGTTGACTAATTTCACCTAATTTTTTGCACATATCAATGTAGGGCCTGTTTATGCAACTATTGCAGATGAAGATGGTGAAGAGGGAATGGATTATTAGGTGTGTCATTGTGTTGAGGCCAAAAATAAATTGGAGGCCCTAGTTATAGATGGAGAAAACATCAAATACCCTACAAGCTCAGTTGTTGTTATGAGAATGTGGCTTAGAAGGTACCCACATAAGAGTGTTAAATTTTGGTTGTTTCAGGACTTTGAGATGCATCAAAAGATTCTTCATTACTCAAACCTTGTTGTGGCATCCAATGTTCATTTGACCAAATATGGGGGTAGACCTTTCAACAAAACCTTGTGGAAGGTGTGTGAGTCTGACCATGAGGCAATACTTGACACAATAAAGAGTAAAGAAGATCAAGATGGTCTGTTGGGTTAATTTTTAAGTATGCCCATTGGTTCTTATTAATTTGTAAGTATACAAATTAATTTGTATGATGCTAATGCTATCATCTAATGTTTATATCATGTGTGCAAGTGATTGATGAAGTTATCAGAATTAAAAATGTAGCATACTTTATGTTTAGAACTGTGGTAAAGGATACAGAGTTCAATGGTATTTTATTTTTTCTCAAAAATATGCAAAAAAAGTGATGTAGGATATTCTCTATCCATTAGTAAACTAAGCGAAAGATTAAATTTTGTTTTTTTTATAATAGGTTACAAGTTTCCAAAAGGTTGGAAAGTAATTTAGTTTGGTTACATTCTATTCATGAGATGTTGTGTGCAATAGGTATCTTGGAACTCCCAATGAAGATATATGGCTAGGAGTGACTAAGTTGATAGGCTGGCATGCCTATCATCAATGGAAGCATCAAGATTTAAGCCTTGATATTCTTGACTTTGAACCAAATGGCGTGGATTTGTTGTCTATAAGTGTCTTCCATCTATTTTCATTTCATTTCCATTTTGGATGCTCTTTCTTTTTCTTCTTTTACTTTTCCTAGTTGTAAGTAAACTACTAAAAATTGATTGGTGTCTCCTTGCAAAAAATATTGATTTATGAGCCATCCAAGAGAATCTCAGCCAAAAAAGAAATGCAACATCCTTATTTTGATGATCTTGACAAATCTCAATTTTGATTTTAAGCCATTATAAAAGTTTGTGTGAAGCTTACCAAGGGAATTTCAAGTTATTCATTTGAAGTTAACCTCATCATGAGCACCTATGATGTAGACATTATAAGATAATCTCAAATGTATGAGTGACATTGTAAAAGATCTGTGAGAATGGAGTACCTAAGGCATCCTTGAATCATATTTTTGGTTATTATGAGAGAATATTATAAGCTTAATTTGTGTGCATGAAAATGTGGCACATTGATTCAATATTTGATTTAAGTGGGGTGTTGGAATTCATATAGTTTTTTTTTTTCTCATGATTTTGTATTACCACTTGATAGTTTTGAGAAAACATTGTGCCTGCAAATACAAGCACTTGGGTTTCAAAATGGTGTATGAAGCATATTAGACAATTGTAGCACAAACATAAGAATTAGGACTGCCAAATAAATCTCATTTTATTGTAAACATCATATTATTAATATAGTGAGTGTAATAACCATTGATGGTTACCAATCATTTTTTTTCTTCTTTTATTCTCTCCCTATTATAACTAGCACAAATTGACTAACTTATTATAAAAACTTCATTTATTAAAACAAATCAACCTAATGATTATATATCAATATCAATATAGCATACCATCTATTCATATAAATATTTGTAATGATATTTAATCAAATTTTGAAATTTATTGATGCCCTAAAACATTTGTAATTCATACAGCGTAATCCCTTAACAACCCAAATTGCAAAAGGGAAACAATCTTTGACGACCTATTACCCAGAGACCATGTTAGTTATGAGCATTTTTTCTAAGGAATTGGGATCACGTCGGGCACCTCTAAAATAACCTCTCTCAGTTTTTTTATCTCGGAGTCGTTTCCTCGTGGTGTCCAATTTTTACTTGATGGAAAAAGTGTCAATTGCAAGCAATGTAAAGTTGCAAAGTGGTGCAACTTTAGTTTTGCAACTTGTGTGACCAAAATGATTGTTCCAACATGTTTGGATGGGTATTTTTACACTAGGAATGGTCCTCCTTTTCACCCAAATGCATTGAATCACTTTGAACTATGTTCAATTAGCTCGATCCCTTAAGGGTCCAAATTGCAAAAGGGCAACAATCTTTGATGATCTGTTACTTGGAAACCATGACGCTTACGAACTCTCTATTTGAGCCTAAGAGATTGAGTTGGGCCCCTCTACAATGAACTCTCTCATTTTTTGTTATCTTGGAGTCATTTTCCTATGGTTTCCAATTTTCACTTGATGGAAAAAGTGTCAAATGCAAGCAGTGTAAAGTTGCAAAGTGGTGCAACTTTCGTTCTGCAACTTGTGTGAGAAAACAAACTATTCCAATGCATTCAAATGGGTACATTTATGCTAGGCATGTTCCTATTTCAAAACCAAACACGGCGAATCACTTCGAGCTACATTTAACCAGCTTGATCCCTTAAGGGTCCAAATTGCAAAAGGGCAGCAATCTCTTACTCCTTGTTACTTGAAAATTGTGACACTTAAAAACTCTTCATCTGAGCCTATGAGATCGAGTTAGGCCCCTCTACAATAACCTCTCTCAATTTTTGTTATATCAGAGTCATTTTCCCATGGTGTCCAGTTTACACTTGATGAAAAAAGTGTCAAATGCAAGTAGTGTAAAGTTTCAAAATGGTGCAACTTTTTTTTTCAATTCATGTGGCCAAACAAACTATTGTAATGCATCTGAATGGGTATGTTTACACTATGCATGGTCCTCTTTCATACCCAAACACACTGAATCACTCCAAGCTACATTCAACTGACTTGATCCCTTAAGGGTCCAAATTGTAAAAGGGAAGCAATCTTTGACATCCTATTACTCAAAAACTGTGACACTTACAAAATTTTTTTCTAAGCCTATGGAATCATGTTAGGACCCTCTACAATAACCTCTCTTCATTTTTGTTATCTCTAAGTTGCTTTCCCATGGTGTCCAATTTTCACTTGATGAAAAAGTGTCAAATGCAAGCAGTGTAAAGTTGCAAAGTGGTGCAACTTTCATTCTGCAACTCATGTGACCAAACAAACTATTCCAACATGTCTGGATGGGTACTTTTATCCTATGAATGATCCTCTTTTGCACCCAAACATGCCAAATCACTCTGAGCTACGTTCAACGGGCTCAATCTCTTAAGGGTCCAAATTGCAAAAGGGCAACAATCTTTGACGACCTATTACTCGAAAATCATGATGCTTACAAACTCTATGTCTAAGCCTATGGGATCATGTTGGGCCCCTCTACAATAACCTCTCATTTTTTTATCTTAGAGTCATTTTCCCGTGGTGTCCAATTTTCACTTGATAGAAAAAGTGTCAAATGCAAGTAGTGTAAAGTTGCAAAGTGGTGCAACTTTCATTCTACAACTTGTGTGACCAAACAAACTATTACAATGCATTCAAATGGGTACATTTATGCTAAGAATGGTCCCATTTCACACCCAAACATTTCAAATCACTCTAAGCTACATTTAGCCGACTCGATCCCTTAAAGGTCCAAATTGCAAAAGGGCAACAATCTTTGACGGCTTGTTACTCAGAAATCATGATGCTTATGAAATCTTCATTTGAGCCTATGGGATCACATTAGGACCCTCTATAATAAACTCTCTTGGTTTTTTAATCTTAGATTTGTTTTTCCATGGTGTCCAGTTCTCACTTGATGGAAAAAGTCTCAAATGCAAGTAGTGTAAAGTTGCAAAGTGGTGCAACTTTCGTTCTGCAACTCGTGTGAACAAAAAAAATATTCCAATTCATTTGAATGAGTAAATTAATGCTAGGAATGGTCCTCTTTCACACTCAAACACACCAAATCACTCTGAGCTACATTCAACCGGCTTGATCCCTTAAGGGTCCAAATTGCAAAAGGGAAACAATCTTTAACAGTCTATTACTCAGAAATCGTGATGCTTACAAATTCTATGTTTGAGCCTACAGGATCATGTTGGGCCCCTCTACAATAACCTCTCTCGGTTTTTTAATCTTGGAGTCATTTTCTCGTGGTTTCCAGTTTTCAATTGATAGAAAGTGTCAAATGCAAGCAGTGTAAAGTTGCAAAGTGGTGCAACTTTTGTTCTACAACTCGTGTGACCAACAAACTATTCCAACACTTCTAGATGGGTACGTTTATGCTAGGCATGGTCCTCTTTCACACCCAAACATGTTGAATCACTTTGAGCTACGTTCAACTGGCTCGATCCCTTATGATGGCATGTAAAACAATCGAAAAGAGAAACATTCACATGACAATGGAGAAGTCTAAGGCTCGATCCCTTATGATCTACTATGAATATTATTTTTTGTAAGTGTTGTGAAGATTATGTATCCTTTTCTTAATTGATTTGTTCCAATCAAAGTATTAAATATACTAGAAAATTTTTATGAAACATCTCATGGAATACCAATTGAAAACGTGTTTTTTTATTCTAGATAAAAAATTTGATGAAACTCTTTGAATTAAACTGAATTGAGATAAGTAAGAACAAGGGAGCACTAGGAAATACATTGCTCAAAGATCTTACATAATCTTTCTTACCAAATTTTAAAAAGCATGATAAGCCCATGGTTGAAAATTTTGTAGTGATCAAAGTGGGTACTAATTCTATATTATATAGATCATAATTTTTCTTTATCTTTAAGGTCTTCTAAGTTTGGAAATGGTTTCACCAAGCCGTGAAGGGTGAACTATTCTTTATTCAATTATGCCTATGTGGGTTCATTTTCCTTATCTCTCGTTACAATTTTGGGTGGATTACTACTTGCAAAGCATTATAAATACTTTGGGTAGATTTGTATCCATCAATCTGATGGACATAAATATATCAAAGGGGTTTCTTGATAAATTTTGGTTGACAATTGGGGAGCAAGCATGGAAACAAGCCATTGATTATGACAATGTTAGTGTAGAATATTATGCCTAAAATATTCCTTTAGATAGTTTGCTAGTTGTTAGTTTTTTAGGATAATGATTGCTTGGTTGTGAAATCTTGTATGGAGTTGCATGCCTATTTTCTAGTTGGCAATTGCCATTATAGAAGGCTCATCTCTTGATAAATATATTATACTCATTCTTAAGCAATTATCAAGTTAATAATCAGTGTATTTATTTAGAGTTAATCTTTTCTTGTCGATTTGTGCAATGTTGTAATTTGTAGCTCTACTAGAATTCCTGGAAATATTGAAGTTGTTTAGCATCAACTAATAAATTTTTTTAGAATCAATCAATAAATATTCAAGAAAAACCATGAAGGACAATAATGAGCAATGCTAGGTCTAACCAATTAATAAGTATGTGCATGAATAAGTGAAGCGCAAGTAATCAAATACATGTAAGCCTTAAAGTATACACTTGAATACATAGTCTACGCATTAATACAAAGTATATGCATGAATACAAGGTAAACATATGAAAACACATAAGTCACAAAGTATACATTGGAATACACATAAGCCACAACTTGTATACACATAAGTTGTAAATTCTATAGTTGAATACACATAACTCATATCTATTGAACCGTGGATTTATAATGCAAATATGGACACCATCGATAAAAAAGACTTGTATTAACCAAATAGTCATGTAGGCATACATCAATATATGTCGATATAAGTATAAAATATATACAAAATAGTCATATAGGCTTACAAGAATGCCATATAGGTATACAATGTCAAATATATACAATACAAAATATGTACAAGAATTTCATATAGGCATACAAAAAAGGGCTCTAGAATCAAAAGTCATTGCTCTCCATGCTCTCAAAATAACATTTTTCCCTTTGCTTGTCGATCGAATGGCGATAGGTTTGTCACTCATTTGTTTTGAGGTCGAGGAGTGCTCTCGGTGCTCCTCCTAGGTTTAGTTCTTAGTCAAGCCTTATCGATTACAATAACAAGTAAATACATTAATATATAGAAATTACATTATAAAAAATGATATATTTAACAAAATAATCACTTATCGCCATCTAATGGTCACTCTCCTTGAGGGAAATATTAAAATGCCCATGTTGTGGCATGTTGAATCCTTGTAGAAACCATCCAAATAGAAATTAAACTACGAATCAATAATAGTTTGATTTTTCACTAACTAATAGCTATAACAACGAATGTAAATTGAAATTTAGTAATCTTCCTCATACCTCCATGAGAGGAATCGACGAGTCAATATCAGAAGAAACATTGATCTCCATATCCCTATGAACATTTCAAGGTGTATCTACTTCCAACATATGAAAATAAAACAACAAATTATTCAATCACAAAAACTACAATAGTGATGCAAGTCATGGCTTATAATGTATGAGATCATGAACAAAATTTTGAGTACTTATTGAACTATATATTTTTTACTATCATGCTTACTACTTTTCCTATCCATAGCTTGTTTGAAAGCACCTATTTTAGGATTTTATCTATAGCTACAAGGTCATGAACCATTTGATAAAATGCTTTGGTAGACATGTACGAAACTTGTAGTAGCATGGAGAAGGAAATGAGCTGTTTTAAAAAAATGCCTCAAAGAAATGCAGTCTCATGGTGATGGAATTCCATTACAAATAAATGTGTCATGGTATTCCATCACCATGAGAACACATTTCTTTGAGGCATTTTTTCAAACAAATCATTGCCATCTCTATGGTATTATGTTGGGATGGGGTGGATTGTATAGTGTGGTCTTAGTTATGAGATGGAGGGTGATCATGACATGAAGATGGAGGGGCGGGGATATGAACAAGTGGAATAAAAGGTGGAAGGTTTCATGGATTAGTAAATTGAGGATGAGGATGAGGACCTTGAAAATAATTTGGAGGGGAATTTAGGCTAAAGGCTTGGTTTTTATTCTTCAAGCAATGATTTTTTTGAAAAAATGTCTCAAATAAATGTGGTCTCATGGTGATGGAATGGCATTCCATCGCCATGAGACCACATTTCTTCAAGTCATTTTTTTCAAACTACTCACAACCTTGACTATGATATTGCTTACTATTATGCTTTGATAGATTTTTTCCAAACATCGATAGTTTGTTGGAAAGCACCTATTTTAGGATTTTAACCATAGCAGCAAGGAAGTCAATAGTTTGATAAAATGCTTTGGAAGACATGTATGGAAAATGTGGTAGCATAGAAAAGGATGTGAGATGTTTGAAAAAATGCCTCAAATAAATGTGGTCTCATGGTGATGGAATGGCGTTCCATCACCATGAGGCCACATTTCTTCAAGGAATTTTTTCAAACTACTCACTGCCTTGTCTATGCTATTGCTTACTATTATTCTTTGATATACTTTTTTCCAAGAATCCATAGTTTTTTGGAAAGCACCTTTTTTTAGGCTTTTAGCCATAGCAACAAGGAAGTGAACTATTTGATAAAATGCTTTGTTAGACATGTATGGAAAATGTGGTAGCATAGAAAAGGCGGTGAGCTGTTTGAAAAAATGCCTCTAAGAAATGTGGTCTCATGGTGATGGAATTAAATTCCATCACCATGAGACCACATTTCTTCGAGGAACTTTTTCAAACTACTCACTACCTTTTCTATGCTATTGCTTACTATTATTCTTTGATAGATTTTTTTCCAAAATCCATAGTTTGATGGAAAGCACCTTTTTTAGGCTTTTAGCCATAGCAGCAAGGAAGTGAATTGTTTGATAAAATGATTTGGTAGACATGTATGGAAAATGTGGTGAACTATTTGAAAAAATTCCTCAAATAAATTGGGTCTCATGGTGATGGACATCACCATGAGAACACATTTCTTTGAGGCATTTTTTCAAACAACTCATTGCCTTGTCTATGTTATTGCTTACTATTATTCTTTCACATATTTCTTCCAAGCATCCATATCATAGACAATGTAGTGAATTTTTTGAAAAGATGCCTCATTAAAAAGTGGTCTCGTGGAATGCCATTACAAGAAAATGCAATTTCAGCTGCTCCTAGTTATTACTTATGCTATGTGAAGTGATTACATCACTACTTATGTTGACTTTCTAAAAAACTATATTATAGATGAAATTTTGTCATCTATCAACATCTAGTTATTAGTTATGGAATGTGAAGTAATTCTTTGAGTTTGAAAGATGTGCAATGCAATGTAATCGACGATATGAATATAAACTACACAAATCTATTAAGTATAATTCATTAGTTAAATTCTTTATTCTATTACCTACATGTAGGTTTGTCTAACTACACTGGCAATGGGAGGTGTTCCCATGAAAACTCCAATATTAGCCTATTCAACATCCAAAATCAGATATTAG
Organism: Sequoiadendron giganteum; assembly: GCA_007115665.2. Classification (NCBI taxonomy): domain Eukaryota; kingdom Viridiplantae; phylum Streptophyta; class Pinopsida; order Cupressales; family Cupressaceae; genus Sequoiadendron; species Sequoiadendron giganteum. The sequence goes on from CM021103.1 coordinate 310,032,967, forward strand.
AATACCATTCATATAACAATGCTATTCACATGTAATAATTTATAATTTTTTACTAGTTACATACCTCGATGGTAGATGCGGTGGAGTAATAATTAGGTGGAGGACCGGTGTATCCAGTATCAACACTGTGACCTTGAAATTTTATTACAATCATAAAACTAAATTAGTTAATCTTTCATTTCAAAAATAAAATTTAATAAATTAAATTCAATGAACGTGCTAACATTTACTTGAGTATCAATGTCATAAGCCTCATTCAAAATTTCAATTGCCCTCACCATCTCCGTAGTTGTAGACGTATCTAGCGAAGTAGCCTCCTGAGTCTTTGTGGGGTCATATAAACAAGTCACCTCGCAAACCTGGCATGAATGGGGTGGAAGCCTACCACTTGAAGACTCCCCTGGATGGCGTTGTACTATAGGACTGGCATGTTGAATGACACTCTAGGTCAAAGAGTTGATAGCTTGAAAAGTGTCTACCTCAACACTCTCCTTCATGATGGAAGAGATAACGATGTGCTCATGATCCGGCCTAGCAAGAGCTCATCTCGCTTGCCACCTAGGATCTTGTCGTGCACTAGGTCTATCTTGAGCCAACCCCCCACCTCTCCCCTGGAAGTCCCTCATATTAAAATAATTGGGGATTTTGTTCATGATGAACTCACAGTAGATTTTCCTCAGGAAATATTGTGGGACTTCGCAATTGTTGCATGGTGGGTAGTCAAAAACCATGTACCACCTATCTTAAAAATTGTTCCTAATCCCTTGGTGGTGGCACTAATGGATAGGAACCTCTTCACATTAAGTTCAAGATTTTGATTTGTGTGTGGGTCAATGAATAATGAACACAAATGTATTTTTTTCATCTTTTACTTCTTTATATGATAATTTGTTTGCGTAAAAATCTCTAACCGCATGCCTCCTATCTTGCCAACCACTTAATTGTTTGTTGATTGCATCAACATGTTTTAACATTTCTTTAAGTGAACTTGCAATTGTTCTTCTTTCCATGGTTGAACTTACTGGATCGTTCAATCTCGTGATTAACTACTCAATATTTTTTTTATTGTTTTTAATTACCCCCATTAAATTTTGTTGAGTGCCAGGAGGATGTTGAGGGATTGGTGGAGGAGATTGTTGTTGTGGTTTTTGAGGATTTTATTCATTTTATTGTTTCTTTGGTTGAGGATTTTTAGGAGGGTTTTCAAGATCATCATCATTTCCTACAAATTAAAGAAATGGATATTAAAAACAACCTAAAACTAACAAATTAACAACAAAAAGAAAACAATCCTTACTTATTCAACCTCCCTGTCAACATGGCAGCATCCTGGTGATGAAATTGCAACAAATTGATGAAAAAAATGCAAAAAAAACTCCTTCCAAAATATGATCATGCAAGAAAAAGGGTTTTCGGCCACAAACAACAAAAACAACAGTCACAATAGAAATGAATTCAATTTGCTTTTTTTTTGTTTTCATAACCTATAACGTTCTTGTGTTATAATGCGAGCACTTTATAGGTTCGATGTGGCCAAGCCTTAGGCTCAGTCACACCAAGCCATAACATGAGTGCATTATAACATGCTCGCGTTATAACACGCCCATGTTATAGTCTATCACAAGTTTTTTTAAATTTTGGCTATAATTTGGCCCCCCATATTTTTGCACCTGCCCCATTCAAACCTCCAAAAGAGAGGGGAAGTATCACTCAATAGAAGAACTTGTTCTAGTAACCCTTAATCGAGCCTAATTGAGCATTCACACACTCACACCATAGTTGGTCTAAGTTGAGTCAAGTCAATTTGGGTAAATGGTAAGTGATCTTCAATTTTGGTTGTGAATGTTTATATTGGTTCGCGATCTTGTTTTATGAATGTTTGGATTGAGGAATGTGAATAAGTCTTGATGTCAAGTGGAAGTCCTTCCTTGTTTGTTTTTATTTATATCAATCAAATATATATATAATGTATATGTGTGTATATATGTACATGTCTATGATAAACTCATGCATATGAGTGAATACGTACATGGGTATCTGTAGGTAGACATATCTACACATGCTCATAGACGGATTACCCATATGCATGGGAATATCGATTGGAAAAAGGTGACATATATATATACCCTTTGTGTATATATTTTAATCGATGGATATGAGAGTATAAGTGTTTATATAAAAAGATATTAAAATAATATTATGTATATATATTAATATATATGTATAGAATGATATATACATATATATAAATATATTTTTATATATTTGTGTATATATAATTATTATTCAATATATGTTTATATATATTTGTTAATTGGAAATTAATGCATTTGATAATCATGAGTAATAAGTATATATTAATATATATATGTGTGTATATATATTAAGATGTATATATATATATTATATTATATAATATATGATTGATAATTATTTGAAGTACATTTAAAGCACATTATACAATGTTGAAGTTGATAATAGTGAAGCGATTTAAATGAAGCTCATGCGCATATAATGTTGCCTTATATTAATCTGTTGCATAGTGTAAAACCTTCACATGAAACAAGAATTGACCAAGTCAAAAGGTCACACATGTTTATTGGGATAAACTGAAATGTTGGCAAAGGAAATGAGAGCAGTTTAAAATGTTGGAAGAATTCTTCAACAATGCTATCTATAAGGGCACCAAAACATGAAATGTGGCACTAAAACCTGTAGCTTTTGGGAAGCAAAAATGAATTCTTAAACCTGTAGATAGATGTGTATAAACTTAGTCAATGATAAGTTAACAATATGGAGGGGTGGTTGACTTTCAAACCAAGTAGGAAACTTGCTAAAACTCTTGTTATTCATTTGACTCAGTAAAAGAGTCTTGTTGTCTCTTGAAACAAGTCGTCTCAACCATTTGAAAGGTGGGGACTATTATGTGTTGCAAACCTATGAGTTAGTTAGATGAGTCGTTACATGGGGATAGAAATGTGGCAAAAGTATTATCTTGTTTGTAGCATTTGGTTGCTCACATTTTAGTATATATAGAGCTACTTTTTCTACCATTTGCTACACTTTTCAATCTAAAATTACTCCATTGTTATTATGTTTTATTAATTGTGCAAAGTGCGTTGAGAGCTTGAGAATTAGTGAGTTATTTTATTATTTTACATTAGTATTGTTGAGATATTTGGTAAGAGGTTAGAAGTGGGAATTGGTTTGTTCTTAGAGGAAGTTGCAAGAAATCTTGAGGAATTAAGATCTAGGAAGGAGGAATTCTCATTTGGAGCTTTCATATTGGCATTTTGATTTCTACTCCTTTGTTTTTGATATGATAAGCATCATTTTTAGGGTGTTGTACCCTTTACATAGAGAGCCCAATGGGCCAAAAAGAAGCTAGTTCAAACCAAGAATGAACTAGGAAAAGAGGACAAACCACACACAAAAATAACTGACAGGCAATTGTCGAACTATAGGCGGGGACTAGATAACCCCATATCTAAGGGGACTAATTTGACTCCCTTAACCCGAGGCTATGAAGTAGCTACAGATCAAGGGAGTCCCTTCTTCTTTCTCAGCACAATAGACCTAGAAAGCTCAGAATATTCCACTAAGTGAGGAGAGAGAAGCGAATCCACAATAGCCACCATGTGAAAAGAGCCATCACGTAGGGGAGGTGGCAGCACAAGAGAGTGTTGATGGTCAAAATAACACAACAACGTTAAACGAAATATTTCTACTCTATTTCTCTTCAAAAAGATAATTGATCTAAAACCACCTATCTTCCAAGGTCTATGTAGTTGGTTCTCAACTATGTTGTTTTGTTCAGTAGTCCATGCAACCATAATGTTAAAGGGGCCTGCTAGTAAGAGGATACAAACTACATAATATAACTTATCCTAACATTTGGGGGTTTGTAAATAAATGGAAAAAGATAGAACAGAGCTTTAGAATACAAAATCATAAATGTAAATTCCTTTCAATTTAGACATACAAATTTCACAATGAGTTTTCCCTTCAAATAACTAAAACTACAGAATGATACAATCCACTGAACAGTTTGTGCCACTACATGCATTCATAGTGCTAATTCAAGACATACTATCATTCACCATCATCAAATTTAAAATAGATCCAAAACATATTACCAACTCATTACCAAAATTCATAGATCAACAAATATGAAGAAATTGCAATCACAGATAATTCAATGAAATAGTCTTAAATTTAGAGTCTTCTATTGATTCTCATCAAATAAGAAACACTTATGTACAACATTCATTGGAATATGAATGAATATGATTCATTAACATTACCATTAAAACTAATTTCGAAAAACAACATAACTGTATTGAAAACTTGTAAAAAAAATGTTTCCAAGTATCTTTGCATAAACTGTAAAAAGCTTCTAAAACACTATAAACTATCTTAGATCTCCTCTAGGTGGCTAATTGTGCTTCAATAAGCCGACCTTTACAAAGTGGAGATAAATTCTATATATAAACTTATTTAGCACTAATTCCTCTTCACCAAAATCTAGATCCACAAATCATGGGTCGACTCGGGCAATGTAAGATGAGTATCCATTTTTTATCTTTAGTTGTTGATTGAAGAATCTTTTCCAAAACCTGTGTTCAAAGGGAGAAAGGTGTAACTATTGAGATCTTCAGTTGATTTCATATCACCTCCCTACAAAATAGGAAGTAGACTTGTCCAGCAAACTGTGCCTTCTCAATGCTGATCTGGCCAAGGAATAGGTGTCTTGCTGCCTTATTCTTCTATTTTATGCTCCGGCATATACTCATCATAATTGGTGATCACTTGTTGAATCATATTTATATCTGGCCCATCTACCTAGCTATTTTCAAATTTTATTCTTTCTAGTTCAGAGGAGGAAAACTCTTTCATATATTTAAGTTTGATGAGCTCCCTTCTAGCATCCTTTATGTCTTCTTTAACATCCATAAGCCTGTCCATCAAGAGGTCATTGCCATCATCCCCTTTCTACATTATTTCTTCAAATCTACCACTCTATTTTTCCTTGAGTTTATCAAGGAGGAGGCCATCTTCCATAGGGATGTCTTCATTAACATGTATGGTAATACTTGCTCCCAATTCCTCAACCTGCTCATTAAGATCCTTTCTAGCCTATTGCACCTCATTCATGTGCCCAAAAAACAATGAAGACCAGAACCTAATGATGCTAATAGTCTTTTCAACAAAATCTGCATTATCTTCCTCAAGGATGGATTTTTCTAACAAAATTTGCCTGGGTCAAGTTATTGACATCTTTCAGCTTCCTTGCATGCCTTGAATATTCCTCCTCTTGTTTCCCAAGAGTTTCAACATGTGTGACCATTTCATTAACCAATTCTAATGCATCTCCATAACTTTGCAACTTTCAACAAGAAAATCTTCTACTTCTTGGTTCAATCTAGCAATCCATTTTTCCATCATTCCCACCTTATTCCTCATTTCAACCAAGTTATCAACATCTTTCTTCCTCAGTAAAATAGGTGTCTCGGGAGCAGCAGACTGAAGAGATAGGGGAAGACAAGTCTTTCAAAAACTTATGTAATTGATCCACTTTGACTTGAGCTCATCTTTCTTTTGCTTATCTTTGACCATCCTTGATTTGGTGGATGATGCTACAATATCAATTAGGTCCATTTGTTGGTTTCTTGTGGGCCTTCCTAGATTTAGAACACCTAATTGGTAATCACTCAATTGCATGTCCTGTTTATCTTTGTCAACCATTGGAATGGCACACTTAGCAACAATTTCCCTGATATTCGTTAATCTAGTGGAATGGAGAACTCTATCCCTTTTCTTTGGCCTCTCCTTTTCAATTTCTTTCCTAACATCATCCCAATTAAGGGGCTAGGGTTGCACTATCTGTTTCTTCTCTACATTAAGCTTTAGCCATGTTGGGGCAACAGGGGAAGTTATCATCTAAGTGGAAGAAGATGTGGCAGGAGAGAGGGATTGCCAAAGTGTTGCTTTAGGTTGAGAGTCAACCTCTTGTTGTTTCTCCTTTTTTGCCTTTTCCTTAGCCAATTATTTAGCCTTAGCTTTTGCTTATCTTTCTTGTTCAACTTTGGCTATTTGTTCTTCTTCTAATCTCCTCTACTCCAATCGTTGATCGCTTTGTTTCTCTAGCTCCTCCACCTTGGCACATGTCTTAGTCGCCTCTTGATCAATCTTAGCCTACTCCTCTTCTTCTAATCTTTTTAATTCTAATTCATCTTCTTCTTTCTTCCTCCTAGCCTCCTCTACTACTTTAAACTTGGCTTCAAGGGCTTCTTTTTATCTTCTTTGTTGAGCCTTCTCTTCTTCCAATTGATCATGGATATTTTGTAGAGAGTTACATTATCTCTCTCTTCCTTAGCCTTTTGCTTTGTCTCCCTTTGTTACAACAACAAATCCTCCTTCTCCTTTTGTTGCCTTGCCAATTCTTTAGCTTTTGCTAAAGCTTCCAATTCTTTCTATTTGGCAAGTGCATTTTCTTTGGCTTTGGCTTCTGCTACTTGTTGTTTTTCCAATGCCTCAGTTTATGCTTTAGCATCCGCTTCTTTCTTGGCATCCTCGAACAATTTCCATTGATCCTCTAGAGTAAGGACATGTTCAGTCTCAACCTCTTCTTCAACATTTTTAGTAGACATATCTTTAGCAATCTCATTGTCGAAATGTGTTTCTTGTGAATCAGTGTCTATGTCATGAATTTCAACTTCATGCTCTTTTCCTTTCAGAGTTTCTGCTTGTTCATGAAGGCTACCTGCAAGTATTTCTTTGCTAGGTTCTTGAATGAGGGAAGGTTTAGAAGAAGAGCCTTCTCCAACTATTGTGGTCTCCATGCCTTGTAATTCATGGACTTCTTGTATTTCTGGAACAACATCTCCTCCAAAGATGGGAGGAATATGCTCTAATTTCTCTTTGGGAGTTGCTCTTCTTTTGGTCCTCTGATAACCCTTAGTTGCCCCTACTTTCCTTTTCTTTGAAACTTGAGCCTGTGACTCCTTGATTCTCATAACCATCCATTGGATACTCCTATCCATTACTGTCCTGTAAATCTACTTAATATCAATAGGTTCATCTTCATCCCAATTGATGGGGGCCAGGTCCTTGGTACCAATCATTTTTGCTTCATATCCTAGATCCAAAGTTACACCATCATTTGATAGTGTGTCAGGGATGTCTTCCTTCACCCCATACTCAATCATATGTGGGATGGTTAACCTTTCATAGCTCCTTCTTCTAACATCATAGTCATCCTACAAGTCAACCCAAAAATCCTCCAACAAATTATAATGTTTGTCGAAAACAATAAAATTTAGGGCATTCATTTTGCTATACGGATCAAAATGCTTCCAGGATTACAATCCTAACTTCAAATAGCTCAACTCTTCACATACTGCCTTTGCAACCACATTGTGAAGACAACAATATTCCCCCAACTTCATAGGGAACATGTGGCACCCTGGCTTATGTTTGATAGAAAATCTAGCATTAACTCCTAAGGCTTGATGTATAAACTCCATAAGGACAATCTTGTCACTACAAAAACTTGGGAGTAAGTGGGGATGGCCATCAAATCCATCCAATCTGATGTATGAGAACTTAGGATATTGGATATACCAATGTCCCCATTGAGTTATGAAGGCCATGGCATCTCTACTCAATCTGAATCCAGCATCCTTAGTCAATTTATTGATGATGATGTAGAGAAATGCATCGTTAACCCTTCTATGGTGTAGCTCTGATGTTTGCAGAGTCAATTGGTCATAATGATTCCAAACTTTATGTTTTCACGTAGCTTCTCCCAACACTCCTACTGCATTCAACCCAGGGAAGATACCCATCCTAGCAGCAACATAAATGACATAAGAAGTCACGAAGAAGGTCTTTGTTTCCCTTACATTCAAAAATTGATTGTGTAATTTCTTTGATAGGATCATGAACCAATCAAATTGTTGTCTACCATCAAAAATAGCTTCTATAAATGGGAACATCCATTCTTTGAAACATGAAGAGTCCTTCTTACCAAGTACCCTGGAAAGCATTGAAATCAAATCATCCACTTCCTTCTTGAAGTTACCTCTTTTAGGTTGTTCAGGCATCTTGGTTAAGGACTTCTTTTTAGTCCTCGACCACTTCTTGTTCATGTGGGATCTATTGGCTTCTTTATCCTTATTGAATTTCTGCAATCCCTCTATTTCGGTCAACTGTCAAGGATTCCTTCGGGTAGGTGCATTGAACATGAACCTCATAATTTGTGGGGACAAATCAATTATGACATTCCCTTGTTGGTCCATGCACTACCTTGATACTAAATTATAAGCCCCTACTGTAGTCAAAATGAGCTATGGGCATTGAACTGATAGAGGAAAAAGAGTGACATGTGCTAGCCCTGATTGGACTATCCTTTTTGTCCTGCCAGTCACTTCTTCTGCAAAGGTTTCTAGAGTCAACTCCTCACAATTGAAGGATCCCAAATTAGTATTTGTAATGTGTGAGCATCCTGAATCAAGCTTGCTAGCTGTGGGAGTAGCATTTTGATGTTTATATCTTAAAGTATAAGGTAGTTGTTCCACCTTCATCTTCTTTGGCTTCACCTGTCTTGAACTCTTTGCAGCTTGGCCTCCCATTTATGAACCTCCCGCAGATACTCCTAGCATTATTTATTTCTACAAGAAAACCCTCGATTAGATCAATAGAAAATATGAAAATAAATATTAGAGGACTTACCCTTCATGTTGCTTTGTCCTTCCCTAGGTAGCATTTTACACTTGGTAAAATTTGAAGGTTTATCGAAAGCGGAACCAAGAAAGGAATCGGTATTTGAAAGCCTCTAGTATTGGTGGGATTGAGGCCAAGATCATCATCGGAACTGGGACTAGGGTGGGAACAAACACTGGAGTTGGAACCAGAATCGGAACAAAAACTAGACCCAGAACAATAGAAAGTTCCAAATCTTACCTCCATTTCGGTTCCAGTTCCACCAATGTAAAAGATGTATAACAAAGTTAAAAGCTCACCGGGAGCGAGCTCAAAATCAAATTTGAACTTTCAAAAGGACATTTTATGGGTCAAGTCCATTCCCAGATCCGCTTCTACATGTTATCATTAAGCATGGTGCAATCTCAACCAAGCATTCAAAACGAGGTCATATGAGGGGCTAAGGAGGCCTAAGATAAAGGCGTGAAACCATCGTTCATATGATCGAGGGAAGACCACCAGCTAGGGCATGATTTTTAAATTGAAATAGTGTGCAAAAACCCTAGTTTTAAAAACTGACTAAATCAGGAATCTTAGGGCATCAAACCTGACATGAAAATCATTGAACTGACATGTGAATGAAATGGAACAAATCCTTCGATGGATTTGAGACCTTTAAAAGCCCTCAAAATTTTGTTAAAGACAAAACCCTAAAAACTAGGGCACGACAGTACGGATACCACCAAACATGAAAATGACCGCAACGAGCAAAAACAAATAAGAAAAGAAACAAAAGAAAACGAAGACAAACATAGAAACAAGCGAAGATTCATGAGAAAATTCAAATCTTGAAGAACAAGGCAACAAACAAAAGCGAAAATGAAAAGTGAAGCGAAGTGGGAGAAATCACACCTACCTCAAACCAATGGGATGAAACTTGATCCAATCGCAGATGCTTGCTTTTGACCAAAATCATGCTCCTCCTTCTATCTCGACTCGGTTCACTATTACTTTAGGCAACAATAATAGTGAGAAAATTAACCTTAATTAAGGTTATGAATTTGATTTTGAGTGTGTGGAGGGCTTGCAATTAATACCATTTATACGGTTGGTCGGGTGTGAAATCAAGGCGAGAACAAGCACATAACTATCACATAAAAGAAGTAAAGTGGAGAAGAAGAAACAAGAAAGCAGGGGCGGGATCGGGATTCGAATGAGTCAAGGAACTTTTGCAAAGTTCCTGGTTTGGTTCCGGTTCCGGTTTCGGTTCCGGTTCTACCAAAAATGAAGAAAAAAAAACAAACAAACAAAAAAGACAACCAGGCGGGAACAAGAACGGAATGGACTGAACCCAAAAATGAAATGAACAAAAACACAAAGGCGGGGGTGGAGGCAGAATGAGAACCAAACTGGGAACTTTGCAAAGTTTTGAGTTCAAGATTCGTTCTGGATTTGATCCCGCAAAAGGAAAACAAGACCGACCAAAAATAAACACAAGGAAACAAACAGGAGCGGGATCCGGACCAAATCAAGACATGGAACCTGAGCAAGTTCTGAATTAAGGTCCGCTTCCACCAGAACAAAAGAAAAAAGACAAAGACTTAGGAGAAAAAAAATAACTCCTAAGTCCCGAGAAAAACCACCAAGGACAAGAAAACAAAGGGGGACCCATTTTGACTAAAGTTAAGATGGGGTGGTTATGCAAGACATAACAATGAGGAGGTAGGATCAATCGAAGGACCAACAGAGGCATCCAATGAAGGTTCAAGTAGGCCTAGACAAAACAACGTCAGCAAATTGAGAGAACAAAGGCTCTAAGGAACGGATAGTTGGAAGAGGAGTCGGGAAAGATACAAGCTCACAAGAAGACTCAAGAGGGTCAACCTCTGCAAAAGAAACTTCCAAAGGAGGAGAACCCACCGTGAGATGATCTGAGAGAGCATCCTTCCACCAAGTAGTAGTGCCCTTGTGGTGGGCAAGTGGGCAACCAGAGGCCAAATGACCCACAAAGAAATATATCCTACACCGAAAAGAGAGACCCTCATAGTCCAAGAGTTGTTTCCAAGGTCTGTCCTCCACCAACAAGACTACATAACCATGGAGAGGTTTGGAGATGTCCAAATCAACTAAAATATGAGCTACCATAGTATGCCCAAGATCCCGAGTCATAGATTCCACCATCAAAAAGCATCCAATGGTGTTGCCAATAGTTAATAACATGAATCCTCCCAAAACTGCAAAGGGAGATTCTATAGTCAGACCCAAACTGGTCTAGTATTCAGCGGCTCTGTGAGGGGATATTTCTACTCCTTTATTATTATGTTGGAAATATTGTTTATTCATTTTTCCATGCTTGGAAAATAATGTATTTTATGTGTGTTATGATGCTTGGATATTCTTGCATGTTTCTTGATTGTTTCTTGTATTTGTGAAACCTACTGGAGAGGGAGATTCGGTAGTCAAACCCAAACTGGTCTAGTATTCAGTGGCTTTGTGATGGGATATTTCTACTCCTTTGTTATTATGTTGGAAATATTATTTATTCATGTTTTCCATGTTTGGAAAATAATGTATTTTATGTGTGTTGTGATGCTTGGATATTCTTGCATGTTTCTTGATTGTTTCTTGTATTTGTGAAACCATTCTTTTTGGTTTATACATATAGATTTATAACTATATTGGATTTATACGAATGTATTCTATTTGTACTATACATAGATTGTCAGTACTATACGAGTATGTCAATACTATAGGTACGTAGCATAAGATAGAGTTGCTTTGAGATACTTATTAGCAATGTCATTTAAATATGAGTTAGTGGGAAGGTTATTCCTGGGGTTAGGATAATCCATGGGAAAGGGGATAGCCTATGTATAGAGTACCAATGGTCAAATCAAATCAAGCTATGAAAGTGGTGAAATAGATGACCCTCACTCAAAGTACCGGGTGATAATCTTTGGCCAAATTAGTGTAAGTATCCATTGTTTACATTGCCAGTTCACTATGATCCAATTCACATACTAGGCTAGGTATATCATATATGTAGTTATAGCCACGGTATGGTAGCTCTAGTTATGTAGGACACATCACCATACTCCAAAAAGGCTAAGGAAATTATAAGGTTACCAAACCAATCTCTTCATCAAAGGAAAGGGCCATCTCACCAAGTTTGGTAGATGTGCGGGGGACCATAGTAAGTCCATGGTTGGCGGAAAAGTGCTTGAGTGATGCTTCTCCTCACACAGTTGGCGCCCAAGATTTGGAGAAGGACATTCTGGACCATTTATATTACTAATTTCAAGTAAGCTTGTTGAAGCTATGTATGTAATCATGTATCCATCTATATGCAAATTGTAATTGTGAAATGTTATTTTGAATATATGTTTAAAGTGAAATCATTACTTGTATTGATGAAATGACTCTTTGATTATGCAATGAAAAAGTTTGGAATGATTATGTTTCAAAAGGTTCATTTATTATTCAAAAGAAAAGAAAATTTTATTTCTCATAATGTTAGATGCATAAACTATTCACTTGCGGGTAAAACATAATAAAACTACGAGGTAGAACAATGGGCATGTTACATGCAAGATAATAATTTGCAAATCTACAAGTGTTCTTTAATTTTTGGGATAATGCACACCATGTATGGTTGCTAGAGTTCCACTAACCTCTCCCTCTAATATAGATCAATTCCTCCTTAAAGGTATCATTGTAGATGTAATCATCATACTTGCGAGTGATTTCCATGGTTCTTAGCCACCTTAGCACAAAGCTCTAGGTCATAGTGCTCATGGTTGGTCTCATCATTCTTCTCCACCTTCTATCCAGTCTCAGCCCCATGGTAAGGGTGCTCTTGGTTGGCCAAATTTAGCAATATTTTTTCTTTCCTAGCTTTGGTGGGAATGAAACTCAAGCACCAAATAGAGAACAAATTAATGAAAAGTGTCCCATTACAAGTTGGGATCCAATTCTATATGGCCAAGACCCTCTTGATGGTAGGGTCAAGCTTGTTGACTATGACCCACCTCCACCTCTTGCTAGTTCTATAACTATTGTTGCTTAATAGTTTATTTGCTTCTTCTTCTAGTTATATCTTTTGATATGTTCATTTAACATAGATGGCCTTCCGCTTTCTCCCCACCCCTTGCCTCTTCACCCCTCCCACTTATTCCCTTGCCACCACTATTCTATTTGGGGCAACTAGGATCAAGGAACTTTTGTAGACATTGGGTGTGATTCAATCAACCCATTTTTTTGTAGATATGGTGAAAATAATTTTTATAGAAAGTAACATATACAACATTAATTCTTCAAAAAAAGTTACTCCAATTTATTCTAATTATCTTATTTGACTTATTAAACAAGGTTATTGCTTCAAAACATAAGGTTAGATGTTTATGTTCTTCATGAACCAAACCTAGTTCTACCTTTCCTTATATCTATTCTTGCAACCATTATAAACTTTAAATACTTTAGTAGCATTTGGTGAGGCAACAAAAACCCACGTATACATATAATCCATTGCCAAATAATTAATCAAACATTAGTATTTATGCAAATACTTCAATTATTAATTGAAATAACAATGTTAAATACATCCACATAAATTGGCCATTAAACAAGGTCTACAATTTCAATTTTATGTCAAGCTTATAATTCAAATAGGTCAACAATTAGATATATTACAAGATGGATAGTTGACAACTAACCCTTCTAAAATTGAAGCGATTTTAAAATGGCTCATACCTTCCAATATGAGAGAGACATGGAACTTTGTAGGTGTAATTTAATATATAAAGAACTTTATCAAATATTTCTCTACCATTTCATATCGATGCCTATAGATTCTATAACAAGTGTTAATACTCCTACTTGGGATAAAAGATAACAAAATGCATGTGTTAACATGAGTCATAAGTAAATAACTAATGCTAACTTATATAACTTGGATTGAATGGGATTGAGTTTGATTTGAATTGCCACAACCTAAAGTGTCTTAGAGAGTTGGAGTGTGAATAAGAAGTCTTATATTAAAATTGTAAGCTTGTATAGATGTTTGAGTATTTTGCTCATGTAATCAGTATCTATGAAGACATCAAGAAGATAATAAACATGTAATAGCTCACAAATAATGACAATAGGTAAAGTTCTCTCTTATGAGGTTTTCTCTTTATTTAAGTTTCTTCATGTCAAATGTTATTTTGTTTGTATTTTTTCCTCTTGTTTACAAATTTTATTTTCATTTACTAAAGATTTTATTTGACAATGCAAATCTAAAGACATAGTGAGTGGCTCTTCTTTCGTTTGCATAAGACATAACATCTTAGTCTATTTCTCTAAACTTTATATTTATTTATGTTATGCAAATATCTTTATTTTGTATTAAATAAAGCTGAGAAGTCAAAATTAGAACGGAGTTTGAACACACCTCATGTGCCCAAACTACACCAACTTGTTGCTACACCACACCCAATTCTACTTTAAACAATCTCATCTTATATACGTTATATCTCATCTTATATACATTTATAACGTGATAGTGAATTAATTTTGATTGCATCTTCAAATTTATTTTTATAATCTCCAGAGGTATTGATTTATAATGCAATACATATATAATAAGGTTGCCGATGCTCAAAGTTTCTCGAGGATAATGGTGCATAACAACACATTAAAGAAAGCATTACATCCCAATTTCCAGCATTACATAAAAATGATGCCGCTTTTTTAAGCTCTTTCAAGCATGTTAGATAAATTATGGAAAATGTATCATTTAATAACCTCGGGCAATGCTGATGTATATACTCTTTCTCTTGCATTTTTTCCCTGGCAATAAGACAACCGACGTTCATGTGAGTAAACAAAATATTCAGTTGGATTCATTCTCATGACCAAATCAATAGACTATAAAGAGGAAGATGGTACCATCTCAGTCCTATACAATTCATGTGTTCTTTCTGATATAAACCAATAATTGCTGGAATTTTAAGTCCATCTTGGAGCTACTTACTTGTTGTTCCCAGTCTGTATATAAAGTTATCAGGAATAGTAAAATTGTTTGTACACAAAGGCCACACATAATTCCAAGCCAGAGTCCCTGAAATATCCATAAAAATTGATCTAAGCAACAAATTAAACTGTTAAAACGTAGTATTCTTGTCAACACCAGCATTTTGCCCCTATTCTTGCTAAGAGGAAACATTTGAATAAGTCTCTTCCATATTTATAACTTTGGCAATTGCATTAAATGGTTTTATATGTTATGATACAGCCAAGTCGAGCTTGTGATGGAAAATAGTTTGCGTGAAGCAGAGTCAACAACTATGTGGCAATGAAGTCTAGACAATAAGATATAATATAAAGTTAGTTTTACTTTTATTCCTAGAAATTTGTTATTGACCATTCCTAGTCTCTGGCATCCCAATTTTGAATGAAATTTTTTGAAATGAACAAATCACCATTCTCACTTTTACGCTAACTAATTTTGACTGCTTCATAGCATGCCTTAAAACAGGGAAAATAATCTATATTCTGAGACTGCATCTGATAATGGTCTAGCTAATTGAACATCATAACTAGAATGTCAATAACTGTTTGACTTTCAGAATGCAGAGTTTTTATCATTTATCTATCAAAACCCTTACTCTGACAGGTAAGACAGGTTTAATTTTTTTCACCAAAGTTTACATCTATATCTTAAGCATTGAAAACATAAATTTCAGAGCTTTGTAAATGAAATCAATGAGGAAAGTGTAACTTACCTTGCCACCAACATGCACTACAAAGGTCAAGATGACTGCTATAGGAATGGCAACTATGTAGTATGCCCCAAGATTAACATAAGCACCTATTTTTTGCCACCCACATCCTCTAGCAATGCCTGCAATGTTATTTTCAAAAAACCATTAAACAGAAAATGTTCTCGCAGTGTTTGTTTATGCCATCACGACTTCAAGTAGAATATGTTTGTAGTTCCAAATATGACTATCGAGGGTAAATCTGAACCTGAGAGAGTGCATTGGATTGCATCCAAAATTGAGCCGGCTGCCAGCAGAGGGATCAAGCTTGCAACATAATCAACGACCTCCTTTTCATTGCTGTAAGCATAGCCCCAAACATTTCGTATAGAGAATAAAAGACATGCTACCATCACTGCCTCCATGATTGTCATAAAGAACACTACATACACTGCTAAGCGGGCAGCATGTGAGTGTCCAGCTCCCAATTCATTTGAAACTCGTGTACTGCCATGCAGAGATTATGAAAGTGTCTAGCTCCTAGTACTCTTTTTTTACTTGAAAGGTTTAATGACTAATAGAATCAACATAGGTTTACTAGTTAGCTGTAAAATGTACTAACCTTACAGCAGCAGCAAAACCGGAGGGGATTATAAATGCTAGAGCAATAGTGTTAAGGCTGCAAAATATCAAAGCTAGCTTAGATAACAACAAATTAGAGGCCCTTATTAAGATTCATTCATGATTAAAACTCTCACATTACACATACATACCAGATTGAAAGAACTGATGTCTCAAGTTTTGGATTGGGTAACAGACCTGACAAGAGAATAAGCATTTCAAAGGACCAATACTCCAAGCTGTTCACAGTCATAGAGAAATGAATTGATAAAATAAGTTTAGAAAAACATTCTGATATAATCTACCATGGATTATTAACAACTTGCAATACAGTATGATGAACAAAAACGGATCTGTCTATTTGCCAAATTGTTTCGAAAGGGATAAAAGGAAGTAGTACATAGATAACTTGGATCAAATCTTCCGGCTATCAGATTAAAGTAGTATACCAGATCATCAGTGAAGATTGAATTGCTAGCTTGAGAAAATCTTTAATATCATGAAAAGCCTCCCTTGTAAAGGGCATCCATGTCCTCTTGCATGCAGGTGAAGTTTTAATATATAGTAAAACAAGTGCCACATTGACCCAGCTGGAAATGGTGTTAGCCAAAGCAGCCCCTTTATTACCTAATCCTGTTTTAAATACCAGAGCCCAGCAGATGGGAACATGGAAACACAAAGTAATTGCAGAGCATATCATCATGGGAAAGACAATGCTTTGTGTCTGGAGATATTTTATAAAGGGTAGAAGAGCTGCATAAGCAAACAGACTGGGAATCATCCATCTGGCATATTCCCCTGCTTCAGAAGATATTAAAGGGTCCTGCCCAAATGTAATTAGAATGTTGCCCATAAATGCCCACATCACAGCCACCGGTATGCTTACACAAAAAAGAACAAAAATTGCTCTCTGCAGATGAATCCCAAGTAGATTGTATTGTTTTGCCCCGTAGGCCTGTCCACATAGTGTTTCCAATGCACTTGCCATTCCCGTCTGCCAAAAATGAAAAGAAAAACAGTCGGTCTTACATGCAACACTGCATTCATGACCTCTAAATAAACTTAAATCTTCACTTTTCGGAATTGCACAACCCCCTTTAAAAACATTTAAGCAAATATTGTGCTTCATGAACCATTTATTATTGTGAAATATCTACTAAATTGCACGACCCAAAAAATGATCAAATATGAGTTGCAGGGGATGGCTTATCTATAGAACAGAGCAGTTTGATGTCTTATGATTCTACCCTTTACAAGAGCAAGTCGCTAGTTCAAGTTCTATGTAATCATGCATGTTAGGACTCAGTACAACTAAGCATTTAAGGAAAAACAATCCAGATTCCGGACAATGGTTTTAATTTTTCAGCCTTTCTAAAGCTTTTTCCTTTTTGGGAATTTAACAAGGAAAAGAATCTGAGAAAACTATTCAATAAAAAGAAACCAAAGCAAAGCGAGGTTGTTTAATCCTACCAGCAGAGTGTAGCCGGAGACATTTGCAAAGGAAGTAGCAATAGATGCACTAGAGAGAGCAAGCTCCCCTAAATGCCCTACCAGCATAACAGATATCATCCGCGAGCTATATCGTAACAAAATCACAGACACCATAGGCCCTGCTATCCAGCATTGTTTCTTTACTTCCTCCCATACTAGAGCTCCACTGCACTTCACTGCATCCTGCTCATCTCCAAATATAACTGTTCCCTCCTTGGCTACAAGTGGCTCCAGCACATCATTCTCATGTCCATGGCTCTGAATTGAATCACCTCTCTCCATTGTTGATCGAAATAATTACAATTGACCGACTTATAAACTGGATTGTATGTTTATACCATAAAAATACTGAATCGCCTCTCTGTAGAAGAAAGATTTGGGAAAGAAAAACAAGTCTTCCACCGTATCAACAGGTTTCAAATTAGGGCTTAAAAACCGAAGACAATTGCAGACCGCTGCTATTTGTATGCCGTGTAATACACATTCCAATAGGACGCCTATTAGTTTCTCTGATCCCGATACGACAATAAACAGATGGAGAAAGAGTTGAGGACACGGAAGCACGAAGACTCATTCCTGTGAGAGTTTGGTTTGGATATTTCTGCTTGAAGATATTTTATTTTTTAATTCATTTAGTAAGAGAGCAGAGTCTATTTTGATCCATAGAGTTAAGAATGGAGGGGTATCCATTCTCCCAAAAAAATTTGGAACATGATCTCAGCCTCATCTCCTATATCATAATTCTCAAGGTTTGAATCTTGTTGGATGGCCTAATCAAGGAGCATACCCTTACCCTCACCAATCGTGCTCAATCAATTGAACTACAACTCTTATTTAACTTTTTAAATTAACTAAAAAATAATAATATATATTAAAAAATGTGATAAAAAGACTCACCTTCAAAGAAAAATACTCTATTTTGTCCTTGCTGCACCTCCTTATTTTAATACAAATTCAATGACCTTAATAATATGTTGAATATTAATGATATTTATGACTAGTTTTAATGTGTAAAGGTAATGTAATCATTATATTAACCTAGGTTTATTAAATATAAGAGTATTTGGATATTTAATTTTTAAATCAAAGGTGGGATATTGATGTTGATGATTTATTGAATCAATTAATTACATGTAATAAATTAATGATTGTGTAGTGTTGAATATCCTTGGAACTTGCACAATCTTAATAATCTATGTAGATCAATCTCACAATTTAAAATTAATCTTTTGTGAGTGTTATGTATATCAAATTTTCAAAAATAGAGTTCTATACTATTACATGAATCTCTTTTGAGTAGTAAGAAGATTATTTTTATTTGCACTCTTCACAAAAGTTAAAGAGTAAATGTACTTAAGTGAAGTTGATGCATTAAATCTATCAATATAACTTTGATAGAATTGAATACAAATTGGTGATCATAATTTATTATATACCAATTTTAACATAGCAATGCTCTAAGTAAGCAAGTAGCTAATATTCTTGGTTATATGCAAAAACTAGATATATGAAAATATATGATACATAATGAGGTAAGTAAGGACACTAACAAAATAAAAGAATGATAGTATAATTGGGTTATTTTCAACCATTTTGATGTAGTGTATATAAATTATATGCAAGTGTTAAGTGGGACATCGAAGAAGCATTTGAATCATATGTAATAAATATTACAAACCTTAAACTAAAATGCTAAAACAAATAGCAAGTGAACATCAAGAATGGATTTATATGATTATTCTAATTTAGTAGCAATAGTCATTGTGTGGTAAAATTGTATTGTACCTTTTCCATGCTCCAATTACAATCATAAATTGCAATTCTCATTAGCTTCCATCTCTTTTCAAAGACATAGATCAATCGTCGTAGAAAAGTGTTAGAAAATGTCAAGACATAGAAAACAAAACAACAGAGTTTTAAGTTGAGGGAGATCTTTTAGGATTATTTTGTTTGGAAATATTCAATAAGGACATAGTATAAAGTTAGAGTTATAGCAAGGTCCTAACATTCTAATTGACGGTCTATTTTTTTGTTATGGATCACCTCTTCCCCTTTACTTATTTTTCACTTACACAAATAAGCTAACAGTATTCAATAAATATAATTATCTAAATGATTTTTATTTTTTGATTGGCTTTGATATCATGTTAGAATTAAAATTTTAGGTTACTAATCATAAAAAAAATAATATAAGATAATTAAAATAAGAATTACAAGCATAGATTCAACACATTACACAATCTATACATGGGGAAAACTCTACCAAGTAGAAAACTCCACAAAACATTATTTCATTATAAACATCTATAGAATGGTCTATTAAACCTAGATTGGACATGAGGAACCACTTATCCTCACTTCCACATGGCCAATAATACCTCTTGTACATAGTGAAAGGATTTTTTGTTTATCTCCAAATTCCCATGCACTCAATGAAAGAGAACCTCCTTAAATATGGAAGAAGGAGAAAAAATATTTGAAAGAATATTAATCACACTATTCAAAAATTACTATATTTAAATAATTAGTAATCTAATAATTACTATATTATTTATTATTTAAACGGTATATGCTTTATAAAACATATAATATGGATAAGGTTTTATAATCATATATTAGAGCAAAAAAATGTTATAAGGGTATTACCCTTAAAAACATTATTGTTGATAGTTAAAATGACACAAACAACATTAAAACATAATATTTCTACTCTATTTCTCCTGAAAGAGGAAGACAACATGTAGTAGCCTAACTCCCAAGGTCCTGGTAGTTGGTTCTCAACTGTCTGATGTCACTCAATTGGTTCATGCAACTGTAATATTCAAGGGGCCTGTGCTAGTAACAAAGGATTCAAGCTATGACTCTCTTTATCGAAATAGTTCTTGTAAATCAATGGGTTTTAAATAAAAGAAAAAGATAGAACAAAGGGGTAAACCAGTAAATATGAACCGAATTTATCTAGTATTTGGACATATACCTTCAACGATGAATGTTTCCTAACAGATCATAAAAACCATAAGATGATACAGTCTGTAGCATAATCTATACCACTGCATACATTTTAGGTGCTTAATTAACTTCACAATTACTCTTCATAAATATTTCAAGGATTTTCAAAACAACACACATTCATTCATCATCAAAATTATAGATCAACAGACTTTTTAATAACTTCAACTCAATGACAATCTAATAAGATGATCCTTAAATCTGATTCCTTCAAATGACTTTCATCATTCAAGAAACTCTTATGTTCAGCACAATCACTGCATACAGATAGATCATAACTTTATCAGCTTTATCAAACAAACAATTTAATTCCAAACACCATCTTCCGAGTAAACCTATAATTCTATTAACTGTAAAAGATTTAGGTACAATGTATCTCTGCAAAAACTCTACAAAATTCTATCTCTTAGCATTAGGCAAGCCAATCCAATTCTCAATTAGCCGACCCTTACAATGTGATACCCATCTGGTATTTATAGCTATACAAAAGAAGTTTGAACTTCACTTCTATTTTAGGCTTTCCACCTTTTTAGGAACAATCAACTTTCTTGGAAACTCAGATCAACTTTGATCTTGAGTCCTTACATTATATATTCAGTTTGATCTAAAAATAGAAGATAGAAATAGAAGAAAAGAAGTCATGTGCCCTCAAGACTGTCAGTGTTGCATGCATGCAACATGCAAGGAAGAAGAACATCATGCATGCAAGATTTTTATGCATGTGAAGCTGGATCCACCATGAACTCATCATAACTGGTGAAGACTTGTTGTAGCATATCCATATCTGGCCCATCAATGCAGTCATCTTCAAATTTGATCCGATCCAACTCAACTGTAGCAAACTCTTTCATACTTTTAACCTTGATCAATTCTCTCCCTGCAGCTTTTATTTCTTCTTTGACTTCTACAAGCCGATCTATCACCAAGTCTCCTCCATCATCTTTCTCCTGCAAGCAAACCTCTAATTAGATCTTTAGATATCATCATAAAACATGCTTTTAAAACATACCTGTTACACATATATCGGAGTCGGAACCAGACAGAAGCTCAAAAGAATCTCTTTTACAACACTGACGGACTCAAAGAAAAAATTGATATAGAAACTTCACCTAACAACAAACGGGCTCGAAGTCAGAGTCGAGGAAGTTATCGGAGCCAGGATCGGAACAAAAACGGATTTGGTTTTCTTCGAATTTTACTTTTTCCATATTCTATTTCCACTCCCCCTCCGCCTCCGATTTGGTCATTATTACTTTGCAGAAAGACTTTCCCATTATACGTGGAGCCGAAAACGGGATGAGAACGGAATAGATAACCTTCATAAACAAAATTCTTAAGTTCAAGATCGGTTCCGATCCCGCCTCCGCCAGTTATCATATTCTTCAAACAAACCTTTTAAAACTCGGAATCGGAAAAGGAATAAAAATGAAATCGATAACCTCGTAAAACAAAACTCTTAGGTCCATAATCTATTCCGATCTTGCCTCCACCCATGTTATCATGACATCATCAAATACTTTATTCATTTTTCGCACGACTTCATGATTAAAGCCTAGGTCGCTATAAAATGGAAAGGAGCTTAAAAACTCTATCCTCATATGACCGTGGGGAACAATTGCATTTTAGGGCCATTTATTTAAATCTTATTAAAGTAATTACAGAGACCAACAAAACCCTAATCTAACAAACCTGATAAAAACCTTTAATCTAATCTAATCTACTGCAAACCAAAAACAAACACGACGCAATCACGATTAAGACATGAAAGCGATGGTGCCCTAGAAATAGAAAGAAACAACACGATAAAACGAGAAAACAAAGATTTAAAGTAAAACAAACAAGACAAAACAAGAACCTGCTCATTCAATCACATCGATGATCATAGAATTGCTTTAAAACACAATGATTGAACACGCGAGTAGATATAAAGCAAAACACAACGAACACAACTTCAAATAAACAATGAACAACAAAGATAAAAGACCTACCTCAAACGCAAACAAACCCAAGCTAACTTTCTAAATCGATTTGCACACAGTATCCCTTCTCTATCTCGATCAATTTGCTCAAACGAACTTTGCTATTGCTCTTCGCGCTCTTAGACTTGTAATAATAACAATAATGATCGGCTTTAACCCTTAATAAAGGTAAATATGTGAATTTCTACCTACATCGACAACCACCATTAATGCATTAAAACACAATAAAGGTGAAGTCGGAACTATAAGAGAACGAACACTAGTCTGTAGTGTGCTTCAGTCAAAAAGTCAACGACAAAAAGTGGAGGGGGCGGAACTAAAATGGAATCGGGATCTTAAATTTATAAAATTTCCAAACCTCATTCCCATTCCGGCTCCGCGTCCGACAACTAAAAACAAAACAAAAACAAATACAAAAAGTTAAATAAAAGACCAACCTAATAAAACAAAACACAAAAACCGAGACAAAACAAAAAAATAAAAATAAAGTAGCGGAGGCGGGATCGGAATTGATCCTGATTTTGCAAATTTTGATAACAACCATCCCAATTCCCACTCCGGCTCCGCTTCCGCTAAAGACTAAAAACAAAGGCAAAGAAAAGACTGTCGGGATAGAACCAAAAACAAGCCTCAAAAGAACTTTCAGAACCTGATTCAAATCCGGTTCTGATTCCGACAAAGAAACCAAAGAAAAACAAAGTATTGGCAAAACTAGACTCCAAACTTTGTTTCAAAAACAACTAAGTACAAAAAATAACAAAGGGGGACCCATTTTGACCAAGGTAAAAGATGGGGTGGTTATGCAAGGCATAACAAATGGCAACTCGGCTAGGAAAATGGTTTACCTATTTTCAAAATACCCAAAGAAAATTTAGTCACTCAAAAACTACTTGGCTTATAAACACCTTACTTTGAATGAGATCAGATATTTGTAGGATAATCTTGAGTTTGAATCTCAGATGTTATGTGCTCATGAATTATCTTTGAATCTAAGTGTGTGCTTATTTTGTGCATCATTCTTCATAAATACTTTCTTTATTCTTTGAACAACTCTACCTAAAATTCAAGCTACCTGAGTTGAATCCTTTAACTATCGTGCAGTAAAATCTTGGGTATTGCTCTGCTGCCAGACAGGTGTCCATAGCCCCAACGGAGATGCCTCTAGTTCTCACAAAGCATTACTCTACTGCCAGCCAGGCATCCATAGCTCCGATAGAGATACTTGGTTACCCACTTGATATTGAGCTTGCTTTTCTTTCTTTCCTTCTCTCTTTTTTTTAATATAGAAACTCTTTTATGCATCTCTCAATACTCAGATTCAATGAATCTAAAATGTGGGTTGAGTACTACAATGGATTTTGTGATAGTCTTGGAATCTGATTTTTCACTTGAAATAAAGGTAGAGTCATTCCAAAATAAATAGGCATTTACTCATGCAGATGATTTTCTAATTTGGTGATAGATCTTTGATCACAATTCATGAGATATTCACATTTACATCTTCTATCCTTAATAACTTTTCCAACCCAAACTAGAATGATCATAAAACATAAGTTTTAGAATGAAATCCTTTTCAATGATTATAATGAGAATACCTAAACCAATTTCTCTCCTAGTACCAATAGTATACTTTGAATAACAACCCCCTAACTTGAGATGAGAAAAATAAGAATCCCCAACGAAACAAGACAAAACAAAACAAACAAACAAAACAAAGAAAGAAAACAAAACAAAAATAAACAAAACAAGAAAAACAAAAACTAAAAAAAAAAAATTAATTACATATGATACAATATAGTACATTCTTTTTCAAAACACCAGACTTTCTATGCACCAAAATAGTGTTTGAGAAACTGACCATTAACTGGTAATGGAACAAACTCTCTTGTTAAGGTACTCAAACGAAAGGCATTCTCTCCTAAGATTTCAGCTATTTGATAGGGACCTAACCAAAGTCTATTGAATTTCTGATGGTCTCCCTTCCTTTCTCTAGCCTTATCCCATAATAGCACAAGATCTGATATTCTAAAAGCTTTTACTTTGGCTCTCTTATCAAACCAGCGCTTGACAATAGCCTGATGTTTAGAGAATTGCTGCAAAGCAACATCTCTTTGTTCTTCCATGTTCAATAAGTTAAGCAGTCTAACCTCAATCCTATCATCCTTATTATAAAACTCCTGCATAAATTTCAAAATAGGTATTTGTAAATGTATGGGTAAGATTGGATCTTGGCCATAAACTAATTTAAAAGGTGAATTCCCTAGGGCTGCTTTGATTTTGGTTCGATCTGCCCATAAGGCAAATCTCAGCTGGGTATGCCAGTCCCTAGGGTTACTTTCTAACAACTTTTTAATCACTTCCAATAAATTCTTATTTGTGGACTCAGCCACTCCATTCCCCTGAGGGTAATAATTGGAAGAATATTTTAACACAATCTTATGCTCATAGGCCTATGAAATAAATTCAACAGAAGAAAAAATAGGGCCATTATCACATACCAGAGCAAATGGAACTCCAAACCTGGTTGTGATCTCTGTCAGGAACTTAATGACCACCTCCGTGGTGCTATTCTTGCAAGGCAAGGCCTCCGTCCAATGTGTGCAATAATCCGTCGCAGTCAAGATGAATTTGTGACCTGCAGAAGAATTTGGATTAATCACACCTACAAAATCAAGTGCCCATTGGGCAAATGGCCTTACCTCATAAACTGGTTGTAGGGGCATCACAGGATTTCTTTCTCTTGATGCAGAAGTTTGACATACATGACAAGTCCTGCAATGTTGATGCACATCCCTAAACACATAAGGCCAATAGTAACCTGAACTTAAAATCTGATGAGCCAAAGCATCAGCAGATCCATGTCCTGTCCCATGTCTTCCATGAAATTCATTTATGGCATGTTTAGCTTCTTGTTGATCCAGGCAACGCAAGTAGATTCCTTGGAAATTCTTCCTGTAGATTGATCCCCCTTTAAGTATATAATGAGCGCTTTTCATCCTTAGTGCTCTTCTTTGAGTAGTATTCATCCCTTATGGACACTTGTTATTGAGGAGGAAAAAGTCTAAGTCTGTATACCAGGGATCTTTTGTGAATGATTGAACAGTGTACTGTTGGCAAGTTATACTTCTGTCCACTTCAGCCATTTCCTTTAACAAACCTTGACCTCTTACAAGCTTCATTGGGTGAATCTCCAACTCAAATTCTTGTAAAATGGCCATCCATTTCCCTCTTCTTTCTCCTAGTTCACTTTGCATCAGGAGGGACTTTACAGCTGGATCTGGGACTATAGCCATCACTTGACTTCGGATTATGTAGTGTCTGAAATTTTTCACTGCTCACACCAATGCAAAAGCTTGTTTTTCTATTGATGAATATCTTACTTCTGCATTCTTAAATGGAGAGCTCATAAAAGCAATAGGCCTCTCCTCATTCTCTTCTCTTCTCTGTGTCAAAACTGCTGCACATGAATGCTCAGAAGCAAAAGAATAAATGTAAAATAGTTTTAGATAATCCAGGCTTGTTAAAACAGGTGCCTTAGATATAGCTTGTTTAATCTGCATGAAAGCAAATTTAGCCTCTTCACTCCATTCAATCTTCGCATCCTTCTTCATCATTTCATTAAGTGGTTTAACAATTTTCTGCAAATCCTGTTATAAACTTCCCGACAAAATTAATCCTTCCAAAGAAAGATCTCATCTCCTTCTTACTTCCTGGCCTTGTCAACTTCAAAATGGCTTCTACTCGATTAGGATCTATGGAAATTCCCTCCTCTGATATAATGTGACCCAAGAGCTTCCCTTCAGAAACTCCAAATACACATTTCTTTGGATTGAGAGAGACACCATAACTGATACATTTCTTCAGTACTTTCTCTAAATTAGCAGCATGATTTTCTCTACTCTTAGAGAAGATGGTCAGATCATCAACATAGATGATTATACACTTTCCTATTAGGTCTTTAAAAGCTACATCCATCGCTCTTTGAAAAGTAGCACCAGCATTGATTAGACCAAATGGCATCCTCCTGTAGGCAAATGTGCCCCACTTTGTAGTGAAAGCAGTCTTCATCCTATCCTCATGACTTACCAGTACTTGATTGTATCTTGAATATCCATCCAAGAAAGACATCATTTGAGATCCATTAACTTTTTGCAATACTTCATCAAGAGATGGTAATGGATAATTGTCCTTCTCAGAGGCTTTGTTTAAATTTTTGAAATCCACACATAACCTGATTTCCCCATTCTTCTTCCTCATAGGAACTAGATTAGCTACCCAAGTAGAGTGTCTAATTGGAAAAATTATTCTTGCAGCCAAAAGCTTCTATACTTCAGTCTGGATCAGAGGCTCAATTAATGCATTGACTGGGCGTTGCTTTTGGTGAAACGGCTTGGCTTCTGGCTTAAGAGGAATTGTATGTGTGATGACAGATGTATCAAAAGTTTTCAAATCATCATAGCTCCAAGCAATTGCTTCAATATTCTACTTCAAGACTTTGATTATCTCATCCTTTATTTCCTGAGGACAAGTCTTCCCTATAAGAACATTCCTTTCTACCCCTGAGTGAGTCAAATTAATGGATTCATAGTTGCCTCCCTCACTCTTTGTAGGAATTCTCTGATAAGCTCATGGATCTGAATCAAATATCCTTTCCAATGCTATCATTCCTTTTGGGATGTTATTGCTCTTTAAATCCATTATCCCTTCTGGATTGTCACTTTCTGTATTGTCACTTTCTGGATTCCAATCTCCTTGATCCCTATCAACATCATCAATTATTTGTCCTTGAAATACATTAGAAATCTCCAAAAAGGCCAAAATATGTTGATCATCATTAAACACTTGGAAATGTCGAACATTGTCAGGAATTGTAGGGACTGAAATCAACTCCACAAAAAACCTCTTTAGATTTGAATCTTACATCGGCTCTAATGTACTTGCTGCAATAGCAAGAGCATCTGCTATTTGATTTGCTTCCCTTGGAATAAGAGTAATCCCAAAGGCATCAAAATCTTCTATTAAATTCCAGACCCTATTCCTATAAGCAGCCAATCTTTTATTATGGCAAGTATATTGGCTACGTACCTGTTTCATAATTACCTCAGAGTCTCCCATCACTGTAAGAGCAGTTACCTTCTTCTTATGAGCAAACATAAGTCCTCTTGCAAGTGCCTCATATTCAGCCACATTGTTAGTGCAAGCAAACTGCAATCTATAAGAAGCAAAATAAGTTTTCCCTTTCGGGTTAGTTAGTTCAATTCCTGCTCCACTTCCTGCTTTAGATTTAGAACCATCAAATTTAAGAGTCCATAACTGGTCTTTTGCTGGGAGCTCTTTATTTTTAGAAACTATAGGGATTTTGTCACTTGTGACATGTGGCGGCTCAGACTTTTGTTGTTTATCAGAATTCGTGTTGAGAAGGAGCTCATTTAATGATTTTCCTAGTTCCTTAATTTGTTCGACAACTACCTCCTGAGCGATTTCTTGGGCTGAGTCAACATCTAACTCATCTTCTATTAACTCTTTTGGCATTGGCAAAGCATATGGAATAGGGGTATTAAAATGAAACCGAGATACTTCCACTTCCTCTTTTTGATCTGAAAACCCTAAAACTTGAGTCTGTTCTACTGGTAAAGAAACTTCTTCTAGAGAAAGAATGACCCGTGTAAGAATAGTTGCATCTTTAGCTTGGAAAGAGAACTCATTGATGGGAGTCCCAGTTACCTCTTGAAATTCTTGCTTGGGTAGATCTACATTCCTTAGAATATCTATGCATGACTGACATGTCAACTCTGAATGGTTATGATAGTGTATTCTACACCAATTAGGAAGCAATAAATTACTCAAATCAGTTTTTATTCCTAAAACCAGCCTATCTTGTTGCAATTTCCTTATTAGAACTTGCTGGTTGATGCGAATCATCGAATCCGTGTGGTCTAAGGATAGTGTATCCTCAGAACTAACTACAGAGAAAGTAAGGACTTCCTCTTGCTTGTAAACACCCATCTCAGTCTCAAAGAATGCTACTTCATTTGGAGTATCATACTCTGTAATTATGTGTTTGAGCCTAGGTTCACTTTCAATTCTTATTTGAGTGGCAACCCCTTTCCATGGTAACCACATGTGCAAGAAGTCCAAGGACAGATATCCACCTATGCTTTTCATTAGCTCTCTACTTAAAAGCATCCCATATGTTTCTGGGATGTCAGCAACTTGAATATCTATATAGGTCTGGATCCTTGGGTTTGATCCAACCTGCACATGCATGTTCTTCAATTCACCTACAACATTAACTTCGGTTTTATCCAATTGAATCACCTTTTTATTGGTTGGAATAGGACTCAATCCTAACTTTTTACAAATCGAAAAAGGCATGACATTCCCTGATGCTCCAGAATCTAATAAGCAATTGTGTAGATTCTTTCCAAAGATTCTCAAACTTAACAAGAAAGGTGGGGTACTGGTCTTACCTTTATACATAGCAGCATTCGTCTCCTTTGTGGGAGTCACTTTACCTTTCCCTTTCAAGCGATCTGTTTCTTCCAAAGCTTTTAATACCACCTCCCTTTGAGCTAGGCACCACTTCATGATATTAAAGAAAGACAGTGATGTCTTCTGCCTTTGCAATTCTGCAACAAAATCAAACTCTGAATCATTCCTAAATTGATACTTAGGAAAAGAAGACTAATTACCTCTATTATGAGAATCAGAAGGTCCCTTGGGTGGGGGTGGATTGTTATCTGCATTCTGATTTGGTGGAACCATGTTGTTAGGGGGTGCAGATGTAGTGAATAGCCCTTTATTCTGGTTCCTCAGAAAGTGACCACCCTTAGATTGGAAAGCTTGAGCATCATAGACATCTTCCTCTGGCTCATTATCCCCTTGCATAGGGAATTGATACTTTTCTTCAATGGTTTCATAAGTCATGGCAGTGTTGACTAGCCCATTGCCTTGATTGGAATTTTCTGCTTGAGGATGGGCATCAGCCTATGCAATTTTCACCATCTTCTCTATTTCTGGGCAATTGACCTCAGAATGGGCTGCTGTATCATGCAACCTACACCAATTTGTCATAAAATTCAAATCAGCAACATTAGCAGTATTTGATCTTTCTTCACCTGCTTGATAATTATGGGGAACTCCTCCATTGTTAGGTCCAGTGTTCCACTGCCTATTATTGTTGTTGTTGTTATTAAACCTCTGATTGTATCCTCTGTTTTGATTTTGATAATTCTGGTTTGAGGAGTTTTGATTCTGGAAGTTCCTATTGGTGTTCTGATTAGAATAATTGCCCTGATAGTTATAACCTCCCTGATTGTTGTAATTCTGGTTTTGATTATTGGGAGGGTTTTGTCTAAGTTGTGCCATGTCATTTGACATCTAAGAAAGATTTTTTTTGAGAGTCTCTACTTCACTTGTAAGTTGAACAGTTTGATCATTCTACACATTTTGAACTATGGCTGGGGAATGGACATGGGTTGATCCTCCCCCTTGTGGTGGTTGACCTTGAAGTTGATGTGTGGTACCATGCATGCTATTGCCAAAGAAAGGCACAGTTGGTGGAACTTGAAACTCAGATACAGGTCCATAATGAGAATAAGACGTCCCTGGGACAATATTGTATAACGGTGGATTAGGCATCTGATAATTCATTGGAGGAAAAGTTGGTCCTAACCCTCTAGATTGCAGATTTGTCTGCTATTGCAATTTGATAGCCAAATGATAAATCTTAGACAGTGAGTCAATCTCATCAGGTTGATAAGTTCTTTGTAAGAACAGACCAATCAAAGGATCAATAGCTCTCAGATATGCCTGTATGGCCATGGCTTCCGGCACTAGGTAAGGCTCTTGTAGCCTACGATACATTCTATGGAACCTAATGTTGAACAAGGGCAGTGGTTCATGATGCTCCTTTCTAATAGTGGCAAATTGGTGATACAATATTGCAAGGTCCACATAAACCCTGAATTGATTAATAAAAGCATTCTCTAAATCTATCCAACCCAGAATGGATCCTTGGGGCAGATTTAGATACCAATTATATGTCATATCTCCTAGACAGTAGGGAAATAGTCTACATACCACATCTTGATGAGCAACTTGAGCTCACGTGCAGGCATCTTTGAATGCTTGTATATGTTCCTCTGTACTTCTTGATTCTCCATGCATGTATTTCAGACAGAACTTCTCTGGGTTCTTTGGTAAATCATGGAATCCGCCTAGAATAGTTCCTAATGGGGAGGGATTACCCACAAAATAAGCCATTAGTGGGATTGATTGGGTAGGTGGTGGGATTGGTTGGGTAGGTGGTGGTGATAAAGGTTGAATTGGTAGTGAAAAAGGCCTATTTGGTGGTGGTGTGGATGGAATTGCTGGAAATTCTGGTGGAGTAAGCGGTGGTGGTAATATAGGTATTTCTACCCTACGAGCATGAGGTCTTGGTCTAATCAAGGTTTGAAGTTCTTCGAATAGTTCACGATTAGTAGAGGATCTAAGAACCCTCTTGTATCCCTCCGGTGAAAAAGATCTTCCGTGAGCCAGCTTGTCCCTTCACGCCCTCCTCGCGCCAATTTCTGTTGATGGTTAAAATGACACAAACAACATTAAAATATTATATTTCTACTCTATTTCTCCTGAAAGAGGAAGATAACATGTAGTAGCCTAACTCCCAAGGTCCCGGTAGTTGGTTCTCAACTGCCTGATGTCACTCAATTGGTTCATGCAACTATAATATTCAAGGGGCCTGTGCTGGTAACAAAGGTTCAAGCTATGACTCTCTTTATCGAAATAGTTCCTATAAATCAATGGGTTTTAAATAAAAGAAAAAGATAGAACAAAGGGGTAAACCAGTAAATATGAACGGAATTTATCTAGTATCTGGACATATACCTTCAACGATGAATGTTTCCTAATAGATCATAAAAACCATAAGATGATACAGTCTGTAGCATAATCTATACCACTGCATACATTTTAGGTGCTTAATTAACTTCATAATTACTCTTCATAAATATTTCAAGGATTTTCAAAACAACACACAATCATTCATCATCAATATTATAGATCAACAAACTTTTTAATAACTTCAACTCAATGACAATCTAATAAGATGATCCTTAAATCTGATTCCTTCAAATGACTTTCATCATTCAAGAAACTCTTATGTTCAGCACAATCACTGCATACAGATAGATCATAACTTTATCAGCCTTATCAAACAAACAATTTAATTCCAAGCACCATCTTTCGAGTAAACCTGTAATTCTATTAACTGTAAAAGATTTAGGTACAATGTATCTCTGCAAAAACTCTACAAAATTCTATCTCTTAGCATTAGGCAAGCCAATCCAATTCTCAATTAGCCGAACCTTACAATGTGATACCCATCTGGTATTTATAGCTATACAAAAGAAGTTTGAACTTCACTTCTATTTTAGGCTTTCCACCTTTTTAGGAACAATCAACTTTCTTGGAAACTCAGATCAACTTTGATCTTGAGTCCTTACATTATATATTCAGTTTGATCTAAAAATAGAAGATAGAAATAGAAGAAAAGAAGTCATGTGCCCTCAAGACTATCAGTGTTGCATGCATGTAACATGCAAGGAAGAAGAACATCATGCATGCAAGAGTTTTATGCATGTGAAGCTGGATCCACCATGAACTCATCATAACTGGTGAAAAATTGTTGTAGCATATCCATATCTGGCCCATCAATGCAGTCATCTTCAAATTTGATCCGATCCAACTCAACTACAACAAACTCTTTCATACTTTTAACCTTGATCAATTCTCTCCCTGCAGCTTTTATTTCTTCTTTGACTTCTACAAGCCAATCTATCACCAAGTCTCCTCCATCATCTTTCTCCTGCAAGCAAACCTCTAATTAGATCTTTAGATATCATCATAAAACATGCTTTTAAAACATACCTGTTACACATATACCGGAGTTGGAACCAGACAGAAGCTCAAAGAATCTCTTTTACAACACTGGCGGACTCAGAGCAAAAACCGATATAGAAACTTCACCTAACAAAAAACGGGCTCGGAGTCAGAGTCGGGGAAGTTATCGGAATCGGGATCGGAACAAAAATGGATTTGGTTTTCTTCGAATTTTACTTTTTCCATATTCTATTTCCACTCCCCCTCTGCCTTCAATTTGGTCATTGTTACTTTGCAGAAAGACTTTCCCATTATACGCGGAGCCGGAAACGGGATGAGAACGGAATAGATAACCTTCATAAATGAAATTCTTAAGTTCAAGATTGGTTCTGATCCCGCCTCCGCTAGTTATCATATTCTTCAAACAAACCTTTTAAAACTCGAAATCGGAAAAGGAATAAAAATGGAATCGATAACCTCGTAAAACAAAACTCTTAGGTCCATAATCTATTCTGATCCTGCCTCCGCCCATCTTATCATGACGTCATCAAATACTTTATTCATTTTCCGCACAACTTCATGATTAAAGCCTAGGTTGCTATTAAATGGAAAGGAGCTTAAAAACTCTACCCTCATATGACCATGGGGAACAATTGCATTTTAGGGCCATTTATTTAAATCTTATTAAAGTAATTACAGAGACTAATGAAACCCTAATCTAACAAACCTGATAAAAACCTTTAATCTAATCTAATCTACTGCAAACCAAAAACAAACATGACGTAATCACGATTAAGACGTGAAAGCGATGGTGCCCTAGAAATAGAAAGAAACAACACGATAAAACGAGAAAACAAAGATTTAAAGTAAAACAAACAAGACAAAACAAGAACCTGCTCATTCAATCACATCAATGATCATAGAATTGCTTTAAAACACAATGATTGAACACGCAAGCAGATATAAAGCAAAACACAATGAACACAACTGCAAATAAACAATGAACAACAAAGATAAAAGACCTACCTCAAACGCAAACAAACCCAAGCTAACTTTCTAAATCGATTCACACACAATATCCCTTCTCTATCTCGATCAATTTGCTCTAACGAACTCTGCTATTGCTCTTCGCGCTCTTAGACTTGTAATAATAACAATAATGATCGGCTTTAACCCTTAATAAAGGTAAATATGTGAATTTCTACCTGCACTGGAAACCACCATTAATGCATTAAAACACAATAAAGGCGAAGTTAGAACTATAAGAGAACAAACACTGGTCTGTAGTGTGCTTCACTCAAAAAAGTCAATGACAAAAAGTGGCGGGGGCGGAACTAAAATGGAATCGGGATCTTAAATTTATAAAATTTCCAAACCTCATTCCCATTCCGGCTCTGCATCCAACAACTAAAAACGAAACAAAAACAAATACAAAAAGTTAAATAAAAGACCAATCTAATAAAACAAAACACAAAAACTGAGACAAAACAAAAAAAAAAAGTAGCGGAGGTGGGATCGGAATCGATCCTGATTTTGCAAATTTTGATAACAACCATCCCAATTCCCACTCTGGCTCTGCTTCCGCTAAAGACTAAAAACAAAGGCAAAGAAAAGACTGTCGAGATAGAACCAAAAACAAGCCTCAAAAGAACTTTCAGAACCCGATTCAGATTCGGTTCCGATTCCGATAGAGAAACCAAAGAAAAACAAAGTATTGGCAAAACTAGACTCCAAACTTTGTTTCAAAAACAACTAAGTACAAAAAATAACAAAGGGGGACCCATTTTGACCAAGGCAAAAGATGGGGTGGTTATGCAAGGCATAATAATTATGTTCTAAAATAATCCATAACTAAAATGGTCAGGAAGAGACAAATCATAAATTGTGATGGGGAATTCACTAAATATGTCTTAACTTTTCAAAACCATTCCAACTATTTTTGTTTCCTTCTTTTCATACTATTGTTGTTGTATTGTCACAAAAGAATGATAATGGTTTTGAGCAACCAATTTCCTTGTTGAGTTGGTCACTTTAGAATGATAGGTTGAAATATGATATAATGGAGATTTTTTTCTTAGTTAAAGTTATCATGAATTTTAAACCTTATCTAGTTGGTGCTTAAATAATAGAATATGTCCTTAATTTTATACTACAATACATTTTTATATGGTAGGAATTCACAAGAAGTTTCTAGTGGATCGACAAAATCAAATAATTTAACATAAAAATTTAGATCGCTAAGTTGGTTAGATGATAAGGGTTGACTAGGCTTATGGAAAAATCCAATTTGTAAATAGCAGACATAGATGTACTGTAAATGTAGAGATAAGTATTTATAAAATTGCAATATTGGTTTGTTCTTTGAATACAATAATATAGTTTGTTATCTAGTTTACATGGACTACACACTTGTTTGAATGATAGTGAAAAACTAAAACTAAAAATCTAATCTTAAAAAAACTAGATTATTGGAAACACCCTTATGTGGAGGAACCCAAACAAGATAAAAAATAGATTTGTTTGATTAAAAATAACAAAAAAATTTAACCTCAAATTTTCATCAAGCTGATTGTGGTGGACACTTCAAGGTAAGAATAAATATGCACAAGATTTTGAGGGTAAGATATTATTGGCCTACTCTATTTTTCAACATAGTGAAGATTGTTAGAAGATGTGACACCTATCAAAGGTTTTCAAGAAAGTTAACATGTATGTATTACCACTAAGGATATTGAGTGTGTTATCACCTTTACAACAATAAGTTATTCACTTTATTGGGGAGATAGTAAAAAGGCCTAGCAATGGGTTCAAATAGAATCTAGTGGCCATTGACTACTTTAAAATGTGGGTGGAGTCCATTCCTATAAATATTGATATTGTTTAAAGTTTATCACAAATTTTGCTATGGGATGCATAGTCACAAGGTTTGGCATCCCACAAACAATAATTATAAATAATTTCATGTCTTCCAAAGTAGGGTATTTTATCGACCTATGCAATAAGTGTGATATAACTTTTAATCATTCACCACCTTACCATCCTTAGGGAAATGGTGAAGCTAAGCCTAGTACAAAAAAAAATGATGATTATTATCAAAATTACCTTAAAATAAACTAAGAGGCGGGATTAGGGTGCTGCCACAATAGTGTGTCCCACTTGTGGGACATCTCGATTTTTGCTTGAAATCATATATTTTTTAGAAATTTTAATGATTTAAGTCTTGAGGTTTCCATATAAAGGGTTTTAATTGAAGACGGCTAGATAAGACTCCCTTAGATCAAAACCCCTCGAATATAACTCCCTAGTCTTAAATCAAACCCTTAATGGAGTCTCCTCCACACCTATCAAAATGCTAACAAAAAATCAAGTTTTCTTCACCTTTTTGGGGATCAAATGAAGTCATTTAAAAATTCCATTTTATAAGTATGTAGCCCTTATTATAAGTTTTCTAAAAAATAGAATTTGAATATAGTTAATTTGATTATTATATTAATTGTATATTTCTTATGAACATAGGTTTTGCCGATTCTAGACGTAGGAATCCTGTCAGGATGGTAGCGTGTTGCATAGGCGTCCCTGATAGAAATTTCCCCACTGAAACTACAAACAAGCATCAAGTGGATGGAGTATGGACGAAGGATGTGGAATTACCTTGTTAGGTTTGATTTTTCTAAGGTGAAGGATGTAAAAGGGGAACTTTCAAGGGGGTGCAAATTCATGCCTATACAAAAACATAAGAATAAAGGCTAGAAAGAAAGGAGTCTGAAATATAAGAAATGTCCAAGTAAGGGGGAGTGTCGCTTTATGCAGGGTTGCTTTTCTTGTTAATGTTGCTTGATGTAGGTTGCTTCTTTTGTCGATGGTTTTTCAGAGCTGGTGTTGCCATTAATGACAAAGAGGGAGATTGTTGGAGATTGATGCACTATGTTTTCATTAGTGTTGTCATTGATTTCAATCTCTAGTGTGGTCATGTTGAGGATTTGTGGTGTTAGGAAAGTGTTATTGATGTAGCTAGTTCACTAGGTTTCCAAGTGCTTTTGAGAAAATTTGAATAAAGAGTGTAGAAGGTGACAAAGTTGTGTTTTGCATTGTGCTCCACACTTCTTCATGGTTAAATATGTGCTTGTGCAGTTTGGATGAGATGATCATAAGGTGTTGTATCCAAAGTTTCAAGATTTGGATCCTATGGCAATGGAAGATGTGTCTAACAATGTGTTGCTTGTGAAGAAGGTTGTCTGAGAGAAATGAAATTTCTCTGTATTTCTCCTTATTAAGGTTTCTAGTCTTGTGAATTTGAAAAAATGCTTATATTTATTACATCTACCTTACCCTAGAGTGTTTGGTGTTTAGTTGTTCTTTAAGGTTGGTTAGTGAATTGTATTTCTATGGTAGTGTGGTTGGTTGCATAGGATTAGTATTCTCAATTTCAGGTGCTTGCATAGTGTTGTTGAATATTTTTATGATGTTAGAATATTCCAGGATGTTGTGTGATTTTTCTAAATGGTTTGTAGGATGTTTTTGGACCTAGTGACTTGAGTGAATTGATTGTTTGACAATTTTAGTACAGGTTTGACCAACCTAGTGTGCTAGCATTGATTGCACAGATGGTTTGTTGTGTGTGGAAGTATGGTATAGCATGTCAGTGTAGATTTCGGTCCTGGTTAAACCTTGGTGGGGTCTTCTTTCACTTCTTTCCACCACAAAAGTGTTTGGTGGTGACCTATTTGGTGGTTGCATACATTTGAGGTGCATATGTTTCATTGAGGTCGACCGAAAGAAGTTGTTTGAGGTTGCAGATGATATATAATCAAGTTTAATTGTTGGAGATGTGTGTGATGAAGAATGATGTGAAGAATGATACAAATGCAATCAAGTGTTGTGATCTGAGTGTGAGCTTAAATGCCTAAGGCTACCAGAAGTAGTGAGCAAAAGGTGTCTACATTTTTAGTGTACTTGAAGTTGTTGGAGATAGTGAGTCAAAGATTACAGATGGTGTAGTTGTTGTGTTGGATCTTCCTATTGCTTTGAATTAGTGAACCTCCTTGTAACAACCTTCTTCTATTCTCTTTCTATTCTAGATAGCGAGTGCTTTGGGCAACGAGTCCTTAACAGTGAGTCATTCTTTTCTTCTAGGTAGTGAGCCCTTCCAAAAGTGAGCCTTTTGTAATAGTTGTTGTTATATATGCGTGTGTGTGTGTTAATCCTCACCGTAGTTTTCTTTAATAAGGGTTTTCCATGTAAATCTAGTGTTCTATTGTTGTGAATATGTCTATGTTTCATTAGTTTACTTTCATGTTGTTGCATAATAAGGGTTCAAAGGTTAATGTGGGTTTGAATGTTTGAATTTACAATTGATTCACCCCACTCTCAATTGTCATGTGTGTCTAATAGTTTCATATTTAGCTGATAGTTAGCCGATAGGCTATATATTGCATGAGGTTTTGATCGGAAACAAGTCTCACACCGTCAAACTTCTATGATTTCCCGTGAAAATTTTGGTGGAATGCTGGTAAACTTGGTCGTCGATTAGATATGGAGGAACCCACTTGCCAACTCGATAAATGGCAATAGATCAAGTTTAGTGCTCGCATCACGGGAAAGCTGTGTCAAAGACAAGTTGAATTGCTTTAGTACGGGAAGTGTTTTCCAGTAGTTCTACGTACTTGCACTGTCTTTGAATAAATGCAAAAATATTGAATCACCATCTGCTGGAGGACGGTGCAAATGAAGTTATTTTAATGCATACCTTCCATATTTAAAATCCCGTCTAGACTGAAAATATCAAATGCCAGCTAGTAAAAATATTACACGCCATCAATTCCCACCCTCTCCATTTACTGATGTTGCCAAAAATATTGCTAAATCACTGCTGATTTTTCCTACAAGAAGAATGAACGTCGGATTTGATTGAGACCACTACTGAAAGCAACTATATTTCTCACACCAAATTGCACGAAACTACACAAAGGGCAAAGGACATATCAGGATAAAGAATCTAAGCAGAGTGCAAAGGAATTATCAGAAAAAGAAATCCACACAGTGCATGGTAATATCGACCTTCCAGCTTTCATTGTAGTTAGCAGTTGTTAATCGTGTGAATGTAGTGAATTTCGATGGACAATTTTTCCAGCTTCTCATTCCATTTCTCCAATTCTTCTACTTGCCGCTTCAAATGATTGACATAATCTACCATCTATAGAAGCACTGTAGATTTTCTCTTCTGCACCACATGTAAATAGCATTTCTCTTCCTTAACCTCTCACACCCAATTCACTTGAGACTGAAAAAATAAGAGCAACAATACCTTGGGATACGCTGGTAGTAGTGCACGCAGAGAAAATTCTGAATTTCTAACATAAATATCTCTGGATTCGCTATGTTGCAGCAATTTACTGGTCCATAACTACTCTTACTACTATTGGTTATGGAGACCTACTTGCTCAGAACATGAGGGAGATGGTGTTTGATATCTTCTACATGCTATTTAATCTCGGATTAACTGCATACTTGATAGGGAACATGGCAAACTTGGTTGTGCATGGCACGAGCCGAACAATAAGATTCATAAGTAAATCCTTTGACATCGATGATTGTTTCATTGTAGTTGAACCCAGTATCCTCCCTGTCAATTTTCTTTTGTGATCATAACCAACCAGCTTTAATGATATGTGTCCTCACTTATGCTTGCAGAGGGATACAATTCAAGTAGCATCAAGCTTTGCATTTCAGAATCGGTTGCCACCACTTTTGCAAGA
This sequence comes from Sequoiadendron giganteum, assembly GCA_007115665.2. Classification (NCBI taxonomy): domain Eukaryota; kingdom Viridiplantae; phylum Streptophyta; class Pinopsida; order Cupressales; family Cupressaceae; genus Sequoiadendron; species Sequoiadendron giganteum. The sequence continues at coordinate 310,072,147 of CM021103.1, forward strand.
ACAAATGATATCTCATTTGTGCTTGAAATTTCAAATAGAGGGCTTACAGCAACAAAAAACCTTTGACGATCTTCCAAAGGCCATTTGCACAACCATTGCAAAACACTTTTTTTACACAGATGTTGAAAAATTCTATCTGTTTGAAGGAGCATCATATGATTTTCTTTTCTAGTTGGTTAGTATTGTATGAATATGGTATTGAGAGAACTAGGATTGTGCCTTAAAGTTTGCTCTTGGGTTTTAGAAAAAAAACTTGAATAATTTGGGTGTTAAATTTTTGTATGTTCAATAGGTTTCAGAGATGAATGCAAAGTATTACCCTCCAAAAGAGGATGTCATTTTGAAAAATGAAGCACCTACAAATTTTTATGTATTAGTCTCAGGTGCTTTGGTAGGTATTTGTTCTTGCTAATAAAAGCTTCCAATGCAAATATTTCTATTAAGTCTTTTTTCTCAAACAAAGAACTGTATAGTTGTTTTTTAATTGTTATATGGAGCTAATGTACCATAACATATTTATTTTATATTGCAGGAGGTAATAGCAAAAAAGGAACACACCACGTAAGCTTAAGCCTTTTCATTTTATATTTAATAATGATAATTTTCATTTCGTTTGTGGTCTAGAAGATAGGTAGTTTCTATATAATTTTTTTTAATAACATGACTTGAGATGATTGGTTTGACAATGAATCAGTTTTTTATTCCTAAGAGAATAGTAGACTTTGCAATCTTTTTTCTCTTGTCCACTCTCTGTTTAAAATCAATATTCCATTGATGATGGTTCTAATGTATATACTTAAACTCTACTGCATTATCAGAATCCTGGACTGTTGCATCTAGGAGATGTTTTTGGAGAAATTGGAGTGCTCTATTATAGACCTCAACCATACACAGTTCGTACAAAGAAATATTTCTCACATTTTGTGGTTAAATCGTAGTACTTTCATGAATATTGTTCAATCCAATATTGCATATGGAACAATTATCATGAACAACCTCCTTAAGGTTTGTAGCTCTTAGTCTCTATATCTACCCTTGTCAAATGAAAATATAGCCTTCAACTTATTACGATGGATATTTTCAACTTTAGATATTCATGAATGCTAAAAAATATCCAGTTAGATGATCAACTATGAATTACTAATTGAATCACCAAGTTGCTGACTCAAATTAAGATTTTCAACCAAATATTATGGTGTTTATATTATTGTTTAAAAGATGAAAATCACAACCCATATTGTTGGTTAGGATGAACCATAAACTTGTATACAAAACAAAGCATGAATAAAACCAAACTAAAAATAAGAATAAATTATAAAAATAACATAAACTAACTATAGCTAGCTAGTCACCTAAGATTATAATTTATTCCATCGTTGGTGGGTGTCTAAGCTTAAAATAAATTAGATATTATACACCACACTATCATTACGTATATGAAAATCTCCACTTGTAGACTTCAAGCACTAAGCATTTGAGTATGCCACAAGTGGTTGTATCTCATCTCAAAGCAAGCCAAAAGTTTGTCATTGAATGCTTTGCTAATCTCTGACTGAGATCAGTTTTCTAATAATTAAAAGCAATTGAAAATAATCATCAAGGATGCAGATACTTATGATAGTTCCCTTCTTTGTGGGAAAAGCATCATCCCTCAATTTCTGGTTAATGATTTTCACTTTTTCAGTTTTCAGCTGTTTGCTTGGTAAATGTGGCTCTAGGTCCATCTTTAACCACACAACAAATAAGTATTGCAAATAAACATGATTTTACTATTCAAACAATGATAAAATAAAAAACTGTGGCTAGGCCAATTTGATAGCAATGGAAAGCACTGGAGCTTTCTTAATAATGCCAGCCATGATTACAACAAATTCTTGCATCAGTCACCACACCGAGCATGACATCAAATCTTTAGGAATTCATGAAAAATGAAATCCCTATTAAGCATTATCATTGCTAAGATATTAGAAAATAAGTTTAGGAATTAGCCCATCTCAAAATTTTAGTCCCATACTTAGCCTGGTAGGCAAACTAATCTTCTATGTATGATTGCAGAATTTAAAGGAAATGAAAGACCCAACTTTTGAGGATATCGCAAGAGAGACAGAACAATTGCTAGCAAATGGAAGAATGGATATGCCTGTCAGTCTCTATTTTGCTGCTTCAAGGGGAGACTCTCTTCTTATGAAGTAGTTTTTGAATAAATGGATGGACCCTAACGAATCAGACAATAGCAGCCGCACACCTTTGGTAAATTTCAGAACAACTTTTCTTATATTTTGATCATAGTAGTATCGTGGACTTTAGTTTTAAGTATATCTTTATCCCTTGCGACTACTGACATGTTTACTTAAAGGCATATGCTTTAATGTGGTTCAAACAGACAACAATATGATAATCTTTTTGATATCTTGTGTTCAGCACATTGCAACAACAAATGGATGCAAAGACTGTGTGAGCCTTCTTTTAGAGTTTGGAGCAGAAGTAAACAACAAAGGTACCCTTGGATACTTGCTTGTTTTCTCATTCTACAAGAGCATTGTAGAGTTCTGAATGTTGTCTTCAGTTGTTTGTTATTCAATATGCTCTAAAAGTGGGATAAAAAATCTAAAAAATCATAATCAATTGCAAAGCTAGACAATCACTACCAAGTATTGTTATTGTTGAGAAATTATGTCTCAACTTCCAGCTTGAAGTCCTCGTTTTCATGCCTTGGTGATTTTGTGTTGTTTGCAAAGTTCTGGCGGAGGCGGAACTAGGATGGAACTCAGTATTGTTTGGTTTGCCTAAGTTTCGGGTCTCTGGTGGAGGTGGAGCCGGGATGGAACTTGGCATTGTTCTGTTTGCCTAAGTTTCAGGTTTCGGTTCTCGTTCCTGCTCTGACTCCGCTTCCTACCGTCTGTTGATTCTCGCTTTGCAGGTTCTGGCGGAGGCAGAACCAGTTTTGGAATTTGGCAATGTCTGTTTGCCATGTTCCTATTTCGGTTTCTATTTCGACTCCGGGTCCAACTCCTGCTTTTGTGATCTGGTTCTTCTAGATGTTTGGATTCTCCTCGGGGTGTTTTCCTTCGCCTTGTCCTGGTTCTAGATTGTTGTTTCTTGCAGTTGGTGGAGGCAGAACCGGAACCGGATTGGTTCCTAATCTTGGACTTTTGGTAAAGTCCTGTTTCTGTTCCTGTTCCGTCCCCGACTCCGACTCCGGTCTTTTGTGTTCCCATCTTGGTTTGACCCCGGGTTGACTTTACCTGGTCAAAACTATTTCCGATGAGTTCCTCTTTGCCGTGGGCGGACGTGGAACCGAAATGGTTCCTGAACCTGAAATTTCGGTAGGGTCATGTTTCGACTCCAGTTCCGTCTCCGACTCCAACTCCGACTTCGACAGTGTGTATTTTCGGTGGAGTCCTATTTCAACTCCTGTTCCGACTCTGACTCTGGCAGTGTTAGAAATGACTTGAAGTCTTGGTCGCGCCTGATGTCTGTTTGACCGTTTTGGTTGCTCTATCAGCTGCGATTGCTGATGGGTCTTGGATGCATGGCACCTGGTTGAATAGTGATTGGACGGATACCAAGGTATTTATTGTGGCCGTTGCATTTGTCAACGAAGGGTGGCGAGCTCAACCGTTTTGAGTAATGGCTTTGAATGCAAAGTCGACTCGTTGCAGGAAATCTGTCAGATCCGACCAGTTGTGTGATTTGAGGATGGACTTCATTGCTCTTCTGAGTTGGTTACATATGGATGAGAGATGTGTTATTTCTCACAAGTTAGAAGTCAAGAGTTGAGTCGTAAGTTGCAGAGCAAGTTTGAAGTTGCGAGCTAAAGAACAGAAGGACGTGAGTTCTTGAGGAGGGTTTTGAACTGTATGTTGTAAAAACATTGTAACAGTGAATCTGAAACTCTCTGGGTGATTGTGAGATGAACAAAGAAGTCTAGATATTGTATGTAATCGATTCATTACTGTAATACAATAGTTTTGACTTTGTGTGGTGGGTTTTTTACCTAAAAGGGTTTTCCCATGTAAATACTGTGTCATCTTTGTTTGCTTATCTTTCTGGTTTCCCATTACCATGGTTGTATGCATCTCTATAAGTTTTAGAAACTGTTAGTTTTTCGTTTTTGTTTCTCTCCCCTGTTGTAAAGGTGTTAAGGGAATGTATTCCGCACTGTTGGGTCAGTAGATCCGCATTCTTTTCCCTTCAAAGTGGTATCAGAGCTTGGCCAGTTCGTGTTATCCTTGTTAGGGCGAATTAGTTTTTTGCACTAATACTATTTCAGTGGAAGACTTGCATTGTTAAACTTGTTTCTGTTGTGAGATGGTGAGTACATCTAGTAGAATAGATATTGAGAAGTTTAATGGCAGCAACTTTGAGTTATGGAAACTCAAGATAGAAGACTTGCTTGTGGATAGAGACCTCTGGATTGCAGTGTTTGGAACTAAGCCACAAACTACGACCCAAGAAGCTTAGGATCTTGCTGATAGAAAAGAAAGAGGATTGATAAGATTGAGTCTAGCCGATTATGTGCTCCTGAATGTTCATGAGGAAACGTCTACAACTGCTTTATGGAAGAAGCTTGGTGATATTTACCAAGGAAAATCCCTGGTAAATAAGTTGTTCCTGAGAAAGAAGTTGTACTTCTTCAAGATGGACGAAGGTGCATCTATTGGAGACCACCTGAACTCATTTAATATGAGTATTACTCAGCTGGCATCTATAGGTGTAAAGATTGAGGAGGAGGATCATTGCATGCTCTTGTTGTGTTCATTACCTGACAGCTGGGATCATCTTGTGATGGCTATTGGAAGCACAACCACTGCTTTCAAGACTAATGATGTGGTTGCTTCGCTTTTGTTTGAAGAAATGCGAAGGAAATCTTCTGAGATGGCTAAAGATGCTCTTTCTGTTCGTGGTAGAACAAAGGAGAAAGGAAAGAAGAAAGACAACAAGTCGAAATCCAAGTCTAAAGGGAGATCAAAGTCTCCTGGTAAAAAGTTCAAGGTAAAGTGCTGGAACTATGGGCAACCTAGTCATATCAGGAAGGACTGCAAGGAGAAGAAGAAGAAGAATGATTTTGACAACGAATCTTCTCAAAGTGATGCAGATGCCTTCATTGCAACAACCTTGACAACTCAGGCATCAGATGATGTTTGGTTAGTTGATTCAGGTGCCTCTTTTCACATGACATCCAATAGGGATTGGTTCTCAAAGTATGAGAAGTATGATGGCGGAAAGGTATACTTGGCAAGTGATTCAATGCTGGAGATTGTTGGTAGAGGAAGGGTCAGAATTCAGTTTTCCTGACGGGAGAGTCAAAGGAATTGGTGGTGTTCTTCACATCCTAGGTTTGGCTCGAAATCTTCTTTCTGTTAGTAAGTTAAATGATGCTGGTGTAGAAGTTTATTTTTCTAGTAAGGGATGTAAAATGGCTAGAGGTGCAATGGTGTTAGCTAAGGGTGTTCGTATTGGCACTCTGTACAAGCTAGATGCATGACCTGTTCTTTATAACAGTGCCTCTGTAAAGTCATGTAATTCTGCACCTATAGAGAAAGATGAAGACTCTTCACTATCTGCAAATGCTTTGGAGGTAAAACTCCCAATAGAGAAGACTATGTTATGGCATCATAGACTTGGTCACATAGGTGAGAAAGGTTTAAAAACCTTGAAGAACAAAAACCTTTTAGAAGGGCTTGATGATTGTACCCTTGAGTTCGATTTCTGTGAACATTGTATCTATGGAAAGCAACACCGTGTATCTTTCTCCTCCAGTCCTCACAAATCTTCTGGTATACTGGATTATGTTCATTCTGATGTGTTTGGTCCAGTTAATGTTCCTTCGTTATCAAAGTCTAGATATTATGTTTCTTTTATTGATGACTGTTCGAGAAGGGAATTTGTATACTTTCTTAAAAGTAAATCAGAAGTGTTCAGTCGGTTTAAAGAGTTCAAATCTTTGGTAGAAAATTAGACTGGAAGGAAAATAAAGTGTTTAAGGATAGACAATGGAGGTGAGTTTTGTTCTATAGATTTTGAAAGGTACTGCACTGATCATGGAATTAAAAGGCATACGACAACCCCCTACACTCCACAACAAAATGGAGTTGCTGAAAGGTTGAACAGGACACTGATGGAAAAGGCAAGGAGTATGTTGAGTGGTGCTGGTCTAGAGCAGAAGTTCTGGGCTAAGGCTGTTGCTACAACATGTTATTTGATTAATAGATCTCCTTGTTTAGCGCTTGTTGATAAGACACCTTTGGAAGCATGGTCAGGTAAGAAACCCTCACTAAGGAATGTTCGAGTCTTTGGCTGTGAGGCATATGTTCATGTGCCAAATGAAAAGAGATCAAAGTTGGATAACAAGGCTGTGAAATATATTCTCATCGGCTATGGAGTTGGTGTGAAAGGATACAAGCTTTGGAACCCTGTTACTGAGAAGGTTTTGTATAGCAGAAGCGTGATATTTCGTGAGCTCAAACCTCTAGTAAGTGATCAACAGCTTGACACAAATCAGAGTGACAAGAAGAAGGATGCAGTTGAGATTCCCCAAACTCCAGAAAGGGAAGAGTTGCATGGTGTACCTGAGATTGAGGAGAGCTCAAGCAGCTCTGGAAGTTCTGATGATGAAGAACAACCTCAGCCTCTAAGGAGATCTACACAAGAAAGAAGGCAACCAGAAAGGTATGGTTTCTCTATGTTAGATTCAAATTGTGCTTATGTCTTAATTACTAGCACTGATGAGCCTAGGACTATGAAAGAAGCAATCAACATGGTTGATTCAAAGTCTTGGCTGGAAGCCATGAATAAGGAGATGGATTCCTTGAAAAAGAATGATACCTGGAAGTTGGTACCACTGCCTAAAGGGCGAAAGCCTATTGGCTGCAAGTGGATATTCAAAAGGAAGACAGGCCTTGATGGCAGTGTGGAGAAGTATAAGGCACAACTGGTTGCAAAGGGTTTTTCCCAAGTTGAGGGAATTGATTATGGAGAGATCTTTTCCCCTATAGCAAAGCTGACATCCATCAGATTTTTGTTGTCATTGTCTGTTGTGTATGACTATGAAATTGAGCAGATGGATGTGAAGACAACATTTCTCCATGGTGAGCTGGAAGAAGAAATCTACATGTCCCAACTTGAGCATTTTGTTGAAAGAGGTAAATAAAATCTGGTTTGCAAGTTAAATAAATCTCTCTATGGTCTAAAGCAATCTCTTAGAATGTGGTACCAGAAATTTGACACATTTGTGTTGTCAATTGGGTTTGTTAGATCAAAATCTGATCATTGCATTTATTATAAATGTGAGAATGATCATGTGCTTGTTATTACTCTGTATGTGGATGACATGTTATTCACTAGTAATAGCAAGGCAATGATTTCTAATCTTAAAACTCAATTGTCTGCTAAGTTCGAAATGAAAGATCTTGGAGCAGCAAGGTACATTCTTGGGATGGAGATAACCAGGGATAGAACAAGAAAAAAGCTTTGGTTCAGTTAGAGTAAGTATGTGAAAACCGTTCTAGAGAGGCTCAATATGACTGATTGCAAGCAGCTAGTTGTTCCAATCATGCAAGGATTGAAACTATCTGCTAAAGACTATCTAAAGTCTGCTACTGAGATGGAGGACATGACCAGTGTGCCTTATGCAAGTGCAGTAGGCAGTTTGATGTATGCTATGGTCTGCAAAAGACCAGACATTTCCCAAGCAGTGGGAGTTCTAAGTCGGTTCATGGCAAATCCAGGGAGATCACATTGGGATGCTGTAAAGAGAGTGTTCAAGTATTTGAAGGGTACTTCAAATTATGCTTTGTGTTACCATGGCAATATGGTTGCATCACAAAGAGCTCTTTGCATTCAGGGATATGTTGACTCTGATTGGGCAGGGGACATTGACAGCAAAAGATCCACCAGTGGATACACTTTCATGCTTAATGGTGGAGCAATCAGTTGGATGAGCAAGCGACAAGCTGTAGTTGCTTTATCCACGACAGAGGCAGAGTAAATGGAAGCAACTCATGCTTGCAAGGAGGCAGTGTGGCTGAGGCATTTGTATTCAGACATTGGATTTAATGCTGAGCATATTTCAATCTGCTGTGACAGTCAAAGTGCCATTTGTTTGGCAAAGAATCCAACCTTCCATGCCAGGACCAAGCACATAGATGTGTAATATCACTTCGTGAGGGATATGGTTGAAGATGGCAAGATCAGTATGGATAAGGTTGACACCTTGAAGAATGTTGCAGATGCCTTGACAAAGCCAGTTAGCACAGACAAGTTCAAATGGTGCATAGAATCAATGGGCCTTGGGGCCTATGATAGATAGTAAGGTTTGATGTTTTGAGGAAGCTGAAAGTGTTCACCAAGTGGGAGATTGTTGAGAAATTATGTCTCAACTTCTAGCTTGAAGTCCACATTTTCATGCCTTGGTGATTTTGTGTTGTTTGCAAAGTTCTGGCGGAGGCGGAACCAGGATGGAACTTGGCATTGTTCTGTTTGCCTAAGTTCCAGGTTTCGGTTCTCGTTCCTGCTCCGACTCTGCTTCCTACTGTCTGTTGATTCTTGCTTCGCAGGTTCTAGCAGAGGCAGAACTAGTTTTGGAATTTGGCAATGTCCGTTTGCCATGTTCCTATTTTGGTTTCTGTTCCGACTCCAGGTCCGACTCCTACTTTTGTGATCTGGTTCTTCTAGATGTTTGAATTCTCCTCGGGGTGTTTTCCTTTGCCTTGTCCTGGTTCTGGATTGTTGTTTCTTGCAATTGGTGGAGGCGGAACCGGAACCGGATTGGTTCCTGATCTTGGACTTATGGTAAAGTCCTGTTTTTGTTCCTATTCCATCCCCGACTCTGACTCCGGTCTTTTGTGTTCCTACCTTAGTTTGACCCCAGGTTGACTTTACCTGGTCAGAACTGTTTCCGATGAGTTCCTCTTTGCCGTGGGCGGACATGGAACCGAAATGGTTCCTGAACCTGAAATTTTGGTAGGGTCATGTTTCGACTCTAGTTCCATCTCCGACTCCGACTCTGACTCCGACTCCGGCAGTGTGTATTTTCGATGGAGTCCTGTTTTGACTCCTGTTCCAACTCCGACTTCGGCAGTGTTAGAAATGACTTGAAGTCTTGGTCACACCCGATGTCTGTTTGACCGTTTTGGTTGCTCTGTCAGCTACGATTCCTGATGAGTCTTGGACGCGTGGCACCTAGTTGAATATTGATTGGACGGATACCAAGGTAGTTATTGTGGTAGTTGCATTTTTCAACGAAGGGTGGCGAGCTCAACCATTTTGAGTAATGGCTTTGAATGCAAAGTCGACTCGTTGCAGGAAATCTGTCAGATCCGACCAGTTGTGTGATTTGAGGATGGACTTCATTGCTCTTCTGAGTTGGTTACATATGGATGAGAGATGTGTTATTTCTCACAAGTTAGAAGTCAAGAGTTGAGTCGTAAGTTGCAGAGCAAGTTTGAAGTTGCGAGCTAAAGAACAGAAGGACGTGAGTTCTTGAGGAGGGTTTTGAACTGTATGTTGTAAAAACATACAGTGAATCTGAAACTCTCTGGGTGATTATGAGCTGAACAAAGAAGTCTGAATATTGTATGTAATCGATTCATTACTGTAATACAATAGTTTTGACTTTGTGTGGTGGGTTTTTTACCTGAAAGGGTTTTCCCACATAAATACTGTGTCATCTTTGTTTGCTTATCTTTCTAGTTTCTCATTACCATGGTTGTATGCATCTCTATAAGTTTTAGAAACTGTTATTTTTTCGTTTTTGTTTCTCTCCCCTGTTGTAATGGTGTTAAGGGAATGTATTCCGCACTGTTGGGTCAGTAGATCCACATTCTTTTCCCTTCAGTTATCAACCCTGAGAGGACCAACACTTTCATTGTTGGGAAATCACTGCCAAGTACTGCTATCAACCCTGAGAGGACCAACACTTTCATTGCTGGACAATCACTGCCATTACAAATTTTTATGCTTGAGACGACCCTTGGGATAAAACATTTTTGAACACTTGGAATTTGATAATTTGATGCAAGTAATTCATAACTTTCACTTTTTATGCAACTTTTAACTTTTTTGATTAAGCTAGCTTTGCATTTATCATGTGAATTTGCTAACTTTTTCTCTGACTGTGTAGAAAAAAAAAAGGGACGGGGAAAAAATTTGTGCCGAATCATTCCATACTAGCACATGGAATCATCAAATACAAAATCATCATAGTTGAAATAGTTGCAAATTTTTCATTCAATTTTCAATCTCCAAATATGTAATACAAACATCTTGTAAATTTTGCAAATCACAATTAAACTTACTGCAAATCTTTCATTCAGTTTTCAATCTTCAAATGTGTATTACAAATATTTTGTATATAATTCAAACAAGATTGTATATATTTTATATTACACTTTTGTCCCATGTTTTACCATATCCTAGCATATCCAGTAACAACGAAAGTAGTGAAAAGACCAGAAGTAATTGCGAATGTACCTATTCAAAAAATTATAAAATAGCTTTAAAGTGTAACTAAGATTTGTACCTTCCACACAGTTGCCCGAAGTCCCCCAACATCTGGTATTCCTTGAGAAGCTAGTTGTTGCAACTCAGCCAAGTTTATGACCTTTTTGGAGATATGAGAAAGATCAGATATGAAAACTCAGAAACTTAACACTCAGTTTGTTACGAAACTAAATTTTTTGTGATGGTAACAACTTTACAAGTTTAGTTTGTTTTTGCTTAAGGTTTTTGTTTAACTTCATGATTTAAATGGTGCAAGATATAAATGTTTTTTTTTTGGCGTTTGCGTTGAGAATTGTGCCTACAATACGTATGTTTGTTGCAGGGGTAAATATGCCATTTAATGAGATCTAATGTGATGAAATTTCCTTTTTTTTTTGTTTTAATTTGTTCCCCAAGGTTGCTTGTTTTTGTGGTTGAATTGTCAAACTTGGCATTGGGAAACATATTTTGTATAGTTGATTGGTGAAAGATTTTAATATTTTCTTGATGAAATGGTTGAGTGTTCTTATTGAGAAATGCTTAAAACATATCACAAAATATTAAAATAAATGAAACCTAGCATTTGTCTCATGTCGATCACTAGAAAATGGCTAGCTTTTTATCAAATCTATTTGCATTCATTATATTATATATTATACTTTTCAACAAAACTATTAAATACATGTATGCAAATATTATAATAAAAAGCTATTAATTAGATTTTATATATTAGTGTACAGTTTGTATAATATACTATTTTTATTATAGTTATAAAATATTAACTATCAAATATACTAAAAATAAATTAAAAAAATGATATGTTTTCAAGACTATATTAGATAAAAATAAAAATATACTATATTGTACATTTTTTTAAATATACTATTTTTATTATAGATATAAAATATTTACCAACAAATTCATTAAAAAAAAAGATAAAATTATATGTTTCGACATCTATATTAGGTAAAAATAAAATACAAATAGAAAAAAAATATTAAATTATATTTAAATAAATATTTATTCAGATCTAACTCAAATAGTGTATAGATTTATAATGTCAAAGGTGCTCTTTATATATTACTGACATTTTCTATATAATTCTAAGAAGATGGATTGAACACATTGTATGTTTACTTATTTATTCTGTGATAGAGATGTTTATACACCCATTATCTTTTTGTAATGTCTATTTCATTCTTGGTACTATTGTTTACCTATCTCCAATTATATATTACATCTAGTTTGTAAAAATATACAAACAATATTAAACAAGTGCTACACTGCACGTCACTCTCCTCCTTACTACTCTATATTTTCCTATCGGAATAACCCTTGCACCCCCTCCCATACAAATGCTAGTAATTAACAATTGTTGCTTGTGGTGTGAAAAATGCTACTATAATGTCATAGTGAACTTCATTTATGAAGGGACGAAAAAGCATTCTGGAGAACGTAAAACTGTAATATATACTTAGAAATTAATTAGCCTACGCCTGAGAGGGAGAGCTTGCAACTTTAGGAGAAGGCAGTTGGTTTCTTTGTAAGTATTATTTCTTATGCATTAAGAGGTAAAGAGAGCGATGGTTTGTGGGAGAAAGGGGGTGAACTCTCATATCAATTTCATTCAATTTTTCCTTGAAGGTTGAGAAAATAAAAAAGGAGGGAATAGTTTTTGTTATTGCTATGTAGACTAGAGAAAGGCATCATTCTCAATTATTGCTGGCTGAGTGTGAGTATTATAGGACGAGTTGCATTCTTTCTTTTTTGAGAAGGAAAGGCTACAATTTTTTTGAAGAGTTTGATATTAGCATTATTCACTTTTGCTGGGTTATGCAAGAGTAAAGAAATGAGTGATATTAGAATATCTTATAGTGTTGACTATTTTTGGAGGTGGAACTACTGTGATTGTTTTAGAGACTAAAACTTCAATAACTTCATAGGCATGTAACTTCACTTTAAGTATTCTTTGTTTTTATGATTTAAAATTGTAGTTTAAATTTGAAAATTTATAATATCGATTGTTATAGGTATAGTAATTATATTATGAAGAATTTCAATAAGATAAACAACAAGTATATATGGTCAGTGTATTTTCAAGATTTTGCAAGCATTTATAATTCTTCCTTCTTTAAACTGTTTAGAACAGCAAAGAAGAGACATAGTTTTAGCTGTAGAAATTTGTGCAATTTATTTATTTTTCAAAGGAAATTTCATTTCCAGTTTGATATAAGAAAAGGTATATATAATATGTTCTTATTGGAATACAATGAGTTACGTATATATACATATAAATATATATTTTCTATATGATTTGTGTATAACCAGCTTTCTAAACTAAACATATGAAGGAGTTTCAACGCATGAACTTAGTTTTCTTTTAAACAAATAAGTTAGAAATTATATTGTTTTGTTATCACAAATATCAATGAGTTCTTAAATATAGAACCTTATGGAAAATTTTTAAGAAGTATGAGACATTATTAGAAGAAGTGTTCTTCTATTTATGTTTAAAATTATATAATACTACTTATTTGACTTGTTGTCATTACTTTTAAATATGAGACTTATGGTCTCAAGTCGATGACGTTATGTCATCAATAATACTAAATATGCATTAAATTAGAGATTATTTCACTCTCTTGGTTCGTTTTAAAGGACTTGATTAAGTGGTAGTTGCTAAGACCCAAGATGTTACAAGAACATAATATGGGTGTTCAAAGTCAGAAAAACTTAACCAACCCAGTTGTTTAACGACTTAGTAAGTCTTTACTATATGAATAATTATCTTTTGAAAAGTCAAACCAGTTGGTCAAACAGTTAGGTTGAGTTAAACCTTAAAGGTCATGAATGTTTCCAAGTTAAGTTAGAGGTGGGTCAACATATGACTCCTCTTTTTAAGGATGTGGTTGAATTATTTCAAACTTTGGCCAAAGTAGTGTGAAAGTCTCTTCTTACACTTGTCGGTTCACTATGATCTTGAATTGTATAACCAGTTAGTAGTGTCATACTTAGTTAGATAATTCTATAGTTGTATGACCCAATCGGTTATGTAGGACACACTGCTAGAGACTCAAGTGGCATACTAGGGGTTCCTTAGTCTATACTCTTCATTGAAGGGTAGGGCCACTTCCAGTTGGAAGGTGTGTGGGGACCATCAGTATGTGGTTGGAGGTAAAGCACTCGGGTGATGCTCTCCCTCTTACAGACAACAATTTTGAGGCTTGTGAAGCAGATGATTTATCTAGATATGGAAGACCTGACCTTAATATTGAATTATAAAATATAAACTTGATTACTTGCTTGTTATTCATGTATGGAATTGTATTGGAAAGATGTATTTCTTTTACAAGTTGAAATGTAATATTATTTCATATTTGAAATGTTTTATTCTTTCAATTATGAAATATGCAATAAATGATGCTAGAAAAGAAAAAAATTACATCCCTATTTTTAAGGAAATGCAATCATTTACTTCAAGGTTAAAAACTAAAGTAATTATTGTGTTGTATGAGTTAGTATATTACATATGGTATCAAAGCTACCGGGTTCAATTCATGGACCTATGAACTTACTGCATAAAATTTTCCTCAAACATTATCAATAGCTAATGTTTGAATGTTATTTTGTCAGAATGGTAAGGAAAAAGAAAATTGCAAGGAAGTCTATAGCCAGAAACCTTCTTTGTTTAAGGGTTAAGAAGAATCCATCCCAAAAGGTTAAACTCCTTGAAAATATTAGCTACACGAAAGGTGCTTGGTTGGCTGACTCTGAGACCCTAGTTGATACACTCAAGTGTATCAAGCTAAAGAAGATGCAGAGGGATAAAGCAGTTGTGAAGGCTATAGTACTTATCACTATGGTCAAATTAGTCAAGTCGTTGGCCAATAGGGAGATTCCCTTTGGTTGTGGTTCTAGTACCCTATGATTAGTAGGGAGATTATGGATGAGTACCTATGAGTACATCCACATTCCAAATTGTTTTTAGTAGACTCTGAGTGTGAGGAAGAACCCAAAGAGATCCCCCATTTTGACAACAACCTATAGTTGCAAAGAGTAAAAAAAAATTATTAAATAAGGATACTATGTAAATTTCCACTGCTATTATAATAAAATTTTGGAAATTTTACAAAAATATCTCTCCCCATTTGATTAAGTTATATGAATGAATATTGGATATTTTGTATGTAAAAAAAATGCTAAAATAGAGGAACTAATTGAATGCATAAATTGAAATCTTCAAGTGAAGTAGAAAATCAGCATGGTTCTAACCAAAAAAAACCTTGGAGATAGCCAAGAGGTGGGACAACCTTCTGACAACCCCAATGCAAAATTAGATCAAATTCTAGCGATACTAAATGAAACAAGAGTGAGAATTGGTACCTTAGAGCAAGAGGCTAGAGGCCATAGTAGGCCTAAGAAAGAAGCATCTCATGAAGGTGAAGATGAAAATAGACATGAATGCACTACCCAAAGTGGGCATGGAGAAAATAACTCTAAGTCAAGACCAATTAATGAGAAAAGGAACCAATTAGCCCTTGAATTATCTAGGGATATAAAGAAGGTGACACCACCTAATTTTGATGGAATGGTGAGAAAAGATGCAACAAAGGCTTGGATCACCAAAATGGAAAAATACTTTGAAATAAGGAACTATTCTAAAGTGACTAAGGCAGTATGGGGAGCATATCAATTGTCAGGGGAAGAATCCACTTGGTGGATCAATAAAAATATAGAAATAGGGTTGAGTTCATTGAGCTTAACATTGGATCATTTTGTAATCATCTTTAGGCCAAGATGGTTACAACAACTATTCTTTGATCAAAAACTCACTAATTTCTAGAACTTGAGGCAAGGTGACTCGTCAGTAATTGAGTATTGAGATAATTTTACCCATCTCCTAAAGTATGTTCCCCAATATCAGAAGGATGATAGGTTCCATATAAGGAATTTTATCATGGGGTTGAATGCCCAAATTGGAGGTGAGGTAGATGTTCATGGTCCCACAACAATGGACCAAGTGTATAAAAGGCCATAAAATAAGAACAAAATTTGAAATCCATATTTTCTTATTTGGAAAAGAACAGTAAAATTTTCAACTGGTCACAATCTTTCCAATCATTCAAGAAGAAGATTGATAAGTAGTACTTTGAAAATAAAGATGATAAGGGATTATAAAATAACTAGAATGAATCCAAGGGCGATAAGAAGAATACTAACAACTCCAAGAAGAATGGTGACAAATCAGGGAATCCTTTTGAAAGGAAAGGACCTCCAAGAGGATGTTTCACATGTGAAGGTGACCATAATGCAAATTAGTGTCCTAATAAGACACAAGGAGTGCAATCTCATGGTAATCCATTACTAACTCAACAGACAACTTTTCAGTAGAGGATACATGCAACACTAGATAACTGGTAGGTAGAGTACCAAATTACTCCAGTTGAAACTCTAATTACTTTTTTGGTTTCCCAATTTTAAATTTAATAGACACTAGTGCAACTAAAATTTTCATTTCACCAAAAAATTTAGATAAATTTTCTAAAAACGTTGGTTACATGGAAAAACCTTGGTTATTAGAGTATGCTAACTAGACAAGATCCTAGGTAGAATAGTATTTGTTTGAAGCCAAGGTTGAACTTCTAAGTTTTTCAACTAAAGTGAACCTATTTATAGCACCCTTAGGTTCCTATGGTATTATTTTAGGAATAAACTAGTTGTGGAGGCATAGGGCTAAGGTAGTATGTTTAAAAAAAATAGTAGAGTGTTTGAATGACTTTGGAAACAAATTTTTCTCACAAGGGACTCTTAGGGAATTAAAGCTAAGGAAAATATTTGTCATACAACTGAAGAGGGCCAAGCAAAAAGGGTGTCAACTCTTTGCAGTCAAAATGGAGAAATCAGATGATTACAAAGAGTCTATCTTTCAAGAGGCTTAATATACTATTAATATCAAAAACTCCAAGGGATGGAAGAAGAATAAGAATCTATGGATAAAAAAAATCTAGTATGGAGAAGTACCCATTTCTATGAGACTTTGAGGATGTATTTCCAGATGAATTACCTGGATTACCTCCTACATAAATTTTGACTTCTCTATAGATATAATTATGGGATCAAAACCAATCTCCACAACTCCTTACCGAATGACCACAATAGATTTTATGGAGTTGAAGGCTCAGTTTCAAGAGTTGTTAGCTAAAGGATTGATTAGACCCAATGTTTCACCCTAGGGAGCACCAATGATCTTTATTAAAAAGGAAGGTACATTACACTTATGTATAGACTATTGTATACTTAACAAAGAAACAATAAAGAACAAGTATCCTTTACCACTTATTGATGATCTCTTTGATCAAATCCTTGGGGAAACTATATTTTCAAATATCAATCTACGATCTGGATACCATCAGTTAAGGCTTAAGAATGAAGATATCCATAAAACCACCTTTAGTACAAGATATGGGCACTATGAATTCACATTCTTACCATTTATACTGATGAATACCCCTACAACATCTATGAATTTGATGAATAGTATATTCAAATATTACCTAGATAATTTTGTTCTTGTTTTTTTAGATGACATTCTTATATCTTCTAAGAATGATGAAGAACATCTCCAAAATTTATAGATTTTTCTTCAACATCTGAGAGAGCATGAACTATATGGTAAGATCTCAAAAAGTAAATTAAAAAAAAAAGTATAGTACCTAGGTTATGTAATTTTAGCTGAGGGAATTGTAGTAGATCCAACAAAGATCAAAGCCATTTTAGAGTGGCCTGCACTGAAAAATGTGCATGAAGTCTATAGCTTCATGAGGTTGGTAGTTTATTATAGAAATTTTGTGGCTAAGTTTTTGAGGATTTCCTATCCCATTACTTCTCTACAAAGGAAAGGAAAAGTATTTGATTGGTCAAAAAAATGTCAGGATGCATTTGATCAACTGAAAGAGAAGCTAACTACGACACCAATACTAAAATTTCTTGATCCAAAATGGTCATTTTGTGGTTATCATTGATGCCTTGGGAGGAGGATTAGATGGGGTGCTTGTACGAGAATGGTGATATATCACCCTTGAGTATAGGAAGTTAAAGAAATATGAGAAAAATTATGCTCCTCATGATCCCAAGTTGGCAGTAGTTGTGCATGTATTACAAATGTGGCAACATTGTTTTCTTGGGAAACCTTTCGAGTTAAGGTTAGACCATCAAGGTCTTAAATATTTGTTCACCCAACCACATCTTAATGCTCGTCAAAGAAGATGGTTAGAACTGGTATCTTATTATGATTTTGAGATCAGTTACATCAAGGGAAAAGAAAATTGAGTAGCGAATGCCTTAAGTTGAAGGAGGCACATCTCCTTGATGATCTCTATTCATTCAAATTTCAAGAATCTGGTGTTGCAAAATTCCAAGGGAGATGAATACTATGAGAAATTTAGGGAATCTCTCATGGAAAATCCTCAAGATTCAAGGTATGATGGGTTTTATTTTGAACCAAATGGACTTTTAAGATTCAAAGGAAGAATATATGTTTTGAACTCCAGCCTGAGTTAAGAAATATTGTATGGAAAAAAGTTCATTCTACATCATATTTAGAACATCCTAGAGTGACAAAACTTGTATCAAATATGAAATAACTATATTTATGGAAAGGAATGAAGAGTGATGCTACAAGGTTTGTAGTAGGATGTCTAAAATTCCAAAGGGTGAAAGCATAACATCATCAACTGACATTACTCATATATCCTAATGAGATTCTAGAGTGGAAGTGGTAGATCATCAATATGGATTTTGTACAAGGTCTTCCTATGTTTAGAAATAGGCATAATTTTGTTCCAGTAGTGGTGGATAGACTCGCCAAGGTAGCTCACTTCATACTTGGGAATTTGAAAGATAGAGCACTAGTCATAGCCTGTAAGTTTGTTTAGGAGGTGTTTAGATTGTAAAAATTTCCTAAGAAGATCATCTTAGATAGGGATGTGTGTATGATGCTAAGGTTTTGGAAAACCTTATTCTCCTCACTTGGAACTCAATTAAATATAATCTCATCCTATCACCTTGAGACAGATGGTCAGACGGAAAGGTAAACCAAGTTTCAGAGGAATTTTTGAGAATGTATTGCATGGATCAACAATACAAGTGGGAGGATAACCTTTCCCTTGCAGATTTTTTTATACTAGTTCCTATTATTCCAAGATAAAGATGGCTCCATTTCAAAAATTATATAGAAGAAAGTTTCAAACTCCTATAAGATGGGATAATCTGGAAGATAGAATTAGCCTTGGCTTGAAAATGTATTAAAAATGGAAGAACATATCAAGTTGATCAAAAAGAGATTGTGGAGGTGAATGATAGGAATAAAAGCTATGTTGTTGCTAAGAATATACCAAGACATTTCTTAGTAGGAGAAAAAGTGCTATTAAGATTCAAACCTCAAAATAGTTCCATCAAGTTTGTAAAGTCATCCAAATTAGCTCCTAGATATGTGGGTCCCTTCAAAGTTCTCAAAGTGATCAACCCAATTGCTTATAGGATTTCTCTACCACTAGATCTTGCCAGAATACACAATGTATTTCATGTCTTATCTTAAGAAGTATATACAAGGTGTTAATCATGTACTTGATTGGAATGCACTATAGGTATATGACCCAAGGTTTGTAACGATCGAGTCTCTTAGAGTGCTCTAAATGTGCAGGCTCCACCTACATAACAGAGAGGTCACTCAGTACAAGGTTTAGTGGAACCAACATGTAGAGGACAGTGCTACATGGGAGGACTATAATGAATTTAGTAAAAAAAATCCTCATATATTTTATGCTTTTGAAAATTGATAAGAAAAACTTATTATTTTTATGTTATGATACATTGAATCATCAGGGATCATGATCCTTATGGGGGATATATGTTACACCCTGGATTTTGTTTACTAAGTTACCTTTAGCCGTGATGTTAAAAATGCATTCTGATACTTGATGATGACATTATGTTCTAGTTAACATTATGATAAAATTATATGCAATGAGATGTGTTTGCATTATGAGGATTAAATGTTATTAAATCAATACTATGTAATTTCCCCACTCTAGTCAGTATTCAGGAACATTGGAGTTAGCCTATTTCTTGGACCCTCGTGGGCTGACAGGATCTAGTTAGGTGGTCAGTGACCGTCTTTGATGGGTATTGAAATTCCCATCCCTTCACTTTAGTATGGTTTTCAGTACAGGCATATGGTGTTCAGTGTTTGCCAGCTTCTGACGACACAAGATTATATTGAGTTTGGAGGAAGTTATGGGTATTTTAGTGGTTAAGTTATGTAATTAACTTAAATGATTTAATATAAAGTCAAATTGACTTTATAAATATATGCCACTTAAATACTTTATAAAGTAATGAAAATACTTTATAAAGTGATTCTTTTAAATCACTTAAATGGCAAAGTGCGCCCAACTATGGAAAATTATATAAAATACATTTTAAATGTATTTTAAAGCAAAGTAGTGGCATTTCTTGGGAAGTCATTCTTTTTGGGCAATATAAGCGAAAGGAGGAAAATTAAAACTCATTCATATGATTATTTGAAATTTTGCTTTCTCTGTGATTTTGTCTGAGACAAGTTTACTAGAGGGTTTCACCATTGGAGAAATGACAAAACTTCAGTGTTTTGCTAATTTGAGGCTGTGAGATACTAGTCAAATCATTGCATTTTAGGAGGGCTTCATTCTGGAGTCTTCGGTGATCTTCATCATAATTTATTTGAGCAGTGTTTCAGTTTGTAATAATAAGAGGGCTTCACATCTTGGGTGTCATCTTTCACAGTATTTTTGTTTTCAATAAAGAAGATTCAACAACTGCAAAGTCCATACCATTTGCATTGGGTGACGTGCCTCCTAGAAAGGGCGTATGAAGCTAGATGCAAAAATGCCTCTCCTTTTGGCCATTTCTTGGCTCCATCTCTGGTGCCTATCTCTTCCAACACAATTTCTCTAGTTTCAGAGTGGGAGAAACCAGATCTATGCTCTAGGCATGCTATTCCATCAGTTTCAGCCATTTCTACTTGGCAAGCTCTGTAATTTCTTATTTAATTATTCTGGAGGTCTTCGGGTACATTTCTTGTTTGTAATTTCATTGTATGTACTACCATATCTTATTTACAATACCAGTTGCTCAATAAATTCTCGTATTTTAGTTCTATTTGCAAATCTATTCTTGGACGCCCCTTCTACTTCTGTCTAGAATTTCTCTAAAATCAATAAAAAACATAAAAAGATAAGCAAATACTATAGGGGTTTGAGTAGGAGCCAGTTGGGCTCTTCACAGACTATGATTATGTCATGAATTTTAATGGCTAACTACTTGAATGTTTTCTAAGTAAAATACATGACTATTTTATTTCCCTGCTAGAGAGAGAGGGAGAGTATCATCCGAGAGAAGAGAATAAACTTCAAAAAAATAGGTTATGCCAACTGAATTCTCACACATGCACTCACATAGGTTTACCTTAAATCTATTGTCAAGTTAGTTTGAGTTTTATGTTACTTTGATTTGTATCAAAATTAGTCAATAGGTTAAGTCTAACCTAGTTGAGTCAAGCTTTTATCCTTTTTCGAAAAAGAAAATTAAAATGTTTAACGTTATATCATTTTCATTGTTAATCGATCATCTATTCTTGAATGTAAAATGAGATAGATCGATTATTTCTTGTTATTTTATCAATTGAAAATACCATATATAATATATATAGATATGTATATATGTGTCTATATATAGAAGAGATAATATATATATACATATGCATATGTATATATGATACGATATGGATCGATATATATATATATATATGAGTATATATTATATATTTATATGTGATGAATATATTTTAAATATGTATATTTCATGCTTATAAAAGCATGTGTAAGGTAATTTATTTTTTCCTTTAATAAAATCACTTCAAGAGGCAATAAAGCCTCTATCGAAGGCTTGTTAGTCCCTGCCTATTTATAGGCAGAGACTAATATTTTCAGTTGCATTCTTTCGGTTATTAGCTTGTCTCGGGAGGCAGGTCGGGGGCACAAAATTTATTTTAACCTATGGTTCTGAGGAATTTGTTTATTAAAGTGAAATTTTAGTTATTTCTTACAATTTTTTGATTCTTCGATGCAATTTTCCCATGGGTTTCTATTTTTTTGAATTAGAAATTATTAGGCCACCCAATGAACAACGAGCAGAGGGAATTATTTCACATATCACTAATGTTTTATGGTGTTGTGGTGTCTTCACGGTGATGGTTAGGTGGCATTATTCATGGAGTTCACGTGCCACATGTCTGCTATCACATGTTGCATTCGTGGCTAGGATAGAAATGGTTACTTGCACAGGTTACCTCTTGTTCGACTTCTTCATGTGCCTTGCCTATGACTCCTATTTATTTTGTGTGATGATTTTAATTCTCATGATATTTTCACCAAGTAACTACGCTTGATAGGTCTATATTTTTTGTTGGTTCATGGTTTTCTTAAAATATGGTATTCATGGTGCCATCAGATGGTTGCCCTAGCAAATGCAGGATTTCACGCAATTGCTTCAAACCTGAGAGGCTATGGACTATTTGACCAACCTTCTAAAATAAAAACAGGCAAGGTTGTGGACCTTGTAGAAGGAATTGTTGACCTTCTTGATGCTCTTGTCATTGAGAAAGTAAGTACCCACAAGATTTGTAAGGCTTAAATAGGGCACACTTTCTTTATTATTTGACAATCTCAAGTCCCAAATAACAAACAACATGTGGGCTATTAAGTTTTAGACCAAAGAACCGTTCCATAAATTTATAGGAATCCTAAATCAATATTTATCTTATGTACAATATGTCTACTCCATGAACTTTCAGGTATTTGTTGTTGACAAGGATCTTGTGGCAACTGTAGCATGTATTCTGGACCTCCTGTACCCTGACAGAGTGAGAGGCATTATAACATTGGGTATACCTTATTTGAAACCTGGTCCACAGATCCTTGCATTTGACCTTCTTCCTAAAGACTTATGTGTCATTCATTGGTAGGTTTTTCTCTTAAACACTTCTTCTACACCTTATTAGTTCTTAAATATGTTACCTTGTTTCTTAAGAAGCCTATTTCTTCATGTAGATGCTTGGAAGAGGTTCGATAGATTTCAAGCATTTTGATGTAGAAACAGTGATAAAGAATCTATACACACTTTCCTCAAGAAGTGAGTTAACAATAGAAGAAGAGGGTAAAGATATCATGGATCTCTACGATCCTGCAACTCCATTGCCACCTTGGTTCTTTGAGAATGACCTTAAAATGTACACAAGCCTGTATGAGAAATTAGCCTTGCTTTTCCACTACAGGTTCCCTACATTTGTGCCACAAGGTAAAATCTAGAAGTTGATTTTTAAATTGATTTTTTCCTCATTCTCTTGTCATTCTAGATCATATAACAAGAAATTTCTATTATAAAAAGTTAAAAGGGTATTGATTTTGTAAATGTTCATTAACAGGAGTTGGGGCAAATCGGAGTGCATCACAAATTATATGATTGAAGCCCCAACCCTTCTAGTGATGGGAAGAAATGATTTTTTATTAAGTTTCTAGTGATAGAGTATTATGTAGAAAGTGAGATGCTAAAGGCTACCCAATCTAGAGATCAAATTCTTATAAGAAGGAAGCCATTTTGTTCAAGAGCAGTTTCCTGAAGAGGTGAATAAGCTTGTTCTTGACTTCCTTAAAGAGAAACTCCAATTGTAAAGGTAACAAGGAAACCAATAATATCAAGGGGAGGATAGATAGAAATTTTGTACTTTCTTTTGTACCGTCAACATGAAAATTTACATATAATTTCGAAATATTAAAATAATTCATTAGTGATATTTGATAGGGTATACAATCTTGAGCTATTGGTGGATCCACTTTGATTATTAATATTTTGGTTAGGGTTTATAGGCTACAATTACAATTCTAGGGTAAAGCAACTCCTACCTTTTCTCAAGGCTATTAGTGTTTTTTGATTCATTGGGTCTAGCTTTTCTTCAGTAGATTGTTTGGAAATGAATAACATCTTCTCTAGCTAGCAATATCATAACCCAAATGGGTAATTTCATTTGCTTTCTTCAACGAAGGCCAAATGATATTCATGTATTCTGTCTTGGGAACATTTTTTAAATTGATAGTTGGTTAGGCCACTCTTCACATATTCTTTGAACTTCATTTCTTTCTCATTCTTCAAATTGATTTAGATTTTGATAGTATGAGTGAATCCTCTATGTTGCATTGTTTGTGGGTTTCTATGTTTTTATTTTATCTATTTCTCTTGAGCTTCTCAAGTATTGTTAGTGAAAAATTATTTTCCACTATTTATTGTGCATGGCCAATTGTACATTTTAGACTTACTTTAAGCCTTTCTTCCATTGGCTTGCTCATTGTATACAAACATGACTGTAATGTTGCAAGTATGGATGTGTTTGATGGTGTTATCTTTAATGTTGTCATTGATGTCAACACAGTTCAAAGTGATTGCAGGTGGTACTTTTATAGCTGAGATACTGTAGAAGTGTTTAGAGTACATGAAGCTATATTTATGAAGTTGTAGTTGTGTTGTTGCCAAGTTCTTTTGAGAAAATTAATAAATGATGAAGATTGTGTAGTGTGTGTGTTCTGAGTGTGCTCTGGTATTGTGCTTTGCATTTCTTCCGTGTTGATCATATGCCTGTGCAGATCTATGGTATTATGTTATGAGCTCCAATGGATAATATATCCTGAGTTTTAGCTTCTCAATCGATGGAGAATGAAAGATGTGTTCATTAGTGTGTGAACCAGTTTGATAGAACTATTTGTTTGTGGACTGGGAGAAATGTTTCTTCTTTGTAGTCTTTCAATGTTTTGGTTTAGATCCTACGGATTTGGAAGAAGGTTAATATTGATGATTTTTGTATTATGGAAAATGTGCTTGTGGTTTGGTGCTCTAGAAGGCTTGTTCTAGAGCTACGATGTGTTTCTACTCGATCTGGTTGGATTGTTGAAGAATGTTTTGTGCATGAAGGCTGTTGCAGCTATTGTGGATGTACTTGAAGGTTTCTAAGTGATGTTCAAGTGTCTGGTGAAGCATGTTGGGTGATCCATGTGTGATCATCTTATTGTAGATGCATGTACTTCAAAGGTCATTAGTGTTTTCATTAGGTTTGGCCGACCTGGTGTTTTTAACATTACATGGAGATTTGCATCGAATTAAGGAAGCATGTGATTGAATCAAGATGTTGTTTTGGGTCCTATTTAAATTTGTAATTGGTACTCTCTCATTCTTATCCACCATGGGAATGTTCAGTAGCTGACCTAATTTAAATTTATAAAATGAAGCATGTATAGCCGACCTTGGAGAATTTTTCTAGGGTTGAAGATGGTATAAAAGCAAGTCAAGATGTTGCGAATTAGATGACAAGAAAGTGAAGTGTGCAAACAAGTATGAAAAGGAGAGTGTGTAAGAGCGAATCAAGGCATCAATACTTTGATGTGTTAGATTCATGAAAGTAGTGAGCTGATGGTGTCTGCAATCTTTTGATCAAGTTGCGAATGTGTAGAAACTATTGTGGTGGATCTTTATTTATCTTTCTTTATCTATAGGCAGTGTGCCTCCTTCTAGACAGTGAGTCCTATCTGTAGGCAACGATCCTTGTATCTGGGCAGTGAGCCTTTGTATCTGGTATTGCATTAATATTATATTGTGAGTTAATCCTCACCGTGGTTTTTCCCTCATTGGGTTTTCCACGTAAATCTAGTGTCTTTGGTGTTTTCTTTCTATTATTTTCATTTCATGTTCATTCTAAATAATAGATTAAGTTAAGGTGAAATTAATTAAGGATAGAAGTTAAAGTAATTTGGTCCAACTGATTCACCCCCCCTCTCAGTTGTCTTGTGCATTTCAACATGTAATTGGAGTCATATTTTATAGTTTTTTGGTATGGAGCTTTTGAACAGTCTGTAGTCACTAGGAGAACTCTTACTTTGCTCACTTTAGTTATCTTTGCTATTTTATTACCATTCTCTTTTATTGCTAAAATAGTAGCCTTTGCATTAGACTCTAGCATGCATAAGGTTACAATATAGCTATGCTATGATATGCATCATAATTCATTATCTTTTGGATTGGTATCTTATACTAAACCACTTAAGGTTGTTAGCCTTGAGAAATGACATAAACCATAAACATGATGTTTTTGTTGGTAGCTTTTTAAAGTTGATTACCTACAACAATGACAAGTGGGCATTGGGTATTCATTATACTTTCCAATTCCCTTGATAGTAGCTTTGAGGTAATTGAATAGTGTAACCTTCAGAAACATTCTAGGCAATAAACTAGTATGCTCAAGTTTTGAGGTATCCAAAAAAATAGATCCATGTCAAAAAGAGAAGATCTTGTTTAAACAAAAAAGGTTTCTAAATATAATTAAAGGAAATTTGCCATCAATAAAACTCATTTGAATTCTGAACCAAGAATACCATACAAAGAAAATTGATTTCTCTAATCTCCCAACTAACCAAATACACATATCATTTACAAAGGTGAGCATAATCAATTCTTGCATGCAAGACCATGCTATCAACATTTTTCAGTATTCATAAAGGTTTTGTACCCAACCAAACAGTAAAAAAAAAATACAATTAGAAGAAAATAATTAGTAAAAGAATTATATAAGATTGGAAAATATAATATTTGAGCAACTGCAATCTAATGTTCTACCTGGATAATTGGCTTTTAATAAGTGTTTAATAAAGGTTTTTTTTCCAGTTGAAAATTTGTATACCATTTTCAATTTCATATGTAGACTTTTGTGTAGAAAACCTGTTCTCTTCTTGCATCGTGCCCATAATGGTTGTTGATTTCAGCACAGTTTTGCATTATAGTTAGACAATTGTACAAGTGAGCTTTCAATTATTTACTACTAAATCTAGAACCTTGTTTTAGTTAAATATGAAAAATTGATCTATGTGACAAGGGAGTGAGTTGTAACTACAACATCTAACAAAATCTAGTTTTATTTGGTGTTATGTTTGAGAGGATGGTGCAATACTATTTACTGATTTATTAAAGTTAGTAATTGAGTTGAGGGATTAAGATGGTATAGGGGTTGAGGGTTTGGGGATTAAGAGGGTATAGGGGTTGACAGATTAGGGTTTAAGGGTTGAGGGTTGAGGAATTAAGAGGGTATGGGGGTTGATGGATTAGGGTTTAAGGGTTAAGGGTTGAGGGTTGAGGGATTAAGAGGGCATAGGGGTTGAGGGATTAGGGTTTAAGGGTTGAGGGTTGAGAGATTAAGAGGGTATGTGGGTTGATGGATTAGGGTTTAAGGGTTAAGGGTTGAGGGTTGAGGGATTAAGAGGGTATAGGGGTTGAGTAATAACTGAATAAATTATTTCCCTCTAAAGTCTGTCTCTCTTGGGTCTCACTCCCTCCCATGCTACCTACACTAATCAGTGTCACTCCAATGCCCTCTCTCACAATCCCTCTCTGTCAGGCCTCACTTACCTCCCACCCTACTTTATTAGGTCTCTCCTTCTCACCCCCTCTCTCCCACTTTGACTCCCTCTCATTCTCTCAAGTGTCTCCCTCCCACCCTCTCTCCCTCTCTCTCTCTTAAGTTTATCCCTCCCACGCCCTCTCCCTCCCCCCTCTCTCTCTCTCAAGTCTCTCCCTCCTACCCCCCCTCTCTCTCTCAAATCTCTCCCTCCTACTCCCTCTCTCTCTCTCTCCCACCCCCTCTCTCTCTCACTCCCTCTCTCTCTCCCATTCCCTCTCTCTCACTCACTCTCTCTCGGATATCTCCACCCCCTCTCTCTCTCTCTCACACACACACACTCCTTCTCTCTCTCCCATTCCCTCTCTCTCTCACTCTCTCCCACTTTGTTTCTCCCCCTCTCTCTCAAGTATCTCCCTCCCTACCTCTCCCTACATCTCTCCTTTCATATCTACTTCTCTATACCTATTTGTCCCTCTATACCTATTTCTCTCTCTCTCCTTGCCTCCTCTCTCTCAATATCTCCACCTTCTTTCCCTCTCTAATTCTCTCTCTATCACCTCTCTCTATCTCTCTCCTCCCTCTCTACTCTCTCTATCTCTCCCTCCCTCCCCCTCTTTCTATCTCTCCTCTCTCCCTCCCCCTCTTTCTATCTATCTTTTCCATCTCTCTACCTATACCTCTCTCCTTCTATCTATCTCAACTATCCATCTTTACCTATCCCTCCCTCCTCTCTCTTCCACCAAAATTCTCTCTGTCTAGCCTACCCCTATATACCTATTTTTCTCTCCCTCCCTCTTTCCCTCTCTCAATCTATCTACCTTCCTCATTACGCCTCTACTTCTCTCTATCATCTCTCTCTCTCCCCCTCCCCTCTTTACTTTCTTTCTCTCTATCTCACCTCTCTCTTTTTAAATATCCCTCCCTCCCTCCTCTCTCTCCATCTCACCTATCTCTCCCTCCCTACCTCTTCTTCCCTCTCTCCTCCATTCTCTACTTCCCTTTATCTCCCCCTCCCTCTCCTTACCTCTCTCTCTATTTCACTCTCTCACCTCTCTCTAAATCCTTATCTCTCCCTCAATCCCTACCTCTCCATTCGTCTCTCCTTCCCTCCCCACTTCTCTATATCTCCCTTTACTCTCTCTACCTACCTCTCTCTCTCCATCCCTACCTCTCCCTCCAACTCCCCTTCCCTCACTAATTCTCTCTACCTACCTATCCCTCTATACCACATTCTCTCTCTCCCTCTCTCCATCCTCCCCACTCTCAATCTATCCACCTTCCTTCTTCTCTCTCTAACTTCTCCCTCCCTTCCCCTCTCTCCTTCCCTCTCTACTCTATCTCTATATCAACTCTCTCTCTCTCTCTCCTACCCCCTCTCCCCCTTTCCCTCTCTCAAGTCTCTCTATCTCACTCCCCTCTACCCTTAACCCTTAATACCCTCTACCCTCTATCTCTCTCCCACTCCCTCTCTCTCTTTCTCTCTCTCTATATCATGTCTCTCCCTCCTACCCCCTCTCCCTATCTCAAGTCTCTCTCTCTCACTCACTCACTCACTCCTATATCTCTCTTCTCTACCCTTAGCCCTCTACCATTGACCCTTAAACCCTTAAACCCTCTATACCGCGGCCTTTTTCAAAGTGGCTCGCTGTATCATGGTTAGCAACAATCATATAACCGTTACCGCCACACCGC
The DNA here is from genome assembly GCA_007115665.2 of Sequoiadendron giganteum. NCBI lineage: Eukaryota > Viridiplantae > Streptophyta > Pinopsida > Cupressales > Cupressaceae > Sequoiadendron > Sequoiadendron giganteum. The sequence goes on from CM021103.1 coordinate 310,100,852, forward strand.
AAATAGTCAGAGTGAAGACCGCGGTAATCGGTAAGCGGTGAAGCGACAGAGGGTGGCGGTCAGAGCATGGTTACCGTGATACCGCACATGGTGAGAATGGTAACCGCGGTAGCACGGTGGGTATGGAGATAGCAGTGGAGAGCAGTCACCACCATATCGCCAGTGGTTAGAATGAAGACTACGGTAACACGGTAATAATGAAGGTGATAGATAAAGGTGGATACTGCGGTACCGCTGCCAGTCAAACCAGAGACTGCGGTGGTATGGTGGAGGTTGGTAGAGGAAATGATGAGACCGTGGAGGTAACATGTAGTGTTACCATTGAACCACAGGGAGGAGAAATGTAGACCGTGGTAAGGTGGTAGACAGCCAGAGGTAACACTTAATTTTTTACCACTATATCGCTAGAGATAGAAATGAAGCCGCGGTTGAGCGGTAAAAAGGAACAGGCGAGGACAGTCAAATTCAAATTACTGTGATACCGCGAGGAGACATAAGTTTGACCACGGTAAAGCGGTAAATATAAATGAAGGCTTCACAACAATAATTTAAATGAAATGCATGAAGTGGTAAGAATAATAAAAGCTATGGAGGCAGTAAATATAAAGAGCGGGTAAAGTATGAGAAATAAAATAAAACAAAAATGTAGAGCTATGTTAAAATATTTAATTTTGCGATAAGACAACTTAATTAAATATTTTAATTTCTATCCTTTTCAAAACAACATATTTGGCGCTCTCCAAATTTGGCGAGCACCAAATGTGTTTTACCCTAAAACGGTAAAATAAGGCTTGACCCTATGATTCAGGCCCACATTCTCATGTATTTGTCTGGTTCAACACTTTATCTAAGCTAGAAACGCCTTTTTTTATGCAGTTGACTTCATATTGTACCAATCTATGCTTGATCCATCACCTTTTTACCACCAATCTCCATGGTAGACAACGTAGAAGAAGACATTTTGAAGTTTCTACATCATTTTACATTATCTAAGGTAATATATTCATTTTGGTAAACTGAAATGCTTATATTTAGTATATTTGTTTGTTTTTGACAATATAAACTAAATTTCCTTAATGATTTTATTAATCATAACAATTGGACATAGAATTCAGCATTGAATTAGATGGGATTTGCATAAAAAAGTTCAATTTTTATGAGTTTGAAGAAAATAAAAAATAAAAACATGACATTTACTTAACATAAATTTACTTATGAATTCTATTTGCATTGCTTATACTAGTCCATTTCCAGCATGGCTAGTGGAATTCACTATGTTTCATTCTTATTTCAACTAATTTGGAAAACTTTTATTTTCATCTAATTTGGAAAACCTAATAGCTTTCATCAATGTTAATGCAAGTGTCCATTAATTTTTTTGTTCCATAAAAAAATCATCTTCATCACATGTGCTTAGATAAATTCAAGTGAGTTTACATAATTGTTAATGCAAGTTTCCATTCATTCATACCATTTACCTTTCTAATAAATAAAAAAATGGGAAATTTTGTGCAATTGAGAATTCTTATTGTCTTTCTAAGTTACCTCATTTCCAAAGAATTAGTGAATACTTATATGATATAGCATCACAAATCCTTCTTTGAATTCATATTCTTCATGACTTCGTTGACAATCAAAAATTTGGTTTTGAGAAAAATAAACACAAGAGTCACTAGTTTTCATTTAGGTGGCAACAATTTATACCCTAGGTCAGTGATACAAAGTAGGGAGACAAAACCTTCAACAATCATTTAATTAGATCAGTTTCAAACAATCTTGAATCTCAAAAACCTCAATTCAATGCTGAACTGACCAATTCACATCTAAAACAAAACAAAGATCATCCATAAATAACAAGCTATGCTTCTCAAGATGACTACCATTCTAAACCTCTGGAAGATTTTAACAAAACCCACCATATGTAAGTCTATTGCTCAAAATATTGTATTCATATAAAAGTCACTCATAACAGAATAAAATAAACTCAATATTATGTATTTGGAGCTAAGGGAGTTCAGTTGTGTCATAGCTTGCAATTTGGCTAAATGTGGTCAGAAAAGTTGCTAAAAGATGCAAAATTTGTAGAGTTCGAGGGAGTTGGAATGAAATAAAAATATGTTTAATAACCTTCAATTCCTTGAAGGAGAGGTTGTTGGTTGATTTGTACCCCATTTTTTTTTATCAAGAAGAATGTTATTTTCTAGAAATTTACTAGTTTCTCTCACTTTTCTTGTTGTTGTACGACCTGTACGGACTCTAAGATGATATGAAACTGGTTGGAAGTTGTATATTACTGAATTATCTTTCATTTTCATCTATTTATAGGTTCTAACTCTTTGTATAGCAAAAGTTTTATTATTTTTACTGTTGCTACCTACTTTCACAGTGTTCTTGGATTGAGGGGTTTCATTATGTAATTCGACCCATTACACTTTTTTTGCCTACTCTAACTTGTGGAATGGGTCCTCTAACTTTTAAAATACATGTCTAACCTATTTAGAATGTTGTGGGGTCAAGTTTGGATGTTTGGGATGATGTTCTAGGACTATAGCAGGGTCTTTTCATGGTGAAAATTAGGGCTTCAAGTGGTGTTTTGACAAAATGTTGGAAGGAATGTCCATGTAATGTATTATTCACCATGTGCAGGGATTGGTAAGTGTGTTTGGTGCTTTGTATGGGTTTGGCAGGTCCAGGAGATAGGAGTTTCATTAAAACCCCAAGTATTTTGCTTGAAATTGAGGGTTTGGTGTATAGGGATCTAGAGGTCTTGGACCTGGAAAAAAATCAGGAAATTGGAGGATTTGACACAGAAAATAATTTTTTTTGATGATTTTGCATGAAGATGTAGTGTTTGAAAGGTACTCTCTTTGTAAATTAGGCCAATTGAATAGCCTTTTCCAAGGTGGGTCTATTGGAAGTAAATTTTGGTCCAAAGGAGTTGATGCTGGGATTTACCTATGTTTTATAACTTGCAAATGGGTATCTTAATCATCCCTGAGTTTGTCAAGTGTTTTGAAAAATCTTGGTGAAAAGGCCCTTTAACCAGGTTACCTATGCTATAAGGGAAAGCTTGGTAGAAGTTGGGATTTTCAGTTGAACATCTGATTTTTCTTTGGAATCTGATTGATTCTCATTTATTTTCTATATTGAATGGTTTCCACCCCTCTCTGCATCAAAAATGGTGTTTCTTGGTAAGTTAAGTGATCAAGTTGTGTGTAAGTCTATTAAGAGCCTTCCTCTATTAAGAGTGATAAAATGATTTGGTGTGTTTCATATTTAATGCAATATAATCAACAATATCAATATTTTTGTAAAATGCATTACTTAATTTTGTTCTATGTGTGTTTGTGAACATGTAGCATTCAAGGTCATGTCGAGGAAACGATCGAAGCCTCTAACACCAAAAGAACGTGTAGCTAAAAATGCAAGGAGAAGAGAATAAAAAAATGTAGCTCATGAAGCAAAGGAATTGCAGCCCATACAACCACAAATTCCCGTGCAATCTAAGAGAGATGTCAAATTGGAAAAACAAAGGGCACGAATGAGGAAAGTTTGTGGAAGGACAAGAATGGATACAAAAGTTGGGGGCACATCATCAACCATAGGTGAAACTCAATGCACATCTCCAATTGAAGACACATTGACAACATGTGGTTTTCTAGGTACATTAGAAATCACATCTCCAATTGAAGACACACCATCAAAAACATTGCATTTTGAAAGTACGTTAGCAAACACATCTCTATTTGAAGGCACTCCACAAATGACATCTCAAGTTGGAGGTAAAACATCCTTTACATGTCAATCTCAAGGTATGTCATCAATTGCACCTCCAATTGAAGGTACACGATCTATCCCTGATGTTGTTGACCTTCCCAATATTGACACAAATTTACATTTGAGAACTCCTCCTAGAGTTTTGCATAGAAAACCTACATTTTTGATTGATATTGATTCCAATATTTTGAAATGGATGCCTAATAATATTCCAAAATGTACATGTCAAAGATATGCACAAAGGATATGGAGTTTGTTTTTTGTGAAGCTAAGTGAGGGTGGAAGATGCCAACTATATGTTGAAATGATGAGGCAACTCAAATTTAGGCCCACCATGAAGGCTCTTGGGCTAAGATTTTTGAATGAATCAAGTGAAAATACAATTGTAAATAACTTGATGAGTGGATACGAGAGCGTCGGTTCCACCTCACGCACAAAGGATAGTTGTGCCACACGACGTGTGATGAAAACAACATTGTTAAAAATTCAAACAAGGAACGAGGTGAACCTTACAAAGGAAATTAAGTCTTTGAAAATAAGTAGATCATCTCTAATGAGAGCTAAAGGAAGGCGTGAAAGAGTGGAGGATCCAAATAGCAATGAGTTATGGGCATTTTCGGGTAGAGTGCCACAGAAAGGCACAATAATTGTTGAAGGCTTGAGATATTTAATTGTGAATTATTGGAAGGATAACACAAGGACCTATCCTAATCAAAGAGATGTTGTAAGAAGGAGAATTGGTAGTAAAAACTGAGCCACATCCAATGCATTATTTGGATACCACTCAAACCCAATTTTTTGTTGATTTTGTACATAAGTTTCCTGGAATTAAAATATGTCAAAGGTATTTTGAAATGCTAAAGCCTTTTTATGTCAAAATAAATCACACACGCACTACTTGTTGTTGTAGGGTTCATATTGAGTTTTCTAACCATTATGATGTTTATTGATGTATATGTGTAGATATGCATATTGACAATGTTTTGCAGTAACATAATGCCTCCACCTAAATCGTCAAGGAAATTTTTGTCTTCCATTTTATGTGAAAGAGAGGATGGTCAAAAAATTTACAAAAAATCATGTTTGGATGGCACATGTGATCATTGTGGTGGCATGCAACATTTTCCAATTTTCCAACACATGGCTAGTACACACACAATTGGAGACAGAATTGTGGAATTTGGCAAATATAAGATAGTGGCATACAGTCTAAAAGATGGGAAAGAAGGAAAGAAGTGTGAATTGGTCAATGATAAGATTCTAGTGTATCAATTTATGGGCATTTTTCGTGATCAAGTGGTCTATGATTATGCAAGGCATACACATAGAGCACAATGGTTGGACTCATAGTTCAAGTTATGCAAGGACACATTTCCACTTCATCATATCATTTTAGTTGTCGACTTCGCTGAGAACTACACACTACAACCACAAAATGAGGTGCAATCATAGTACTACAACTCCATGCAGGTTGCTATATTTGTGCATATAGCATTCATTCATGCAAATGATAGTACAAAGGAAAATAGGAAAGTATTGAGGGATTATTAATTTTACATCAGTGATGATCGCACACATTCTACAGAGTTTGTTCAAGGTTGCTTTCATATGTTCTATGCTGATTTGGCTAGCAGGGGCATATCATTTAGTCAACATAGGGTGAACCCACATAAGTGGTGAACACTTTTGTGGAGGAAGGGAAAAGTTGTTTTTTCCCTCTACACAAAGTGAAGGGGTTCGATCGAACCAAATTGTTTGCTCGAACCCCTTTTTCATGTGAGCGGAAATATTAAAATAAAGGGGTTCGAGCGAACTCATAGGGATTTTTTTTTTTAAAAACCCGTCATTTTCCCGAACCCCGTGAATTTTTTTCATTATTTTTAATTGTCTAGGTTCGACCGAACCCCTTTAAGAGGTTCGGCCGAACCCCCCTTTTACCCTAGCTTCTCAAAAAATAGTTTTTTTTGGTAAAAAATTGTCGTTCGAAGCTCAATTTGAATTTGAAAATGCAGAAAACTTCAGAAACCCAACTAGATAATGATAGTCCTCAGAATGAGCTATCTGTCGAATATAGTTTTAATATGATTTTCTTTTATTATGTATTTTATTTTTTAGTTTTATTAAACATAGGTTTTTCACTGAAAATCAAAATATTTGGTCTACACATGTGGAAAAATAATAGATTATCAAAATAAAAAATTTAAAAATATACTGAGGCTGGGTATTGATGTCCTTGATCCATTAAAAAAAAAAATTGAATTTCGATTCATACAAAAAAAGTTATGTTGTATACAGTCCACATATGTCTGAATTGCAATTGGTTTGACTTTGAAACTTGATTAAGGAAAAAATATTCAATAAAAAATTATGAGACCAAATGCAAGTGCTAGATATCGTAGTTACAAATCTAAATTAAAAAAAAAAAAAAATTATCCTTCATACAAAAAAAGTTATGTTGTATACGGTGAGCATCACTTTTTAAAAATGTTGATTTCTGAAAAAAAACTAGTTTTCGTGGGAGATGGAAAAAAAAGTGCAATCTAATTCCAAAAATTTTCAAAAAAATATTTTTAGAATCTATAGACAAAATGTGATGAGACTCTAGTTTGCATCATTTTCAAATTCCTCACGGTTTAGCCACTACAAGAGCCCGAAAGTGAAGATTTATTTAAAAATAATAATTGCAATGTCCAGTTTGCCCAAAAATTGTAAACCACTATTGTGGGATCATCCCATATTATATGGTTAGATAATTGCACATCACAATTCAAGAATTCCATAATGTTTTACTGGTTGAGTAGGATGCATAGGATTAGTGGTGTTCAGCATATGTGGAACTTCTCAGAGGTCGGGCATAGAAAGGGGGAGCATGTATCAAAAGAGCCCTAGCACGAGAAGAGTTAAAGTACACAAATAGTGTAAAGTTGACAGATGCAAGATCAATTGTCCAGTGGTGCAATGGTGCAATGGGTCTAGGTATTGAAGGTAATTCTTTAGTTCGTAGATTTTTTCATTTAGTAGATGATACTAACATTGCAAAATATGAGGATTATTGTACACTAATAGGATCGAGCAAGCTACACTCTTTTAGAAGCTCCAATGAAGGTACATGGACTATCCATACAAGGAAGATGGCATGGTTTTGTTATGCATGTACACTTCAATCATGGAATGATTGCGAGTCAACATAGTGGGTTGACGAATGGTCTGTAAGAAGTTTAACCCCACTTGACACTTATCAGCTCCCGACGGCTCTACAAATCATGGAGATGCAATCATCCATTGACTTTGATCATGTATCGGACCTACTAGAACCAGGTAATATATCTTACTTACAAGTTTTATTATGTTTCTCAATAAATAAATCTAACAAGATGAACATATCAATGCAGGGAACGTTTATGCGGTGATTGCATATGAAGACAATGAAGAGGGTACAAATTATTACCTGTGTCGTTGTATTGAGGCCAAAAAGAAATTGGAGTTCCCATTTATAGACAGAGAAAACATAGAATATCCTATAGGTTCGATGGTTGTTACTGGAACATGGCTTTGAAGGTATCCAGTTAAGAATGTTGTAGTTTGGTTGTTTGAGGACTTTGACTGCATCGAAAAATTCTTCACTATTCAAACCTTGTCGTTGCCACCAACGTTCATTTGATCAAATATAAGGGAAGACCTGCAAACAAGAATTTGTGGAAAGTGTGTGAGTCTGACCACGAGGCAATACTCGACACAATAAAGAGTAGAGCAGACCCAGATGGTTCCCTGGATTGATTTGTAAGTATGCACATTGAATTTGTAAAGTCATGTTATTGATCACTCTTTTGGACCAACACCTTGCAATAAGGCTTTTTCACCATTATTGTTTGATGTCATATGCATTTATGCCTATCATTGATCCTTTTCTGATTGTGACTATAAGTAATACTGAAGTTTGTCAAAGTATATAAGAAAATAACAAAATCGGTTGGTGGTGCAAGTGTTCAGTGGTATGAGAAACATCGGTTGCTGGTGCATTTTCTGGTTGTCAATCTTCTCTTTCTTTTCCATCTCCTAGATTTATCGAATTCTTATATGCTACATGTTTTATGTTAAGCCTCTCAATGATATATTTGAAATTTATACATAGGGTCATCGAGAGATGATAAAGTAGCGAAGGGGAACATCACCATTGTAGGACCTTCAATCGACCTCCTTATCTAGCATGCATGAAGGTGATAGTAGGTCTTGTCAGCTGTATGACTGACATTATTTAGTTATTGCTCAAGATTTTAATCATTTTTATGTGTCTATGTCTAAGATTGAGAGGCTTTTGCAGGTTTTTTATGGACCAGATTCCTATGATACTACACAACCATAGAAAGGCTACTGCCCATGTGTTTCGTAGGGAGTAGGGGATGTACATGTTTTGAACCATTTTGGAATGCAAATAATTGGGCCAGCTGAGGTGGAATGAAAAAACAAAATTGGGCAGCAACTCCTTTTGTTTCTTCTCAAGTACAATATATTTCATGATCTGTGTTGGAAATGGGAGGATTATTTCCTTGCATGTATTGCTACAAGTATTGACAAATGAGAAGATTTTCAAGATGTTCTTCCATCACTATTGTAATATTTATCATTGAATTAGTTTATTTTTTGATATACTAAAATTATGAGAAATTAATACATGAAAATGTGTATATTCCTTAATATATGCCTCAATTAAATGTGTATATTACATTTAAAATTAGTTGTAATGCTTCATGGTTTACATTTAAAGTTGTCTTCAAGGAAAAACGTGTGGATTTATTAGTAAGAATGAAATAATTTTTAATATAATTGTAGACAGGCATATTAGTAAGGTCTTTTGAACATTATGCAATGAGGAAGTTTCAAAATATGTTAAAATATGATACAATGTAATAAATGGTCAGTCCATGTCAAGATGGGTGAAAGCAAGCTTTTTATTGTTTTTGAGTCTAAGGTCTTAGGAGGAGTTGAATAAGTGATGCAGACCCAGCGTGGAGATCAAATTAAAATGACAAAAACAAGATGATCAACCGAAAATCCAAAGAAAATTCAAAAGAACTTCACAAATCCACTTGTCAGGTACACTCTTTCTACAAGTAATGCTAAACAACTTCAAGAGACTTTTCACCCAAATTTCTTAAAAGACTTGTCAATTAAATGATGGATTTAGACACCCATTAATTACTTACATAACATACTTTAAGATCAAGTATAACTCCTTTGGATCAGTTTAGACTTCCAATACACTCACCATGGGAAAATCAAGGAAAAAAGGTCAATTTAACAAAGGAAGTACCCTTCAAAATTATCCAATCAACTTGTAACCTTGGGGAAGCAAATTAAATGTCCCAAAACCACAAAATCCAGCACTATTTTGCACTTGTACGGTCATAAACACTCCCAACTCAAAAAAACCTCATTTTCTAATGCAAAAACAAGGGTTTTGTCAAAATCTTCATTCCCAAACTTCAATAAAAAAATAAATGGTCCAAACACCTTTCATAGGGTCTTCCTTGACATTTTAAATGCTTGCAAACTCAGCTTCATCAACATTTCATTGGAAAGCACTTCAAAACCGTCACTTTTCAAGGGAAAATTTACATTTCCAACCCTATGGCATCACACAATCACCACAAGAATGCTTTATTCTAATATAAAATGCATTGATTAATCTAGAATAATATATTTTTCACCAATCCACCGAGTTACAGGAGAGAACAGTGGGTGGATTGGTCAAAAACTCATTATTTTTCTTTCAAACCCTTCACAAAGGAAAAAATAGGGTATACACTGTATTTTTTGAATTTCTCTTACAAAACAAAATATTATAACTCCAAAACAAGTTAAAATAAAATAAAACTCATAAAAATTCAACCTCTAAATATTTCAAAGCATGATTGGGTCTGTACAGTCTGTACAACAACAAACAATTTTGAAAAATAGTAAAAAACCTCAGTTCGTACAATTATGTATTTGGAGCTAAGGGAGTTCAACAACCTTGATTCAAGCATGAGAAGGAATCTTATAACACTTAAAAGCCATAAACACCTTAAAACCAACCAAATTGCACCTAATTACCCTTTAAATGACTATAATTTTGTAAATCAACACAAATTTGACAACATTTGCAACATTTTGCATTTTTGCAATTATTGAACTTTTAAGACTCTAAATACCTTTAGACACCTGAAATATGGTAATTTAGACCTTATTTAACCCTTATTAAGACTTATAGACTCAAAAACAACAAAATCCCTTCATTTACCCAATTTGACATTTTTGACAATTTTTTCAAGTTTTCACACATTTTGCAAGGTTTTCATGGAACAAAGATGAAATCACCTTCAAATGAAAATTTAAACCTTTTGAACTCATATTATTGGAACCACAAGGTGTTGGTTCTCATGCACCAATAAGTTCTAACAAGACCATGTTTAATGCACTTGAGTGCTTGTGAGGTCATCTAGGGAGAAAATGCAAAATGTTGCTTAAAGGTTGTCACCTTGCAATTTTGCAACATAATGAATTGTTAGAGTTTGAAAGTCAGTTATTGGAAGTTGTTCGGTTGTTTTGAGTGGAGAGTTATTTTAAAATGTTGAGGAACTTTTTTGGAAGGTTGGTGAATGTAATCTTGAAAAAAAATCAATAAGATCTTGGTGTGATATCCTTGCAAAACTGTGTTTTTCAGAAAAAATTATGTATTTCTTCTTTATAAGACCTCTATACAACAAATAGATGATTGTCTAATGTGTGGAATGAGTGGGAAGCAAGTATGACATCCTTCTCAAGTTGGTTTGAAAGTATTTCTTTTATTTTTGTGAGTTTTGTGGCAAGATTTCTCTAGGCAGATTTTAAACCTAGATTTTGTGTTTTGAATAAGAAATGAATTATTGAAGCCCTCCACCTACTGTTTCCTTCAAAAAATATTATACTTTTGGTTTGCCGATTTATTCCCCAAATTTTTTTTCTATGACCAAAAAAATAAATACCAATTGAGATTGTACATAGGGCTTGAACATTGGTCTACCATCACACAAATAGAAAATCGAAAAGAGCAGATATACAATGTTAAAGAAGAGTGAAAGCACAACTAAATTTATCATTTCAAAGAAATTTTTTTGATGCATTTTTTCAAACAGTTCACTACCTTGTCTATGCTATTGCTTACTATTATGCTTTTGATATATTTTTTCGAAGCATCCATAGCTTGTTCAAAATCACTTGTTTTAGGCTTATAGCCATAACAAGGCAACAAACTGTTTGAGAAGATACTTTGGTAGACATGTATGAAAAATGTGGTAACATAGACAAGGCAGGGAACTATTTGAAAAAATATCTCAAAGAAATTTGGTCTCATAGAATGCCATGATAAGAAAATGCAATTGGCAGCTGCTCCTAGTTATTAGTTATGCAATGTGAAGAAATTGCATAACTTCTTAGGTTGACTTTGTACAAACTATATTGTAATTAAATTTTTGGCATCTATCAGCATCTACTTATTAGTTATGCAAAGTGAATTAATGCTTTGACTTTGAAAGATGTGCAATACAATGTAATCAACAATATGAATATAAACTACAAAAATCCATTTTTTGCAATTCATTAGTTAAAATATTTATTTTATTTGCTCTCTATATCTCTATATGCTATGGAAATACCTTGCAATTGTATTTAAAAGGCTTAATAGGTTAGTTAGGTGGTATTTGTGAAATCAAGTTGTGAATGAATGGTAATTAAGAGAAAAATTGGCAAATTGCCATCTTAGAAGTATAACAAAGGGTGGTTATGGTGGTTGATTGGCTCAAGGGGTAGTTGGAAGGTGGTATCAAGATATATTGCTGTAATAACCCGAGTTGAGGGTTGATTTTGTTTAGTTTCTAATAAGAAAATATAATTTTGAAAACGCTGATCACTGATTTTCTTTGTTTTCCTGAATTTTCTTTGCCTTGCATAGGCCCGTACAAGTCTATCATGACTTGAGGCTTTAGATACTTGATTTCATATGTGTTTACTCTCTTTGCATCTGTTTTGAAAGTTTAAATCCACCATTGGTGTGTGTGGGATCAACAAACTTGGTTACTGCTCTATTTTTTGTGTTAGGGGTTTTGAGGGCAACACCATGACACATTAGCCAATCCATCTACTGTTCTGACCCTATGGCTTAGTGGATTTACATGTACCATGATTAGTTTTGTGTATGAATACTTTGGAGGCCGAGATAATGAATAAACTTAGTGGGGTGTGAAGTTCTAATGTTGTTCAGGGGTGTTTCCACCATGAAAGTAAGGAACTCAAGTAGTGAATTTGACAAATACTGAAAGAAATGGGATTGTGAGTGTCTTTTAAGTTAGGACAAAGGTATTGTGGGGTTTTTGGACCTTTGGAAGGATTGGGGGAGGTCTGGAGTTATGATTTTCTTTAAAACCCTTGTTTTTGTGAAGGTTTAGGAGGGTTTGTGAGTAGAGGAATAGAACAAGTTATTGGGGCTCTTAAAATGGGAGAATCTTGATTTTGGTGAGCATCCCTAAGACTATTTCAAGTTTCCTTGGTTTGGAGAAGAGTTTGTGAGGGGGTTCCTTTAGAAATTAGGCCTAATTGTGAAGCCTAGAGCGAGGGAGGTGTATTGAAAGTTCATGTTGGTCCAAAAGAGTTACTATTGGTTTTGACATATGTTGTGTAACCCTGAAAAGGGTATCTTAATCCACCTTTAAATGGTCAGGTGTTTTAGAAAGTTTGGGAGAAATTAGGCTTGGACCGGGTTTTGAGTGCTACAAGGGTGGATTGTTGGGTAAGGTGCTGAATGAAGAGTTTGGTTTGATGGGGCTTTGAGGTTGTGTAGATTTCTAAAAATAGGTTGTATTAATCTTGTTAGGAGCCCCTTGAAGGTAGGTTGTCAGACTGATTGGGTTTGAGCCTCCTTGCCTCTGCATCAGTGAGGCACAAGTAATTGAAGCATTCCAAAGGATACAAGCCACCACGAATGGAACTTATTTATACAATATGCTTTATATGGGGCTTATTGATCATTCAACAGTAATTAATTAAGCATTAGATGTAAACAAAATCCATTCCTACAACATTCAAGCATACAACTTACATGATACACATGATAACATCATTCAAGAATGGCAGTAGCAAAATAAGATTTTCTTTAATCAAAAATCTGAAAGGCTATACAATGATATATATTGATAAAAGTATATAAATACATCCAAAAAAACCATATAGGCTTAGTACAAAGGAGCCATATGGACGTAAAATATCACGTATATATCAATAGTACAAAACATATGTTCCAAAATTCCGCATAGGCATATAACAAACAACACTAATACATAGTCATTTCCCTCTAGGGGAAGGAAATAGATCCCATGCTGCCTTTGAAATACGGCTCGATGGAGTGACTGTTGCTTCTCTTGTCTTTCGAACACACTCACCACTCCTCCTCTCTTCACTTTGGACCTTCAATTGATACAATTAAAAGTAAAGATGTTAAAACATAGAAATTGAATTGTGGAATGGCATATAACAAAATATATAATCACTTACCGCATACATATAGTCATCATGCACATTTACAGCATCACCACGTCCACGATCTGGAGTGACAACCACCTGTAGCAACCATGAAAATATAAATTAAACTACATAAAATTATCGTGAAAATTTTCTATAATAGACCATAAAAGAGAAAATATAATGTCAAATCGACTAATCTATTCCATACCTCTCTCAATGGATCAGAACTGGCTATTGCTGCAGCAACTCCATGGTCCATCGTGCTACCAACATCAGCAGGGCTATCTCTTATCAACATCTGCAAATGAAACAATACCTTAAGTATCATGTTGATATAGGAGAACATAATGTGACACGATCAAGGAATACTTGAATGTAATGTTTGTGTTTCTCATCAATTTTTTAGATTTGTATATACGCAAAATTATGAAAACTAGCTAACATATATTTACAACACCATTAATGAATAAAGGCTACCTGGGTGTATGTTGTTTGAGGATATGAATCATGAGGTGTGGAGGAAGAAGGTGCAATAGGAAACTATTTGAAATCCCAAGCATGTTATCAGACAAACATTCAAATATAACATTCAACTGTTCAAATGCAATAATAATATCTTTAATACTAGTTGCATACTCGTGGACTCATCGTCGAGAATGTATAAGGGTCTGTAGGAATAGAACATCCCTCATGAACAGTGCGACCCTGAAATTTCATCATATCAAAATTCTACTAATTTAGTTATTCTTAAATTTTAAAATATATTTTAATAAACATTAAAATAACTTGCTAAATTTTACCTGAGTGTCAATGCCGAATGTATCATTCAGAATATCATCTATGAAAGCCATCACCTCTGCAACTGATGTAGGCTATGTAGCTGCCTCACGAGCACCCTGATAATCATACGTGCAAACAACACCACAAGCGCCACAATGGTGGGGTGGAGCTCGGGGCCTACACGTCTCCTCCACACTAGGCTCTACTAGAGGACTCACACACTGTAAAATGGTCTGGGTGAGTGAGCCAATCGACTTCATCATGTCCACCTCTACACTATCCTTAACAATGAAAGGAACAACGACACGCTCCACCATGGGTCTTCCCAAGGCTCTTGGTGCCAACTATGGATTACGTCGTGCAATAGGTCTATCGTGTGTGAAGCCCCCACCTCTACCCTGGAAGTCTAAGATGTCAAAATAGCTTGGCATTTTATTGAGGACAAACTCGCAATAGAGTTTCCTCAAAAATTATTGCGGCACCTCATGGTTATTGCATAGAGGTTGGTCAAATACCATCCACCACCACTCCCAAAACTTGTTTTTAATTAACTCATGGTGGCACCAATGGATGGGGAACCTCCTGCATGCATGGGACAAAGGTTCATTGGTTTTTGGGTCTTTAAATAGGGCACACAACTCAGCTTTGCTAATTTTTAGTTTTTTGACATTTACATATGACAAACCATTAGCATAAAATTGTCTCATCTCATGCCTCTTAGTTGACCAAAAATTCATTTGCTCGCTCATTTCTCCTACATGAGTTAAAATTGACTTTAATGATTCAACAATCCCTCTCCTATAAGGGTGGGTTTCAACATGCTCGGTTAATCTTGCAATTAATTGTTGAATGTCTCTTTTATTGTTTTCAATTTGATTTTAAATATTTTCTTGTGTTCCTTGATGATGCCTATGAATTGATGGAGGGGTTTCAGGTTGTTCTTGTATAGGAGGCTCTTCATGAGGGGGTGATTGTGAATTCTCAGTGTTTTGAAGTTGAGATTCATTCCTTGAGAATTAGAACAAATTTTTATTATAAAAATCTATTTAAATTTGCATTCCAAATCAAATTTGAAATAAATAGAATAAAGATACACACCAATCCGACGTGTTGGTGACATCCTCGTGGAAAATGGCAAGCTAAGGATGCAAACAATGGAAGAGATTTGGCGAGCACGAGTTGCAAACCTGAAATCCTCTTCCTCAAGTTGCGGGTTGAAGACAAAATGAGGGTTTGAAACCCGATTTTTGCTTTTTATGTCTAAAAAGGCATTTGGCATGCGCCAAATGTCTTTTTAGCCATTTGACATGCGCCAAATGTCTTTTTAGCCATTTGACATGCGCCAAAGGTCTTATTTTGGGGTTTTTTTGATCGTTTTTCAATTTGGCACCTAAATTGTGTCACAGATTGGTGCACTTACCCGGTTACTTGCATGCATGTTTATCTCTCATGGGTTAATGTAGGAAATGGATTAAGATTGTGGGTATTGATGCATTATTTTCAAACAAGTGGAATAAACAAAAGCATGTGGTGTTAGAGTGATGATTTCCATAATTTAATCAAGCTATCTTTGTCCCTAGTCTCCTCAATATTGACTAAGTGGACCCATCCTACATAGCATATATGTGGATAAAATTATTTCCTTGGAGGTAAATGTGAATAGTTTCATCAAGAATGCCAAGGTAATACTAGATGAAAGATATGATATGAGCATGACTAAAGTTTTTAAAGGCCATAATTATCACTAACTAGTTGGTTGATGAAGAGTGGAAAATATGGGTTAGAAAGTTCTAAGATAGATATTGATTAATTAATTAAATTATTTATTTATTCTTTATATCCTTTGAAATTATCTCATGGAGTTATAAAAGCCACACTAAGTAACATCAAGATATTATAAATATTAATTATGGAACTATTGATAATATAAACAAAAAATTTATTCAATCATATTGCTAGGAATAAATCATCTCTTTAGAAGGATACATAGAGGTTACACTCTATAAGTTATTTTTATTTGTAATTTACCTAAAAAAGGAGATACCATACAGTGATGTGATTATCACTACATTGTACTTCTAGATTTTTGTAAGAATGAAAATGAGTATGATATCAACTCAATAGATGAAAAATGATATATTTATTTGACTATCCTTGCCAATCCCCTAGGTCTATTATATTTGTTAAACATAGTTATGATGAAATATAATATGATATTAAGATACACATTTACACTATATAAAGGATGGTGATATATTTGTTTCTCATAGCCTTTGGTTACATAATTTAGAGAGTTATTTTAGTAATTATAGTAATAAGGAAATTTGCAATAAGCTAGGATTATTATAAATTTTGCATCCTTTGGGGTATGAATTATGATCTTGAAAGATAGTATCTAAATTTGTTTTTTTTTTCTCAGGTTTCTTTAATTTTTCAATAGTGAATTCCTCTATAATAATCAAAGTAAAAGATTAGGGAGGATGTGTAAGTCTATTCTATCTTCAAGTATATAATTTATGAGAATGATGCAATTTAATTAGGTGGTTGCACTATTTAGGATGGAGGTAGGCAAATGCTAGCTTTCAAAGTAGGCAAGCTTGTTAAAGTGGTCATTGAGTTTTTAGAGTAGCATGGTGCAAATTTCCTTCTTCCATCTATGATACATTCTAAATTAAAAGGAAAATTGATCCTTATAGGATGGCCATATTAAAAAAACCTCTCCTAAATATTCCTCAGCACATGTGCCCCATCATAAAACTTCCCATCCTTATTTTTTTCAAGAGCACAGAGTTTGTAAATATAACTATATTTTTAAAATGTAAAATTCAAATGACAAGTGCCAATCATCCTTATGAGACGAGAATTATCATTTGATATAAATAGAAGTTATAGGCCATTATATAAAGGGCTGGAAAATCTTTGAAAGGTGTAATAGACTCATCTAATTAATAAAAGAGTGGAAAATTGAGTTATTGTCAAGCTTATTTTTGTTGACTATTTAATGCATGTCTTCTTTTGAGAATTCACTATCAATCATAGTTTCATTCCAATGTCTCTATTATCTCCATTGTTTTATCATAGACTTCAACAAATGGATGCTTCTAGGTACACATTTTTTGTACTCATGTTATTTGACACAATTAATTTTATAAATTTACTTCTATTAGTAATTCATCTTAATAGGAAGCATATTTTCTTTGCATATGGTGTGCTTGTTATTGCCAATGGATTACTACATATAATTTGTATTTTCTAGGTCAAATATAATTTGATGGTGTAAGCCTTGCAAGATAAGACCTAATGGATTATAACACTCAATAAATGTTGTATATTTGAATGTATAACACTCAATAAATGTTGCATATTTGAATGGCTTACACTTTTCTTGCTTTATATATTTTAATCTATGAATTCACTTGTAAAAATATCCTTTATTTTCACCTTCTTACACTTCCTATTGTAGCAATGTTGGTGACATTCACCAAGTCATCTTTATTTATTTTTGAAATTTTCAAAGCTCCAAATTTGCTTTCAAATGATGTTATTGTATTTATAAATTGATAAAATATTATTTTTTTCCATAAAAGGAAGAAAGCCTATATATTATATTAATATAAATTAGGTAATTACAAAATGCCAACATTGGCAAGATCATCACATTTGTTGGGGATGACAAAGATATGTCAATCAATCACCTACCAACTTTCTCAAAACTTTCAACAACTATCATATATATAAGCTCTATGCTTACACACACCAAAATATTCCATGCTTATAAACTATGTAGAACGAAGGATTACTAGCCATGTAAAGGTTAAAATCATAGTTCCACAGAGTTTCAGGGATGAGGAGGGGGGGACGACAAGGGACGGGTTTTGGGGGTGCGAGGGCACGGGGCCTAAGTTTTGGGGCGGCGAGGGGACGACAGGGGGATGGGGACAGGCGGCGGCGGGGGAGTGGTGCGCTAAAATACATATAGTACTTGAAAAATTAGTAATAAAAAGATGTATAACTATAAAATACTAAAAGCCTAAGGAATAAGTAAATTTTAGAGTTTAAAACTTTAAACACATTGCAATGCTTTCATTGTGAATTTGTGATTGAACTAATGAACATTGAAATAATCAAAATCAAAATGAAAATATACTTGTAAGTTTGTAACTTAATAGACATTGTGATTGGAACAAGAACTAGTTGTTTCATAATCTGAATTTCAGAATTTCATAGTCATGATTCATAATTACAATCAAGTATCAAGTTATCAACACAACAATGTTCAACTTCAAAATTCAAACTTCAAAAACAAAATACTAAATACTAAATAGCTAATGGCCCGATGCCTCTAATGATCTAATCATCTCCAACTCCAAGCTTCATGCCAATCTCCTCATCACTGGAACTATCAGACAAGGACCCCAAATGCTCAAGCTCATCTAAACCAATACCAACCAACCTTGTCTATGTAGCATCCTCATCTATCTGTGCTGGATCTTATGGCTCTACATCCCATCTAGCTGCTGGAATCTCCTTGTAGGTAGTTGTGTTGTGATGAATGAGATGTAAGGCACTATGTAAAGCCACAAGCTTCTCTGCCCTCCTAGAAGTGAGCCTGTTCCTCTTAACAGAGTGGATGAAGTTATAAGTAGACCAATTCCTCTTAGAAGCAGAAGAACTAGAAACCTCAGATAGCAAAAAAATGGCTAGAGTAGTAATCAAAGATCTAGGCCCATGCATAGTCCACCACAACTTGGGGTCCTCCAATGACATAGTCTCCAAATCTACTTTGGCTACCTCTGAATATCCCCAAAGAGTAGAAAATTTTGTCCACTTAGTATGAAGCAAGTTGGCCTCTATAGGATCATACATTTTTTCAATGGCCTTCATGAACCCCTCCTTCACCTCAACATCCTCTATAGGTGTCATTCTGTTGGGACGTGGCACACACCACTTTGGGTTCAATGCGTAGGCAACCATGTGCAAGGGAGTGTTAAGTTTCTCCCATCTATGTTGAATGATTGGATAAATATGCTTGGTGTAGAATTGCATTGTGGGGTCCTCCTCTCATACTTTAGCCTTTATTTGATCAAGCATGGAATCAATGCACTCATACACCTCTCCAAGGGCGGGTGCATTAGAATACCCAAATCTAATAACTTTGAAGACTAGCTCAATGATGCAGACAATATATTTGGCATCAACCCAAAAGACATCATTCTTCACCACCTCCTTAATCCTCAATCCCTACTATGTATTTGACTCAGGCCATTTGTTCCATTCTGTTGTCATTACCATTAGTTGCAACGGCTCTTGCAACTCAAGCATCCTCTCCAAGAGAATAAAGTATGATGCATACCAAGTCTCTACAGGCTTTAAGAATTCCTTCTTGGAGAAGGACCTAAAAAGTGCATGTGAATGATGATGGTTGCAAATAAACATCTTCACATATCTAGCATCATTGACAATAGATTTGATCCAACTAATTTTACCCATGTCCTTAAGTGCATTATTCATAGCATGCACACAACAAGGAGTCCAAAAAATATGTCTATAGGTTGCCTCAATAAACCTCCCTACAGCTCTGCACACATGGGCTGCATCTGTCACTACCTGCACCACATTTTGTGGCCCAACCTCCTCTATAGTATCCTTGAGGATTTGGAACTGATAATGGGCATCCTTGCTATTCCCTGAACACTCAATAGCCCTAAGGAAATAAGGGCCTGTTGTACATGTAATGATGATATTGATGAGTGGACGATGCATAATGTATGTCCACCCATCCATGATTATGTTGCATCCACTTGTGACCCAGGTTCTCTTCATCTTCTCCATCAACATATTAATCTTGGAATAGTTTTGATCCAAGATTGTTGTCCTCAATTTAGTCTCTCTTCTTGGCACATATGATTGTCCTACTCTTATTATCTTTGACACAACTTCCCTATAATAAGGAGAGTGAGCCACATGGAATGGAATTCCATTAGCAAAGAATAATTTTCCAATGGCATCATCTGCCTCATCCTTTCCTTGCACATTGAATAAATCTACTAAAGGTTGTGAAGATGTCATCTTACTTTTCCCCCTAGGCTCTGTTGCACTTGAACTGAACGGATTTGGTGGCCTTTGACTGTACAAAGTAGAATTAGACACTACTGAAATCTAATCACCCAAACTCTTACGTGGCAATGTAGCAAATGCAGGCACTTCATCCTCATTACAACCCCATAATTTTAAAATTTCACCTCTATACTTCAAGTTACATGCCACAACTTTGCATACATCTACACCTTTGCCTCAAATAAGAAGAAAGTGTGCATTAGTTCTTGTAATGCCTCCAAACCATGTAAGCTCACACATGTGACACTTCCATAACCTAGTGCCCCCAGTTGCCCCAGGCTTTGTTGCTACCTTGGATGCAAATTGTTTTAAAGTTTTTTTTGGATCAAAGGGGCCCTTGGCCCATTCTTGAAGGATTTATGAAGGACAACTATTATCTTTACTGCCAATGGAACTTGTGGTAGTTTGAGTATTTGAGGCTGAGCCATGTTGTGGAACTTGTGGTTCAACTTCACCCACAACCTCCCCTCCTATTTGAAAGTCAAGATCATCTGATGAATCATTCTCACTTTGAATTTATGGTTCATCATCACTTCTGTTGTGTGAACTCATTATGATGATGATGCTGCAAAAATAATGTTAAAAAAAATCTGACCTATAAACTAAAACTTAGAAACTTGAAAGAAATGTGGTCTCATGGATTGCAATATTGCAAGATATGCATAAGAAATGTGGCCTGGTCTACAAAATGTGGAAGCACAGGCAAGGCATGTGAACCAAACCATGAACAAAGCTCCACAAAGCAAAGCAGCAATATGGAATTAACAAACATGACCTGAACAGATTTGAGCCAAGCTACAAATGGAGGAAAGCCCTGGCCAATAGTGCCTACCAAACTAAGAAAAAAGACTTGCAAATCTGGAGAGACAAAAAGTTAAAAATCAACCTTCAACAAACACCATTGAGAATAAACTGCTGGAAGAAACCCTTGTCGATGACATTTGATTGGCACATTTAAAGGCAACACATCAATCAAAGATTACTGAGAGAATAGTTGTCTGATGTCTAATCATGCTTAATGAAGGATGTAAATGACACGTATAAAACCACCACCTAAGGCTTAAAACTTTATGTTGTATGATGAAAAAATATTAAAGCCAGCTAATAGTCCCTTGTAGCATGCTAAAGAGCTCGTTAGATTTGTTGAAGATATGCCACACTCAAAAATGACATTGAAGATAGTAGAGTCTATTGTGAATTAGGGGAGATGACTTAGTAGTTGTGCACCCTAACTTTTCATTTTTAACTGTCCTACATGGAAATTTGAAATCACTCCCAATTTTCTACAACAACTTACCTGGCAAGTCCCCTACTTATAACTTTCATTTCAGGGCCACATCATCAAATATGATGCCACATCAACATGATTTTTGTCAAGGTGTCCAAAAAGTCCCAAAAAAAAGTGAGACCAATACTTGTGCATTCACATCATGGGTAGTTGAGCACTGATGTGGCATCACATCATTGGTTTCTTTTTAGATCAAAGGAATACATTTTGTTTAATTATGGGTAGTCAAGTCACAACTATTGGGCATTATATAATCAACTACTATCACAACTATTGGGCATTATATAACTACTATCACAACTATTGAAACATGCTCAACTTTTGGGTCCTCTCCCCTAACATTTACATGAGGAGATACAAAGAAATATCAACTGAAAGCAAAAAAAATATCCCACTGGAAACTTCATAATTTGCACTAAATACAAGATAATATACCCTATTTTTCATTAAAGACCACCCTTATCCTTTACTATGATATTTTTCAATTCTTCATGTTGATCTAAAGCAAACATAATACTCCATTTGATGTTGTTGTTGTATACAACCCATATTTGCAAACTAGTCTGCTAAGGTGTTTCCTTCTCTGTAAGTGTGAGCAATGTTAAAATTTAAGAGATTATCTATTAATTTCCAAGCATGACATAAAATATATCCTATTTTTCAATTACAGATTTTCCGTCCTTTACAAGCGTTTATGATCACCATAGAGTCACCTTCAATTTGCAAATTTGTGATGTTAATCTAAGCCACTAATTGAATCCCATATAAAAGTACCATTAATTCTACTATATTATTTGTACCGATGGGGAGATTTATTGATTTTGCAACCACAAGATTACCTTTGTCATCCCTTATGATC
This sequence comes from Sequoiadendron giganteum, assembly GCA_007115665.2. NCBI lineage: Eukaryota > Viridiplantae > Streptophyta > Pinopsida > Cupressales > Cupressaceae > Sequoiadendron > Sequoiadendron giganteum. The sequence continues at coordinate 310,123,207 of CM021103.1, forward strand.
AATCCCACACCAGATAAACCTAGGTTCCCTCTAGATGCACCATCAAAATTCAATTCAAAGAAACCTATCAAAGGGGGTATCCATGAGATTTTTGACCTATCAAACTTCTTCCGAGCTTGTAGTTGTTGACCTACTTTAAATGGAATTACTAATGAGTTCCAATTTTTCAACATTTGAGTATCCCAAACTGTGAAACATGAACTTAAACTCTTTTCCTTCTGCACATATGCATTTATAACCATATCAACTCATTTTTCAAATTTTAATAGGACTAGACTAATATCAACTTTCTCATTCTTGAATATACATTTGTTACACTCCCACCAAATGTTCCAGATTACGGTAAACTAAACTTATACCTAAATATTGAATAAATTGAATGTAAATTAATGCATCAAGAGGGAACGCGAGAAATTAATACTTCCAGTAGGAAAGTTCTTGTGAGAATTTCAATCAAATGTGCAAGTGAAGATGGACATTAAATTTTGCATGCAATAACACTTCCACATGTAAAATCCATAAACTTTCCCAAAATACTCCTCTTTATTTCCTTTGTGAAAAATCATACTTCAAGTATTTAACCAAATGTGAAGTTTGAATGTTTACTTCAAACATTCCATTTTGCATGAAAGTTACACAATCTTCTCATATAATTTTATGGGAAACTTTAAATAATTTGAAGTGCAGTTCAATGCTTTATTTAGATGGGGTCAATTTTTTTTTAAAATGACATTTCTCAAATTCTTCAATAATTAAAATGTTTGCAAGGAAGTTGAAGGCAACAAGATAATTTTAAAGGGTAAAATCATGTTCAGTTGAACATTAGATTTCTACAAGAGCCTAAGTGTAAATTGTTTCATGATCTTTTATGCCTTATGAAGTTAATATGACCATCAAAATATGCAAGTGAAATAAACAAGATATTCAATTGGTAAGGTAAACTTTGCAGCTTCAATTCTCCCTTCTAAGATAAAATATTCTAACAGACTCCCAAAAATAGCTTAAGGTAATTTTGATCAGGGAAGATAATTTAATATAGTCATTAAAATCAAACACCTTTTACTAGATTGACCAATGAGTGAGATATGGGGATTGCTAACATTAGGAACTAGCCTAAAGCTCAAAAAATGGATTTTTTAGTTTTTCAAAAGCAAAATAGAGTGTTATATGAAAATGCACAAATTTATTAGGGCGATAACCACCCATTGCAAATAGGTATAATATATGCAACAAATTTAGAGGATACATGAATACTAATACTAAGTTATATATGTATATCAAAATTTTAAATAACTTCCTCAGGAGCGAGCGGCAGAAAAATGCATGGAGAAGGAATGCAGAGAGCGCACATGAGATAAAGAACAAAGGCAAGGGTGAGTGGACAAGCATAGGGATTGAAGACTACAGGAGGAAGTCACGCCCTCAAACATCAGTTGCCAGGTAGTCAATTTATAATAATTTTATTAGAAAAGTCATGGTTGTTGGTAAAAAAAAACAAAAAGCCTCTTATTTTCCTTGCAAACATGTAGCATATCGATTCTCCTATTCTTCTGAGTGGAAAATAGGGAAGCAGAGACAAGGTACGTGAACTGTTTGACAAAATGCCTCAATGAAATGTGATATTCCATTTAATCGTGAGATTTCCTATTGTACATGAACTCTAAGTGTAAGGAATTCATAATGGTTGTAAAAATAAGAAAAATCATTGAATTGCTTCTGATTTCTTATTCGTGGATCATATTAAAAAAAATTCATTCTCTTTCGTTAGTTTTCCATTCACACAAATAATTATGTTGATTTCATCTTATGTCCATTCAAAATGTTATTTGATTTCAATTTTAAGTTAGTTGCATAGATATCTGACTCACCACACAAATTCAAAAACATTGCAATAGTGGCCATAGTCAACCTCTTACGGTTCATCCTCACACCCCAAAAGGAGCTTTATCTTTTCCTCTAAACTTTCTAGGTTTTATTCAATATAAATATGATAAAAAGTAACGTATCAATTAGTGTGGATGCTATACCTAATTGGAGATTTTTCAACAAAATGTACTATTAGTAGGAAATAAATTATAAGGACACTTTTATGATTTTAAAGGTTTAGCATATATATAGTTGATACACTTAGTTGAACGTGAGGTGGGAATTTGAAAGAGATGTTGTGATTTTGGGTTGTTCATGTTGAAAAATTTCATTTTCTTGATGTTGGAAATTCTTAATAGTCAAAGGTGGAAAGTAATGTATACTCTTACCTTAATATTTTACAATGAATTGGGTGGCATAGAGTTCTAGATTGAAACTATGGATATACCTACCTCTTTGTAGAATGTACTAGGAGTTAGACTTCCTCAAATGAGCTTTGGACTATAGTTACTAATAATATATAAGGAATGATGATCTCATTGAATGGAACTACAACCACACTTTACTAAACATATCTTTAATGTCGAAACTTGACACTCTTGATAAATTATTGATACCATGGTAAATGCTTATATGCCTACATGATGTTTTATCCACCTCTTAAGTATAATAACCTTGATATGGGAATTATTATATGAATGACTGAAGGATATTAGAGTTATAGTGAACCAAAATATGATTACATGCTAAATGGAAGGAAAATACTATCGAGTCTGAGTTAAGAGATAAACTCGAGGTAAACATGCTATGCAACATCTCATGATACCTTACTGATGATCGTCGAGGTCATATTTAGTATAAATGGTAAGTATGCGTGAATTATCCAATCTATGAACTAAACTATTATAAGAATATGGGATTGCACGAAAGGATAAAATGAATCAAAAGGTTAAGAATAATATTATTAGTATCAATATTATTGAGTGTACGCTGACATCTAACTATCTTGTAGATATATTGCTGACAACCATCTAGAGCTGATATGCATATCAATTCTAACTAGAACAAGTTTATCACTATTGTGTTTCGAAGTATCATAATATTTGTATGGCCTTATTGAGGTATGGCACATTCTAATGGGAATTGATTTCACAAATTAATAGTATCACGGTGCTTAACCATATTAGTCGAATATCGATTTGGAGCTATATTGGGGTTTCACGTAATTGTCACCTTGCAAATAGATGATGAGTACTACCGTTCTTACTATTAATGTTTCCTAATAGAGATATTTATCTTCATATATGAATTTTTAAGGGGTTTTACATTAGTTTAATAAAATGGTTCAAGATATCAAGAACCAATACACTTTTGATCTCTAAAATCATTCAATTACATTCTAATCCTAAATAAAATCCTATATTACAAACTATTATCTGAGGACCAAATGTTGTATAATATCCTCGATAGGTAATTGCAAGGGTTTGGGATGCTCACTTTGAGTTAGAAATTAACATCGATGGTGAGGTCTAATTAGCGACCTTGAGACCTTGATTTCCTTGGATGGAAGTGCCATGGTATAGGTTTGTTGAATTGGGAACGATATTGGAATTCTTCGCTTTTCGTTATTCACTATTAACTTTACGAATTATTTAAGGGAACCTTGTTGGAATAAGGCATAATAGTTAATGAAACCTTGATTATGGGGAAACTTGTGTTAAGTCCTTTGAGAGACCTTGTGAGGAGAACTACATGTGAATTTGACTCGTTTGGAAGCAGGAACATAGGCGGTCCTTGGGTGAAGGATGCCTTTGCGACCTCAAGTCCGTAGGGGGAGGGTTTAGGGGGATAACTCCAAGGGTTGGGGATTGTTCTCAATTGGTTTGACCTTCTCCCTTTAGTAGGCTTCGGTTTGAGGCTGAATGGGAACCAAATGGATATGAACAAGTTAAGGGAATCTAATATTGTGTATTTAATACATAATATGCTTTTATATAATAAGTGAAGATTGACTACTTTATAATAGGTATTTGATTATCTATATATGTTGGGTAAAGTCCATCACGTGTTGGTTCCATGTATCTCTTATGTGTCTGTGTAATTTAACTCCATATGTAGAGGTCCTTATGTATAGGCTTGTGTATTTGTTGATTGATTGAGATTGTGATTCATGTTATGTATGACCTACCCAAGAGTGAGCCTCCAAGATTTTTGAGCAAGGATAGACAGCCAGTGGACCATGCCAATGACCGATGTCTAGGCTACTGCTAGGTTTTAGTCATCATTCACCTGGTTGATGGAGGTGAAGGTAGCAGTCTACCCTGGTTATGGTATGGTCGTAGTGATTGCACGGGTAGGGACCCATTCATGTGGGTAATAGTAATCTAGGGCTAACCGCGTATTGAGAGGGTTCACTGGCTGTTAGCGGTAAGCATGGAAGTGACTGATGCCAAGTGTTACTCGGGATTGTGAAGAAGATAACTGACAATATCACTAAGGTCATAGGGTGGTATATGTTGGGAGCTAATTCTTCTTGGGTGGATAGACTTGTCGTTGGTGGCCTATAGGCAATTGAAGTCAGAATCCACTGGGTTTGGTAGGTTCATTGCTTGGGAAAACCCTTGGGATGGTGGATGGACCCATGGTGTAGTATGAGATGCACTGAATCCCCTCCCAGCTGTCAAAATATATACTTAGCCTTGTGGGGTAGAGGATGAACTTGCGGTGTAGTATGGGATGCATCAAATCCTCTTCCCAGTTGTCCAATGGTGCAGAAGACTAGAGGAAAGGATAGGACCCACGGTGTAGTGGGCAATGCACTGATATTCTTTCTATCTGGGATGCATTATGGACATGTGTTAGCTATTGTGATGTGTTAGTCAACCATTGTTATTGTGTTTATGAGATGTATGGTGGAGCTTGTCACTGTGTTTATGTGATGTATAACAGAGTTTGTCACTATGTATTTATGATATATGTTGGAGCTAGTCACTAATGTAATTGTGATATGTGAATGAGATAATAAATGTGGTACTTATGATGTACATATGAGTTGATCACCATTGTACTTGTGATATGTGTATGATCCAATCACTACTATACTTGTGATCTGTGCAAGATCTAGTCATCATTGCACTTGTGAACTGTGTAAGATCTAGTCATTGTTGCACTTGTGATCTGTGTATGATCTAATCACTATTGTACTTGAAGTGTGTATGAGCTAATTAGCTTGTGTATATGGGGGTATGCTCCTGACAACCATTGTGTATAATATTTGAGATTATGGTATGAAGGGCCTCTTGTGAATATTGTAATGTTTGTACACTAATGCTTGGTAATGTTTGGTATGGACCTGACACTTGATGACAAGTTATTATCGTTATATTATAATTGACTATGTTAATAGTTTACATGTACTAAATTAATAGTTATGGGATAAAGGTGAGATAATAGATCTTATACAAGAGGATAGATCAAACTCTCTTTGTCATTATGGGGTGAACTACGATGCCTTGGATTCCCACTAGGGGATACATAGGCAAGGTCATCATGAACCCTCGAGGCTTAGGTCATAGGTCTAGGAAAGACCTTAACCTTGGGATTGTATCACTCTTTTGTGCAAGTGCATATTTGGCAAGAATGAGTTGATGCCACCGTGGGAATGGAGAAGTATTGAAGTTAACACTGTTAAGCTTCATGGAAGGTGCTCAATCATTTAAATTGGTAGTTGAGCATTGTTATAAAAAAAAAAAATTGTAGTGCCTGAGTTGGGGATTTTACAAAAACATAGTTCTATACTATTACATGAGTCTCTTTTTAGTAGTAAGAAGATTATTTTTATTTACTTCACAAAAGTCAAAGACTAAATGGATTTGCCTTATTGCTAAATGGATCACTAGATCTCCTAATGGAGAAACACCATGGAAATCTCTTATTAGGCACAAAATTGCTACAACCAAAGCCAATAATGCTTGGAAAGAGGTTGGGTGGAAAGATAAAATCCTTATGACTGAGTACTTCAAGCCTCATGCCTCCAGTCAATTTTTAAGCATATGGAAAGCTTGGCAACATGTTTCTCCTCTTCTTGAATGGAAAAGGACAAGATCTTAGCCATGGCATGAGTTTTTTTGCTTCCTCTATTTGGTGGAATAGATTGATATGCCTTCAGGGGCAACCTTTAGCAACTACCTCTCACTTGCATAACAAGCTCTTATTCAAAAAAGGCATCAAGGAATTCAGGGACATTTGGGACTTCACAATGTTATCTTGGAAAAGTGACTTACAACTTAAACCGGATTTCAAGTTATCCAATGCTCTCATCAATGACATTCACAAAGTGCAAGCTTTTGTTCCTTTAGAGCTACAACTAAAACTATGCACTCCCATTTCTTGCAATTTTTTTAAAGATTGGAGGTGGTTTCCAGGCTACAATATTGAAAATTTCCCTCTCAAACTTATCTATCTTTAAAATATCCTTCCTCCAATTCAAATGCTCTCTAGATTAAATCTGAAATGGAATCTAAATTGGTCCAAGTCCAAGTGGTTTAGCTTGAGCTCTATTGTTTGGAAATCAAAAGATGAGGCCAAAGCACAATTTTTAGCATGGAAGATTATTCATTACAAAGTTGATGTGGGAGAACGCCTCACCCTTTTGCGTAATCAATCCACCAAATGTCCATTTTGTCACAAGCTGGAAACCATCAAACATGATTTTTGGTCATTCAAATATTCTCAATCCATTTGGAAAAACTATTATGAGTCTTATTCCTAGCATGTTTAGTAGAAAATTAAAATGGAAATCAACTCTTTTAGGGTTGCATTGCTCTCAAAATGTTGTTTCAGAATCTTTTCGTCAATGTATTCTTCAATATATTTGGTTGCTTAGATGTAAAGCTATCTTCTCTAATGATTTTCCCTATAGAAGTGACTATGCACGACCTATTTTCTAATATTATCTTGCAACAGTCAACTCTTGCTAAAACAGTGAAGGAGAAACACAACAACACTTCCGAGATTCAATCCCAACTATCTAAAGTGCAGTCTCAACTGGCATCGATTGCTAAAAATTCCAATGGAGCTCTACTTTCAATGTTCAATATCATTACGGATGATCATGTACTCCTCACTCTTGGAGAAAAATGAGTCTCATGTCAACTGTTTACTACCCTTAGCAACCTTTCTTTATGTTGATGTAGCTGGTTTATGCTATGATGTTTTTTCTTTGATTGCCTCTAACAATCATTTGGGTTGGGATGTGCCTCTTTTACGCGCATATGTTCTCTTGTAAATTATTTTTCTATTATTAATATAATGCATTTTCTCAATAAATAAAAGTCAAAGACTAAATGTACTTAAGTGAAGTTGATGCATTAATTCTATCAATATAACTTTGATAGAAGTGAATATAAATTGGTGATCATAATTTATTATATACCAATTTTACCATAGCAATGCTCTAAGTAAGCAAGTAACTAATATTCTTGGTTATGTGCAACAACTAGATATAATGAAAATATATGATACATAATGAGGTAAGGACATTAAAAAAATAAAAGAATGATATCAATGGGTCTTTTTCAACCATTTTGATGTAGTGTATATAAATGATATGCATGTGTTAAGTGAGACATAGAAGAATCATTTGAATCAAATGTAATAAATATTGCAAACCTTAAACTAAAATGCTAAAACAAATAGCAAACTATGAACGTCAAGAATGGATTTATATGAATATTGTATATTTAGTACCAATAGTCATTGTGTGCTAAAATCGTATTGTACCTTTTCCATGCTCCAATTACAATCATAAATTGCAATTGACATTAGCTTCCATCTCTTTTCAAAGGTAGAATCAATACAAACTAGATAAAAAAGCTCAATCAAATGAAATCACAATTCTTTATAAATTTAAAAAAAACACACAAGATTTGCAAAAACTCTTTTTCCTAGTCCAAAAAATGATGAGAATTAGATTTTTTCAAAACAATAAAAAAGATTTTAAACATGCAAAAAAAAATGTTTGTTCAAACATATGTTTTGTTTAAGCTTTGTTCAAAACTCATAAACATCATCAAAAGAATACCCCTTTACGAAAAACTCTAGTGATCAATATTAAAAAATAATAATTAAACCAAAATTGAAAAATATTGATCATGATTATACCAATATATTTCATACTAGATTAAAAAAAATGAATGTAAACAATATAAACACAACAATTTCCTCGAATACTACAACTACTTATAATTATACATCTTAAGAAATAAAATTCTTTAAGATCACGTTTTTATGAAAAGCCTAGTACTATATTACTAAGGTCAAAGAAAAGCTAAAATTTAAAGGTAAGAAAGAAACTACTCCGAACAATCAACTATGATAGTAAGCACTAAAGATATTACCTTTAGTCAAAGCCTCCTTGAATAATAGGAATCAATAGAAATATGAGAAATCATTTAAGACAATTGAAGAAATAATGTATTCACATAAATACTATACGCCAACTTTACTACTTGATCCCAATATTAGAGCAATAGTGTTAATGAAATAAAAGGGCAATCAATTCATAGTAAGCTGCTCTGAATTGTCTTCCTCTATAGAATTGACTGCTGCACTAAGATCAACTCGTTTGACTAATCATTTTCAGTAGCAGTAAGCAAAATTGACATAAAAGAAAAAGGCAAAGGGAGGGAGAAGGTATTTTCCTTTAAAGATCAATAAGCTCTCATTTTATATATGGAGAAGAATTCTATAAATAATTAAATGAGGTTGATAGGAAATAATCTCTATAAAGAATGAAAATCATAGATCATATTGAGTTTGTTTATGACTTTTTATTTTAATTTATGAAAATGAATCGTTACAGAAGATGTTAGAAAATGTCAAAATTTAGAAAATAAAATAATAGAGTTTTAAATTGAAGGAAACCTTTTAAGATTATTTATATTTTGTTTGGGAATATACAACATCAAATAAAATTATTTAACATAGAAATTTAGATCATTAAGATGGCCAGATGATAAGGATTGACTAGGCTTATGGAAAATCTAATTTTGGAAATAGTAGACATAGATGTAAATGTAGATATAAGTATTTATAATTGTAATATTGGTTTGTGCTTTGAATATGAGAATATAGGTTGTTATCTAGTTTACATGAACTACCCACTTGATTTGAATGATGGCCAACAACTAAAACCAAAACTATAATCTTAAAATCCTTGATAATTGAAAATGCCCTCATGTGGAGGAACCCAAAGGAGATAAAAAATAGATGTTTGATTAAAGAATAAGAAAAAAAATTAGCCTCAAATTTTCATCAATGTGATTGTAGTAGACACTTCAAGGTAAGAATAACTATGCAAAAGATTTTGAAGGTAAGATATTATTGGCCTACTCTATTTTTTAACATAATGAAGATTGTTAGAAGATGTGGCACCTATCAAAGGTTTTCAAGAAAGTTGACATGTATGTATTACCACTAAGCATATTGAGTGTGTTATCACCTTTACAACAATAAGTTGTTCACTTTATTGTGGAGAGAGTAAAAAGGTCTAGCAATGGGTTAAAATGGAACCTAATGGCCATTGACTACTTTAAAAAGTGGGAGGAGGCCATCCCTACAAATATTGATATTGTAAAGTTTGTCATCAATTTTGTTATGGGATGCATAGTTACAAGGTTTGGCATCCCACAAACAATAATTATAAATAATTCCATGTCTTCCAAAGTAGGATATTTTATTGACCTATGCAATAAGTATGATATAACTTTTAATCATTCACCACCTTACCATCCTTAGGGAAATGGTGAAGCTAATCCTAGTAACACAAAATTGTTAATTATTATCAAAATTACCTTAAAATAAACTAAGAGAAGGCGGGATTAGGGTGCTGCCACAATAGTGTGTCTCACTTGTGGGACATCTTGATTTTTGCTTGAAATCACATAATTTTTAGAAAATTTAATGATTTAAGCCTTGAGGGTTTCCATATAAAGGCTTTTAATTCAAGAAAGATAGATCAAACCCCCTTAGATCAAAACCCATTGAATAGAACCCCTAGTCTTAAACCAAACTCTCAATGGAGTCTCCTCCACACCTATCAAAATGCTGATAAAAAATCAAGTTTTCTTCACCTTTTGTGGGATCAAATGAAGTCATTTAGAAATTCTACTTTGTAAGTATGTAGCCCATATTATACATTTTCTAAAAAATAGAATTTGAATATATTTAATCTGATTATTATATTAATTGTATATTTCTTGTGAACATAGATTTTTCACCAAACATCAAGGTATTTGTTTATAACTTGCAAAAAATAGAAAAATAGAGAAAAAATATTATAAAGTATTTATGCCCTACATATTGATGACCTTATTTCACCAATTTTTTTTGAATATATACAATTTTTTTATGTGATATTGAATAAACCTATGCATAAATCATATCTAATCTTACTTCAAAATTTAATAAAAATAAAATATGCAACAAAAAGTTATTATTTTTTGTGCACTAGATATTGGTGTTACTAATCTATGTTTAAGACTTTATTTTTTATTACTTTTTATTAAAATTTTAGGTGATATCGAATAAATATCACTTTTTAAAAAAATAGATAACTATAAAAAATAAGCTATTAAAGCTTATGCAAAAAAAATCACAAATCATCTTTTAATTTAAAAAAAATACATCAACATCTACATAAAAATCTCAAAAAAATACTAGTTCACATCATCTTCAAATTCTTAATGGTTTAGTTGATATAGGTCGTAAAAAGTAAAAATATGATTAAAAATGTTGATTTCAATGTACCACTTTGACCAAAATGTGGGACACACTATTGTGGATTGACCCATTAAAAACTAAAAACTGTAGCATGGGTAGATAAAATGACTCCCAAGAAATCCATAGGCAAATCCCTATTTGAGATTGTGTATGGACTTGATACAATTATGAAAATGAATCTTAATATCCCTATTCGTTATTTTATTTAAGAAATGGGTTATAGGAAGTTAAATTCCATGACCCATATATGCAACTAGTTAAATAAAATGGATGGGTAGATAATAGAGTCCAATGGTAAAAATATACAAATGCAAAAGAAGGTAAAACTTTTATTTAATAGAAAGACAAAGGATAAAAATTTGCATTTGGGTGGTTTCGTTTTAATATGGAATTCTAGAATATAAGCTAAGGATAAGCATTGTAAATTTTGAGCTATTTGGTTAGGCCCATATGTCATTGAAAACTACTTTGAAGTAAAAAAAAATCCAAGGACTTTGGTAGGAGAATTATTGGAGATTTTTCGTGTATGGGAAATATTTAAATATTTATCTCTCTTAAAGATCATTCTACAACTCACTTTATGTATATTTGTAAGAGAGGGGGACCAACCACATCAAGGCCCCAGGTCAGGGAGAGCTGAGAGTGAAAGGCTACCCTAACTTACCTCACTCTAAAGGAATGCTACAAAACAAGGGACGAGAATGATGAGGACTATAAGGCCCTTCTACCACTATATAGACTCAAAATCTAAATCGGGGCTAAGCGAGCCAGTTTTCGGGTTCAACATTGTATTCGCTCGAGGACAAAAGCTCGGTTCTGGGACGATAGTGCGGCGCACTAGCATCTCTCAGGTGCGTTGGCATTCGTACGACCAAAGACCAAAAATACAGTACGAACCATCAGAAACAAGTTGACGGCCTACCTAGTGACTTCTAAAGGAACAAAACAAAATTACGAAGTAGGAAAGGTACAAACGGTTATGGTAAAGTAGATATATGAGAGATAAAGTCATGAAGATAATTTCACCAAGGCGCCAGTTTGCCAGCTAGCTCCAAAAAGAACGTTCACCTACACACAAGAAAGAGGGGAAAATTGTTGGGGTTGTATAGGGGTCTGCCTCAGTTAGACCCCCTATTTTGGTGTTTCCACCTCCACAGACAACCGGATAGCAAAAAGGGAGAAATGTATGATAACAAAGTAAATAAAGAAGGAATGAAAATAACACTACAAAATAGTAAATAGCTACTCAACCAAATCATAAAGGAGAGGAGTGAAACATTACCACCTCCACCAAGAGCTCACTAGCCAATGGAGGAGAAAGAAGGCTTGAACGATCACCATAACCTTGACTGCAATGAAGGGAGGTGTAGCAAAACCTCAAGCCCACACTACAATGGCTTGCTTCACACTTGCTTTACGGAGTTGATGGAGTGTTGTTGCTGCAATGGAGTGCTGAAGTGTTGGAAATGATTGAGAATGTGGAAAGAGGATGGACTAAATGCTTAGAGATTTCCATAAGAGATTGTGAAGAGATGAAATGAATGAAGAAGGGATGAATTTGAAGGAGAAGAGGGAAGAATCTGGCATTTTCAGGGTTGGTTGGTCGAAGAGGGACGTTACAAATTGACCCCAATTGAAAGTGTAATGCCTCTACCAACTTCAAATGCAAGAATCCATCGGGGACGTAAGCGCGTCGCACAGACGTCTGTGTGTCGTGCACATGCATCCCTAGAAAATATTCTTCTATCGACACAAAATACAAATGCCAAGTGGAAGGAAGGTAGCTTGTTGAAGTGGAATTTTTCCTTCTAATTTGGTTTTCTAAGGTGAGAATGTATAAAAGGGGAATTTGCATGAGGGGTGCAAATTAACTCCTATACAATATTATAAAATTATCTTGTTTTCACTTATGTAGTTGTGATTGTTCTCATACTCATGATTAAGTGTGTGAGTGTTTGTGTCTTTTTTGCTATGTTTCCCACTTAGTGATTTTCTCTCCCAAAGTTTTTTTATTTTCTCATTCACCTATAGGAAGCATACATCCCCAAATATGACACATTGTTGACATCTTTCTTGGTTATAACCATGAAGTCCATAGTGTGATGCCACAAAATCTACATGTACATGTTTCTCCCTTATTTCATAAGTATTAACAAGAAAAAACCTTAGAGTTAAAGTGTTTGAAATATTTTCATTTCATGGATCTCTCACCTATATTATGTTTTTATTTGACATAATGCACTAAATCTTTGGTATTTATGTATCCTCTGTAACATGCCCAAATTTCTAGTCGATTTTTTTTTTTAACCCACAAGTGAATAAACCATGATATCATAGCATAGCAATAATTTTTTCTTTTCAAAAATGTAAATTACATGCACATATGAAATGAAAACTATTCCAAACTTCCATTGCATTCCATCATAATTTCACAAATCTTTCCATAACATTGATTTCATATTGAATAAACTAGAGTACAACATTCATGTTTACATCTTTTCATATAAACCAATACAAAGTACATACATAACTCTTTTGAGATTCCAACACTAGAAATATGTATGGTCCAAGTAGCCCCCCTTCCAAATCTTGGCTTCCAACTGATGAGGAGAAGCATCACTCAAGCACTTTTCCGCCAACCACGAACTTACTACGGTCCCTCTCACATCTACCTACTAGGTAAGATGGCCTTACCCTTCGATGAAGAGATTGGTTGGATAACCCCATAATACTAACCTCTGATGAGCTTGATGTTGTGTCCAAAAAACTAGAACTTTACCATGCAGTAGCTTCTACCTACATGTATGACAATCCCAAACTAGAATGCATAACTAGATCACAATGAATTAATAGTGTAAACAGTGGCAACTTACACTACTTTGGCCAAAGTATTCCACACCCAATTACTTCGAGTGAAAGTCATCCTATTCACACACCTTCCTAACTCGATTTGTAATGACCACACATATTCTATGCATAGGCTATCCCCTTCATTGGTTTGTACTAGCCCTAGGAATAACCTATTACCTTTATGTTTAACTAACATATATTGTAAGTAAATAATTCAAAGTAACTCTTACTTACCAGTTAACCATACAGATAAACATAATGTCACATCATTAAATGACTCTAGTACCAAAGGTACAATCCCAACTATAAAAGTCTCCAATCAAGGGTTTATCTCAACATTAAATGACTCCCTTCAAAGTATAAACTTAACAATAAATGACCTCAATTCAAAGTATAACCATCAACAATAAATGACTTCAATCAAAGTATAATCTCATCAATAAAGGACTCACTCAAAAGTATGCTCTCAACAAAAAAATGACTCCAGATTATGAAAGTATAATCAACAATCAAATCATCAAGTAGATCATATAGGTTAATCACAACTTATTTGATTCAATCAATAATCTCATAGACAACCCTAAAAAATAGGTTATTCCTAACCTAAGGTTTCCAACAAAAGTAATGTAATGATCAAGAGATCACAAACAAATCATAAAAATTCTACATTCAGTAAGAGTCAAATAATTACATGTTCACAATGTTCTCTATATTTGAATAATATTAGAAGGACATTATCAACTTGCGAGGGTTTGGTGCTTCTTTACTCATAGTCCTCTTCACAATATGGTTTACATATAAATTATCAATAAGGTTCACAACCTATTAATGATGATATTCTTATTATGCCATTATTCATGTGGTGTTACTATCTACATTAACCATAAGGCTTCACCTAACTTCATAGGCTATCAATTCAAGATATCACCTAAATATATTGATATTATAGTCTACTTGAATAAGTATAATTTCTAATAACCAATCTAATATATAGAACATATACATATATAAGTATAAATGCATCTCAACCAAAAGGTTTTAGGAAAACAAGAATCCATCAAGAAACAAACAAGATAAACCAAGCAATCTTTCCAACTTAAAATAGAAAATGAAGTAGAGAACTAGCATTCCTGTAACTAGATAGCTCCAATTGATATAATAGGTTTCCTAGCATAGCCTCCACCAAGAAGTTTGCAATTCCTTCCCTTGACCAATTCCCACAAAGAAATCTCTCTATAACCTCACCAATCTCACACCAAAAGCCTCACAACTCACAACTCAATATTGCAGAAGAGTAACACTCATAAAATCAGAAATTTAGAATGCGTCCCAAATGAGGTGAAAGGAACCTCTATTTATATAGAAATATCAGCAACTAAAGGTTGGAAATAGGGTAATAAAATTGACACTTCTCATCTCTAAAAGTTCAACTAACCAAAAACAATAAAAGGTGGCAGCTTGAATCAATGTACAAAAACACATACTTAGCCAAGACAATGAGTCACCCCATTCAAATGGACAACAAGAATGATAAGTAGAAATGCAAGGTGATGGTCTCCTACAGGTCAATTTATTTGGCCAGCTCCTTATTTGACTAATTCATATATTTCTCATTGCTTGAACACAATTTTTAATTTGTATTGCAAGTTAAGACTTCTACTTGGTTCGTGCTTTCCTTAGTTTGGTGCCACCAAAACAACATGTTTCCTATTCCTTTGGTCTGCTTTTAGCTTCAAGACTAAGTCAAAGTTTAATTCATGCGTTTCAGATTAGTAAATTACTTCTAGTGTCAACTTTGTCAACGTGTACTTCCACGTATTACTTTATCTTTTTATTTCTTGCACTTAATATAGTGTTGCACTCTTAATAAACAACATTTTTATTCATTTAAAATTTTCCTATAGTATTATGCGCTTTACTTTAATTCCTACGCTTTACATATAATATATATGAAATGTGTTCCATACATTATATGTGCTTTATTGTATAAACAATTCTATTATCATTTGTAATATAAAAATAATGATATCAACATATATATATGTGTGTGTGTGTGTAGTGTAGTAAAATGCATACCCTTGCATTTTCACACTTGTTTGGGCTCTCCTTACTTTATTTATGCTTCTTTATGGCTTAATTGGTCCTATTTTGCATCCACAAGCCTAATAAACTATATATTTTTATGGCAAATCCTGACAATCATCAATGGATAAATGATAATTTAATGATTTTGTTTGCATGTCCCTAATTTGTGAATTGGAACTAAAAAACCACCTAGGGCATCTTTGTCCTCCATGGGTCTTGGGACCCTGATTTCAAGGCATCTTAAATTGGCCCCTTTTTGGAATCTATGCCCCAAGTTTCATGCCTTGGGACTAAGACGCCACCTAGGGCATCTTAGTCCTCCTTGAGGTATTTTTGGGATTCAATTTCAAATCTTGGTAGGATTGGGCATCCTTAATTTAATGATTTCATATGTCGGCTTGTTGTGGTGTAATTTTAGGATATTAAGCATGAATAAGTATAAATACAAGGTTCATTCATTCATTTTCATCCTAGCAACTTGAATATTCATTCCTAAGGTAGGTTTATGAGATCAAGAGAAATTCATCAAGAATTTGGAGCCATCATCAAGATTCAAGCATCATATCAAAGAGCTTCTTGCATTGTGTGTTTTTGTGCTAACATTTGTGATGTAGGGTTTTGATTCAAACAAGCAATTCAAGTCCATATCTTTGGTTCAAGATCCATATCCATTGCAACCCTCTCAAGCATATTTGCAGCATTCTACAATAAGGATTTGGTGAGTTGTAACATTGCATGTTGTTCATTCATCATTTCCCTCCATTTCATTTCATTTCAAGGTTTAATTACCAACAAGGGGTTTGACCAAGGAAAATCCCCATTTTCTAACATTCAACAAGTTTTCCCCTCCTTGCATATTTGTGATTGCAGATCTAGGTTGAAGTCTTGAAGATCATTTGGAGTGCAAAGTTTTAAAAGTTGCAAAGTTGCATTACAAAGTTATCACCTTCACAGAAAATCACCTACAGGTCGAATCCAGAAGTTTCAGAACCTCAGATCTGAGAAGAAGGAAGTGCAAACCTTGGAGCTCAGGATCACATTCAAAGTTTTTAAAAATTCAGAACAAGACTAATACACCACCTTGGGCATCTTAGTCCTCCCAATCATGTTTTTTAGAGATTCCTTTAGATCCGATTCTAACATCTGAAGACTCTACATCTGTCTCAAAAAATAGTAGTGGGACTAATACACCATCTGAGGTGTCTTAGTCCTCCATAACACATTTTGGCAACTTCTTTACATTTCCAGAATCCTCACAACATCTCAAGACTTCCCAGGTACACATACCCTAACTTGGTGTATCTTATTTTCACCATTTGATCTCATTATTTAGCTTGTATTGCTAGATTTTTCAAGTTGAATGCTTATTTGTCTTTTCCAAGCATTTGCTTGGTGGTGAACCCCTTAAAGCTGAAAGAACCCCCTCCTAGATCCTCCTCATTGAGAAATGAATCACCTTGTGAGGTTGCTAGTCAATCCAATTAGGACTCCTAGGACATATTTGAGTGATTAGTTGGAGAAAGAGTGACATTTTATATGCCCTTTTTCAACATTAATCAATATATATATATTATATATATAATATACATATACATACATATATATGTGGTATATATAATACACACACACACACATATATATAACATTACATGTTATTATATATATGTGTATATATATGTATACATATATTTATATATATAAATATATCAACTTACACAATTATCTTTTGATATTCGAATGCATATACTTACACTAGTATATAAACAATAATATATGATTAAAAAAACTACTAAAAACTACTTATAAATGACTAAACATGGTCACGTGACCATTAGAAGTTTATTGCCAGTCATTTATAACATGACCAAATTGATGAATAAACTATTTTTAGTCATTTATTGGTTGTTTTGATTGATCGATTTGTTAGTATATTTAGTCATCAATTTAGTCATTGATTGTTGTAAACTAGCCACTTATTTAGTCATTTTTTATTCACTAATATATTTAGTTGTTAATTTAGTTATTGATTGTTGTTAACTAGTCACTTATTTAGTCATTTTTATTCACTGATTTAAATGTCCATCCGTAGTGTATTTAGTCATTAATTTTAATCATCATTTTGATCAATTTGGTAGTTTATTTAATTGTTTTTGTTCACTGATTTTTGTCAACCAATAGTATATTGATACAATGTTTATTAATTGCATAATCATTATATTTTGATGCAGGAGCATCTTTGGCTCTTGGCAATCCTGCATCAACCAAAAATATCTTCTTTCGGTTTTGTTCTTGTTCTGTTCTTGTCCCTGTTCGAGTTGGTAGATCTGGTGTTTCTTCATGTTTTCTCGCCAGATCACGCATACCTAGGATTTCATTATGAACGTAATCAATTACCTTATTCCAAAATTTCAGCAAGATTGGATATTTTTCCAGCAAGTTATCGCTTTCGGACTAAGTGATAGTTTTTGGCACTGGCCCCAAAATAATTTCAAACCCTAACGACTAGTTGGATCGATCATGGATCTCACCCGTTGCTTGTGGATCCTCACGCTATGTTAAGAGTTATTTTATTGAGTTTCCTCGACCTTACACTTAGGTCCACACTTCATCATGCGCATCTACCATGGAAGAATTTCAGATTTGAGGCCGACCTATTCTTGCACACGTTACATTTTCTTCATCAAAGATTGTAATGATCTTTGGCCGGCGTGGATGTTTCTAGACTCGCAGATATGATATAAAGCTCATATTGAATCATTAGAATGACAGGGAATTATGATCAAGTAGAATAGGTTTTATATAAAGTTCAATCTGTATAATTTTCGCTCGCAAGTAAGAGCACTATATTTTGAGCATGTTGTAATCAGGCCCGTGCACCGAATCTGTAAGCCTGAATGTGGCCAACTGTATGTAATCAAGATTTCTGATAACAAGAATATTTATATCTGCATTTGCCTCCATATTCTGTGTTGCTTTTGTTGTGTTACTCTTGCTGCATGGTTCAGACTATTCTCTTGGAGGACCCTCCTTATCGTGTCTGCACCAAACTGGTACAGAGTGAGATTCGTTCCTTGCAAGTTGCACAGTCCTGTTGAATATTTTTTGTGGGGTGGCGGATTGAGGATCTGACCTGCAGCTAGAGAGGGCTTGTGTAAAGATGGCAGGAAGAAGAAATGGTAGAGGAAATGGAGCATGTGGAAATGCAGACCCAACTGTAATGGAGATGTTGAGAGGAATTGCTGCTAGATTGGAAGCAGTTGAAATGACCCAGAGAAGAGGTCAACCAGTTGATGATGTAAGTGATGAACAAGAAGAATTTGCAAGAGAAGGGCAACCTGGCCTTGATTAAGGACAAGAGAGGTTCATAAGAGCCCTAACCAGAGTGAACACTAAGCCAAATTTCAATCCACTAGATTATAATAATAAGTTGGATTCAGATGAATTGCTACCCCAGAAGATAAGAAGGTGAAATTTGATTGTACAAAGTTGAGAGGACATGCATCCCTTTGGTGGGAACACTTGTAGACAGATAGAGAAAGAAAATGAAAGGAGAAGATAAGATCATGGGATTAGATGGTGAACAAGTTGAAGACAAATTTTATGCCTGCATACTATCAGATCAATCTATTTTGAAAATTTTAGAATTTGAAGGAGAAGGAATCAAGTGTGATAGAGTATACTGATCAGTTCTACAAGTTGAATATCATATCTGGACATTCAAAAGATGAGACCGAACAAGTATCTAGGTATATGAGTGGTTTGAGGTCATCTATTCAAGATGAGATCAATTTGATTAAGTTGTTGAGTGTGGAAGAGGCATATCAGTGTGCCCTAAAAGCAGAAGAAAAGCTGAATAAAAGACATGAGCAGAGACAAAGAGGAAGAGGTGGAAGATTTCAAAGAGTTAGAATATTTACAGGAGGAGGAAGATGAAATATTGCAGATCAGAATAAGGATAAGGAGGTCAGTAAGAATGAGAATTCATACTAAAGAGATGATGGAAACTCTTAGAGAGGAGGAAGATATGGTGGTTACAAAAATGAAGGATATAGAAAAGATGATAGAGGGCAAGAGAAAAGATTATTTAGAGGAACTTGCTTTAAATGTGGTGGAGAAGGACATAGAGCATTTGAATACAAACAAGAAGAGACAAGAAGAAAGAATAAGAACAATAGAAGGGCAGCCTTTGTTGAGGAGGATTATGCTAGATCATCTAATCAACCAAAAGAAGGAGAAGTATTAGTGAATAGGAGAGTGTTGTGTCAAAGTGAACTGGAGAAAGAACCATTGCAGAGGAAGAATTTGTTTCGGACCAGATGCAAGGTAGTTGGTAAATTTTGCAAAGTGATCACTGATAGTGGAAGTTCAAATAACCTAGATTGTAAAGAAATGGTAACCAAATTGAAGTTGGAGAGGTTGAAACACCCGAAACCCTATCAGATAGCATGGATTCAAGATGAGCATAAGATACTGGTCAATGAACAATGTTTGGTGAAATTGAAGATAGGAAATTATTATGATGAAGTTTTGTGTGATATTATGCCTATGGATGTATGCCATATTTTATTGGGAAGACCCTGACAGTATGATAGACATGCTATTCATGATGGAAAGAAGAACATATACACCATTGTTGCTAATGGGATGAAGCAAAATTTGTTGCCTTTGGAAGATGTCCCTAAAGTTGAGATTTGTACGACTGCTAGAATATGTTTGGTTGATGGAAGGAGATTTCTAGATGGACCGAGACATGATAACATGTGCTATGCCCTAGTCCCTAAGAATATTGAAGACTTGAAGCATGTAGAAGAGCAGCCAAAGGAGATAAAAGAATTGTTGACATAATATGAAGCTATCATTTCAGATAATGTACTTGATGGATTACCACCTGTAAGGAGTATTAGTCATTGTATGGATCTTATTCCTGGAGCTATTTTACCTAATATAGAAACACACCAGATGACACCGACATAAAATGAAGAATTGAATAGACAAGTGCAATAATTGTTTAGGAAAGGTTTGATCAGAGAAAACTTAAGTCCTTGTGCAATACCTGATGTATTGGCACCTAAGAAGGATGGATAATGGAGGATGTGTACAGACTCTAGAGCCATAAACAAGATCATAGTGAAGTATAGATTTATTTTGTCATAGATGGATGAAATTATGGATTGTTTGAGTGGAGGTAAGTAATTTACAAAGATAGACTTGAAGAGTGGATATCATCAGATCAGAATTAGAGAAAGAGATGAGTGGAAAACAACATTCAAGAAAAATGAAGGATTGTATGAGTCGTTGGTGATGCCCTTTGGATTGAAAAATGCACCGAGTACTTTCACGAGGTTGATGAATGAGGTATTGAAGAAGTTCTTGGGTAATTTTTTGATCATCTATTTGGATGACATTTTGATTTTCAGTAAGACTAGAGAAGAACATTTGTTGCACATAAGACAAGTTTGCAGAGGTTGAGAGAAGAGCAGTTGTTGATAAACATCAAGAAGTGCAGTTTCATGAAGGAAGAGTTGGTGTATCTGGGATTTGTAATATTAGTGGATGGATTGAAGATGGATCCTAAAAAGGTAAGAGCTATTGTTGAATTACCTACACCTGAAAGCATTAGAGAGGTAAGATCATTTCATGGATTGGCCAATTTCTATCAAAATTTCATTAGGAATTTCAGTTCTATTTGTAGTCCTATGACTGAAACAATGAGAGGAGATAGGAAGGATTTTAGGTGGACATCTGGAGTAGACATAAGTTTTGAGTTGTTGAAATAGAAAGTGACTAAGCAACTTGTGTTGGCTTTACCAGATTTCAGTAAAGTATTTCAAGTAGACTGTGATGCAAGTGGAAATGCAATTGGAGCAGTGCTAAGTCAAGAAGGAAGACAAGTAGCCTATTTCAGTGAGAAGTTGAATGATGCTAGGAGAAGATATTCAGTGTATGATCAAGAGTTCTATGCCATAGTTCAATCTTTAAAGAAGTGGCGACATTAATCGTTATCTAAGGAGTTTGTTTTGTATACAAATCATTAGGCTTTGCAGTATTTGAACAGTCAAGGTAAGTTGAATCAAAAATATATGAGATGGGTGGAATTCTTGCAGAGTTATACTTTTGTTTTGAAGCATAGGAGTGGAAAATTGAATAGAGTTGTTGATTCTTTGAGTAGAAGAAGGAATGTGCTGGCATAGATGAAAGTGGAAGTGTTAGGCTTTGAAGAATTGAAGAATATGTATGAGGAAGACCCAGATTTTGCAGAACCTTGGAGAGCATGTAAAGAACTAGTTTTGGAGGATAAAAGTCAATGGTTGGATTATTTCATTCAAGAGGATATGTTGTTCAGAGGAAATTAGTTGTGCATACCCCAGAGTTCAATGAGAGATAACTTGGTGAAAGAGAAACATAGTGGAGGATTGGCAAGACATTTTGGAATTGATAAAACAGTGGCATTGGTGAGCGAGAACTACTTTTTGCTACAAATTCGTAAGGATGTCAGGAAGTTTGTACAAAGTTGTAGAGTTTTCCAAGTTGCAAAAGGAAGTAGTCAGAATGTTGGATTGTATAAACTGTTGACAGTACTAGAGAGACCTTGGGAAGATATTAGCATGGATTTCATACTTGGTTTGCCTAAGACACATAGAGGTAATGATTCAGCATTTGTGGTGGTGGACATATTTTTTAAGATGGCACATTTCATACCTTGTAAGAAGACAATGGATGTAGTAAATGTAGCAGACTTGTTTTTCAGAGAATTAGTCAGATTGCATGGATTACCTAGGAGTATTGTTTCAGACAGAGATACAAAGTTTGTTGGCTACTTTTGGAGGACACTTTGGAAGAAGTTGAAGACATATTTGAAGTTCAGTTCTACTTTTCACCCATAGACAGATGGGAAAACAGAGGTAGTAAATAGGAGTTTGGGAAATTTTTTGAGATGCTTGGTTGGAGAGAAAACTGGAAGTTGGGATTTAGTCCTTGCTCAAGCAGAGTTTGCCTACAATAATTCAGTGGAAAAAAGTACAGGGAAGACACCTTTTGAGATTGTTATTGAAGTTCATCCTAGAGGTATATCAGAACTAAGACACATTAGTAAGGAAGGTAAAAGGAGTGTAGAAGCAAAAGAATTTGCAGAACAAATGAAGACAGTGCATACTCAAGTGAAGCAACATTCAAAAGTATAAGGAGAAGGAAGCTGAAAGAAGGAGACATAAGGAATTCAAAGTTGGAGATGAAGTGATGGTATATTTGATGAAGGAAAGATTCCCAGTTGGCACATACAGTAAACTAAAGATGAGGAATTTTGGACCCTGTAGGATATTCAAGAAGTTTGATTCAGGAAATGCATATGAAGTAGAATTACCAGACGACATGGGTATTTCACCTATATTCAACATTATAGACCTACATCAGTAGCATGAAGCCAAATTTAGTGAAGAAACTAAGGTGAATTTGGAAGGACAACTTCCTAAATAAAAATAAGATGAGATAGAAGATATTTTGGATGTCAGAGAAGGAAGAAAGACTCGTGGGAGATAGTACAAAGAGTATCTTGTGAAATGGAAGGGTAGACCATTGGAGGATTCTTGGATTTCTCAAGTTGAGGTAGACCGTATCGATTTTCCTTTGGCCCCATCAAAGTGAGGGACTCAATTTTCATTAACCTCAGATGTCTGATGCAGGAGCATCCTTGGTTCTTGGCAATCCTGCATCAACCAAAAATATTTTCTTTCATTTTTCTTCTTGTTCTGTTCTTGTCCCTCTTCGAGTTGGTAGATCCGGTGTTTCTTCATGTTTGCTCACCAGATCACGCATACCTAGGATTTCATTGTGGACATACTCAATTTCCTTATTCCAAAATTTTAGCAAGATTGGATCTTTTTCCAACAAGTTATTGCTTTCGGATTAAGTGATAGTTTTTGGTATTGGCCCCGAAATAATTTCAAACCCTAATGACTAGTTGGATCAATCGTGGATCTCACTCGTTGCTTGTGGATTCTCATGATGTGTTTAGAGTTGTTCTATTGAGTGTCCCTGACCTTACACTTAGGTCCACACTTCATCATGCACATCTACCATGGAAGAATTTTAGATTTGAGGCCGACCTATTCTTGCACACGTTACATTTTCTTCATCGAAGATTGTAATGATATTTGGCTGATGCGGATGTTTCTAGACTCACGGATATGATATAAATATCGTATTGAATCATTAGAATGACAGGGAATTATGATCAAGTAGAATAGGCTATATATATTGTTCGATCTGTAGAATTTTCGCTCGCAAGTAAGAGCACTATATTTTGAGCATGTTGTAATTAGGCCTAAATGCTGAATCTGTAAGCTCAGATGTGGCTGACTGTATGTAATCATAAGAAGAATGTTTGTATCTTCATTTGCCTCCATATTCTGTGTTGCTTTTTTTGTGTTACTCTTGCTACATGGTTCAAAATGTTCTCTTTGAGGACTTTCTTTACTGTGTTTGCACCATATTTAGTCATATTTATTCATTGCTCTGTCAATTGGTAGTATATTTAGTCAATTGGTAGTTTATTTAATTGTTTTTGTTCACTGATTTCTGCCTAAAAGTGCTAGAAATGAGACAATGCTTTTGAGGTTTAAACATAAAACACATGAAAACATAATCAATCATTCATTTGCACATAATGAAACAACTATTAAGAAGGCAAAATACTAAAAATTTATTGAGAAAAAGTGTTCTTACAATAGATACAAGACTTAAATATGTGTCATTGCTTTGAGAAATGTGTTACAAAGTGTGTTTCTCGGTGTTGTGACTGAGAAAATTGAGTTACAATGCTCTATTTTTTGCTTATATAGCTCCAAAACATGTGAGAGCATATAGGAACTAAAATTGACTAAGTTCTCATGCTTAAAAATAGGGAAACCTATTTTACACGCCCAAGAGGTCTTCTTGTTGGGACAATGAGGGATGAGACATTGATGGTGCTCTCAACCACCTCTGCCCCTATAGTTACATAAGTGATCATTGTGTCAGGGTAGTATGGTAATACATTGTTGTTTACCCATGTATCTACTATGCTCTAGTACTGTGAAAAGCCCAACAAATTTGAATTGGGTATCCCAATCATGAGCTCAATTCCAGTGTTGGAAAATGCCTAAAGGACTTGCACATAAGGAAATTAGGATTCAAAACCACAAATTTCCAAGAAACGGTCTTTTGATTTACATTAAAATACTATGGCAAATATTTAATGTGTTTCAAGTAACAACTTGCACATTTGAGTCATAAATCCTTATCTTCTTGACAAACATTGACTTCACCAACTAGGCTGCTTTGTTGGGAGTTGGAAGGTCATCCTCTGCTCGAATATAGAAATGTCCCACTTCACTTCTTCCCATGACCCTTGAAAATGAAGATATTAACCCTCCAATAATGTAAAAATTCCAAAACCCTGCTAATTCACCCAACTCCCAGTTGAATTCCCCAGAAAATATCCCAGTTGCAGACCCCAATTTTAATAAAAATAACATGGATATCAATGTCGAATAGAGGCCAGGAATGGCTAATCGAACTAAAGAAAGAACACAATCCAATAATTATGTAACATTAAGAGTTCCTAGTGCATCTCCAATATAGTAAAACAAAACTAAAACAAACAAAAAAAGTTGCCAGGTTTGAAAGCATATTTTAAAGAAGATCCCATTTTAAATATTATTAGTTTTGTTAATGATAATATTAAAGGTCAATAAACCTTATTGCATTACATATATAGTTGATCATTAGGTTTTCATGGTTGAACTTCATGCCCAAGTTGGTTATCTTGAGGACACCCTAAACATTATTACTAAGATGCCAGTTAAACCTTTGGTAAATGTGGATCATATATGAATATAGGCAGAGTATTGTAGAAACACTACTTTTTTAGTTGGATCCTAAAAATCCTACAACTAATGTTTCTTCTCTAAAACATCTATGCAGAAGTGGGTAGGTGTGGTGAGGTTCAAATAGTAAGGAGATTGATGAAAGATAGAGGAATTAAAAAGATACTTGCATGTAGTTGGATTGAAGGGCATTAAATGGTACATGCTTTTTTTTGTAGGAGACAGATCACATCCACAAACATGGGAGAGCTATGATTAGAGAAATTGGCTTGGAAAATGAAGGCAACAAGGTATTTCCAGATTCAAGACTTTTACTTAATGCTATGTAATAGAAGATAAAAGAATCATTTATCTACCACCATAGTGAAAATTTAGCAATTTCATTTGGTTTGTTAAACATGGCCCCTGGTACAACTATTAGAGTTGTTAAGAACCTTCGAGTATGTTCTGATTTTCACATTGCATCTAAATTCATCTCCAAGATTGTTGCAAGAGAAATTGTTCTAAGAGATGTGAACCATTTCCATCATTTTAAATAGGGACAATGTTCTTGTGGAGAATATTGGTGATGCTAAATGAAACAATCTAAAAAATAGGCTTGCACTATAATAATGTGCACTACATCAGATATCTAGTATTAGTGAAGGGACATCCATCAAAGCATAACAACATGGATTTTTTTGTCATATGTTGTAGTTACAAGTGCTCTACTAGACATATATGAAAATGTGGAAGCATAGACAAGGCAAGAGAACTATTTCAAAAAATGCCTCAAAGAAATGTGATATCATGGAAGGCACCCGCTCTCTAGCAAACTCTTCAAGTCATGCCAATGGTGATGCAGGAAAGCCTGACTTTAGGATTTCCCACATCACCACAAAGGCTAGCAAAAAACCATGTGGTGTTGTGGTGGAGGAATACAATGACGCTTTCAAAGGTTGAGGAGTTGGGGTTTACAACCATTGGTTATATTTTCTTAAAATTTTCTAAGGAATTTTCAAAAATCCCATTTTGAACATATTCTTTAATCATGACATTCCATGATATCACATTTCTTTGAGGCATTTTTTGAAATAGTTCATTTGCTTTGTCTATGCTTCCACATTTTCATGTATGTCTAGTAGGGTACTTGTAAGTACAACATATGACAAAAAATCCCTATTGTTATGCTTTGATGGATGTCCCTTCGTTATTACTAGATATCTGATGTAGTGCACATTATTATAGTGCACGCCTATTTTTCAGATTATTTCATTTAGCATCACCAATATTCTCCAAAAGAACATTGTCCCTGTTTAAAATGATGGAAATGGTTCACATCTCTCAAAACAATTTCTCTTGCAACAATCCTGGAGATGAATTTAGATGTAGTGTGAAAATCAGAACATACTCGAAGGTTCTTAACAACTCTAATAGTTGTACCAAGATCCATGTTTAACAAACCAAATACAATTGATAACTTTTCACTATGGTGGCAGATAAATGATTCTTTTACTGTCAAAACATTATACATTCCATTCTCATTGTATCTATTGTCATACCTCTCACTAAAATTGTTATTTTATTACCACTATCCTACTGCCTCTGCAAAAGAGCTCCATTTGAAGGCATCTTGACTACATATTATGCACAAAAAAACTCTACAAGTGCAACAATACATTTAGAAGACAAAATATGAATTCATTGAAATATTACTGTCTATGCAACATAATATCTTCAAATGAAGGAGCACTATAACTATAACGAAGAAAAAACTGTGTAGGCATTGTTAACACTGATAAATGAAGAAGATAACACATTGAATTAGGTGACTGATATTACTAAAAGGAATATCATTGTTAGAGAGTTGAAAACTATGAACTTTCCTCTATCCTATAGGACCAAGTAAGGAAGAACACTATCAAACAGTTATTGAATCATAACAAACAATCTAAAAATAATGAAAGTTACTATCAAATGGTGACAAAGATCTATCTTAAAAACTATGAAGAGACAAATGCACTCATTTCCCTAAAAGAATAACACTGTCATAGGAATCTTTAAGCTATGCATCACCAACCATACCAAACCTCCATAGTAGAAACAACCATTCAAGAATGAGATTGACAGAATAAGGTATAGACTCCCCCTGCGATTTGCTCATAAAACCTTTCTCTGTGGACGGATAGATGGATGGACACACAAGACACCATTGTTTCAAATTCAAAATTGTTGGCTCTTTCACAATTGTTTGCTTAATTTATTTTATCTAAGATAGCCTATTGTATAGAATATTCTCTCAAAATCATAGTGAAATCCTTTATTCTAGGAAGACTGTTCAGAATCTTCCCATCATAACAATGAAAAAAAGCGTCAGTCATTAACCTAGATTTTGCAAGAGTTTCATCAAATTCTAATTTTCCACTCTCTTTTCCATTCTAAATTTTATTCCCAATTCATCCATGAAGAAATTCCTCAGCCTATAGATCTTGCTATTAGCCATAACTTTACCAGGTGTCGAGGATAGCTTTTAGTTTTTACCCAAGAAGAAATTGAAAAAATCCAGCCTTACTAGATACAATGTTTTGAAAATTTCTTTGAATTTATTCTGGAAAAGAGTTCCTGATAGTATAATGCATAGTTTTGAATTAACCTTTTTTCATGAATTCCATATCTTTGATCGGCTATTTCGAGCTTGATGAACTTCATCAAGAATGAGCAGACCTGTGCTCTCTAAAACCAGTTTTCCAATATGCTTAGCCTCTTTAGGAAGGCTCACATTTGTCTCACAAGTTAGGTATACAAAAATATTGTAGCCAATAACAAGCACACTTTTTATTCTATGCCACTCATGAAGCATCACCAAACACCTCAAATTTTTCAAATGTTTTCCCATGATCTGGTTACTCTTAGCCAGTTTTATAATCTCTTCATATTCACAATTTGAATGAATTTCATTCCAAAAGTTCCTTGATCTATTTAGCATGTAAACTAGAATGTCAATACTCCACTTCTTGAACTCTATTTCCCAAGGGAAAATCATGTTTTTTGGAGAAATAATCAAAGGCCTGCTTCTAGGAAACAATTCCAAGTAGGTCTTTAGAAAACTTATTTCTCATGCTTCGAGCATAGGAAAAACATTTCTCATTATAAGTTTTCTGTTTCCTATGCCCGAAGCATGAGAAATAATGAGAAATGTTTTTCCTGCACCCGGAGCATGAGAAATAAGTTTTCTAAAGACCTACCTGGAATTGTTTCCTAGAAGCAGGTCTTTGGTTATTGCTCTAAAAACCTTTCTTTTCCCTTGGAAAAAGAGATTTCAAGAAGTGGAGTATTGACATTCTAGTTTACATGCTAAACATCTATCAAGGACCTTTTGTAATTAAATTCATTCATATCATGAATATGAAGTGATTATAAAATTGGCTAAGAGCAACTAGATCATCAAAAAACAATTAAAAAATTTGAGGCATTTGGTGATGCTTTGTGAGTGGCATAGAAGAAAAAGTGTGCTTGTAATTGGCTACAATACTTTTGTATACCTAACTTGTGAGACAAATGCGAGCCTTCCTAAAGAGGCTAAGAATCTAAAAAACTAATTTTAGAGAGTCTAGGTCTACTCATTCTTGATGAAGGTCATCAAGCTCGAAATAATCGATCAAAGATATGGAATTCCTGTAGAAAGGTTAATTCAAAACTACACATTATACTCTCAGGAACTCTTTTCCAGAATAACTTCAAAGAGATTTTCAACACATTGTATTTGGTAAGGTCGAATTTTGTCAATTTCTTCTTGGGTAAAAACTCAAATCTATCCTCGACACCTGGTAGAGTTATGGCTAACAATAGGATCTACAAGCTGAGGAAGTTCTTCATGGATGAAATTGGGAATAAAATTTAGAATGGAAAAGAGAGTGGAAAAGTAGAATTTGATGAAACTCTTGCAAAGTTCAGGTTAATGACTAATGCTTTTGATCATTGTTATGATGTGAAGATTCTGAAAAATCTTCATAGAATAAAGGATTTTACTGTGATTTTGAGAGCATATTCTAGACAACAGGCTATCTTAGATCAAATAAATGAAGCAAACAATTGTGAAAGAGCCAACAATTTTGAATTTGAAACAATGGTGCCTTGTGTGTCCATCGATTTACACATAAAGGTTTTAGGAGAAAATCACAGGGGGATTCTATACCTCATTCTATCAATCTCATTCTTGAATGGTTGTTTATTGTGGAGGTGTGGTATGGTTGGTGATGCACAACTTAAAGATTTCTATGATAGTGTTATGCTTTTAGGGAAATGAGTGCATTTGTCTCTTCACAGTTTTGGTTCACTCATTGTTGGTTGTTGGTTATTATCTTGATCTCCTTTGTGATCAAAAGAACAATGAAGTTCATTGAATAACTCATGACCATTTTGCAGTGCTATGATCCGATGCTCTTTTACTTCTTACTCATTGTGTTCTCAGTCACCATGTGTAAATGAATAAGGTATAGCAATTTTGAATTAGAAACAATGGTATATGAACAAATATTTAGCCTATCTATTATGCTACAACAATTAACTACAAGTTAGAACATATCCATATCAACATAAAATAGTAGGTGCAACTCACCTCAAACTCTACTGTGGTAATTGCTTTATAAGGAATTTTTCACTCCTCCATGAACATTCTCTATGAACATAGCCAAATATTTAAAGTTCTTAACCAAAGCTCCAAAAATTAGTATCTCGTCATTACATGACTCCTAATTTTTCTCTGAGTATGACAATACTTGAGCTTCTAGTGTTTCTAGACAAAACCTACAATAGAAAAGTGTAGTCTCCATATGAAGGAACCATCTTCAGAGCTCTTCCCTAAAATGAGGGTTGAGAACATTAGAAGCAAAGCAATACCATAATTCTAAAGTAATAATTTGTATCAAGCCAAATGTCAAAAATTATAATTAAAAAGAAAAATCCTTACAATTTGGTTCTCTGACATCCACAAATTTTGAACTTAACTAAAATGAAACATATCTTGGTCTTTTAACTAGACTCTTAGGAAATTTAACAGGCACATGAGAAGAAATCAAAGCATGAATCAATATAAGACATGTGGTGAATGATAGCTAGTGGAAAGACTTTTGAATAAGTCAATAAAATTGACCTTCTTCAGTAGTTTTAACTTTTGAGAATTTTCAAAATAATATTAGGACTTGAAATTGGACCAACCATATTTATGATTTTATCTTTAGAATGTAGGAAATTTCTTTGTCGGATATTTAGAGCGATCGACCGAGAATCTAGAGTAATTGACTAACTCCTAAGATGCAATCAGGTGGAAAATAATGTTTTAGTCCATTGACATTTTTATTCCTACACTTAGGTTTTTATTTTGCACCAAAACACCCAGAAGTGTTTCACATCGGCTCAAGGTACTCTCCTTCATCGCATGTGTAATACCTGGTTTCCCGGTACTTCTTTATCTCAAGATCCTCCTTTGCATGAACTCTCAGAGAATACCACCCAACCTGGTTATCACTAATAGCAATCCAAATTTTCCTAACCGTCCATACCCGAATGTTGCATCACAATCTATTCTTCCTACACATAAAAATGCCACATATTAACCCCTTCCAAATAAAACATTTAATCACCATAAAACCATAATTAATAAATCATTTCAGTTTCAGAAAGAATTTGATGTCATTTACTATAAAAAAAAAGCTTTATGAATCACAAAATATACATGAAGCCTCCTAAATGTAGCTGAAAGCAAGTTTATAGGATGGGTTTCAGCATAAGAAGCTTTCTACTACAACTCTAAATGAATGTATTATAAGAAAAAACCAAAATTATTCGTACTTGAAGTAATACAGTCAAACATTTATTCTAAAAGTATGTTAGCAGGTGTTAACTAAAAACAAAATGATTTTTTACTTGGTTTCTTTTATCAATATTCCATGTGGAAATGGAATAATCACTAAGAAACCCTAAAAAAAAAAAAAAAAAGTAAAGATTCAAGAAAGGAAATTACAATGTACTTATATGTAATGGTGAAGAAGGCACTTATATGAGCATGACTTGCATACAAATCCCTGCCATTGAATTGCCATCCATCTAAAGAGAAAATAAGAAATGTGAATATTTGAGCAATATAAGTTTGAAGGGTTATGATGTAATGATAATGGAATCACCATAAGAGCACAAGCAAGGAATAAATTCTTGTGACTATAATTATGTGATCCATAACTCTACTGGTCATGTGGTATAGTTGTGCTATAACAAATACAAGCTGCATTCATGTGTGACCCAAGTTTAATGTGGCTATGTTGTGATAGAAATGGAGGAACTTATATGAGAATTCATGTACAAATCACTATCATCACAATTAGGTGTCCAATTACTCCAATGAACATTCGACACACTTGTGGCATAAAAAAAATATAAGGTGCATTCAAGTTGACTCAATTTTAATAGGTTACAATGTAATGATAGCATGATCTAATAGTGATTACCTCTTACTGCAATAAAGAGCTTATAACTCTGGTTGACATGCAGTATTCAAGGAAGAAGCTTTCAAGGGTTAAGTAAACAGTTCTTGATATTTGTGGATCAGAGTCAAATATCACTGAAGCCTTTTCACTTTCCACTTTCCCTAATGATATCCTAGTCAAAATTTTATTTCCCAATAATATTGTTATTAATCAAGTGGATTATCATAGGTTTCTTCAAGTGTAGTTGAAGAATGCACAGGAAAAACAGAGAAGGCAAGGAATCAAATGTGAACATCTACGTCGGGATGCTCTAGTTATGCTTTCCTTACCTAATAATATCCATCTAAATGACAAAGCATACCATTGCAACCTTAAAAAGTAGTCAAGAAAAGTTCCTAAACAACATTAGGTGCAGAAATAACCTATTCAAGTTTTGCTCCCTGAGAATGGTCATTCTAAGCATCGGGGTTGTGTTGAAGTTACTATGCCCAAGGAATATCTGTATTTGCAAGTGCAAGATCTCAAAGAGCATGCTTTCATCTATAAGTTCTAGAATTATACACCTCCTATTGATGTTATGAAAGCTTTAATTTATATAGATTGGGTTGGATCGAATCAAGTGTTTTGCGTAGATCAAGGTAATGAGTTATTTATTGTATTTTTTTCTTCCAAAGAGTTTAGAGATGTCATGTTTAAGGCTAAATCGTTGGTTTTTGAGGGATCTGGTTTATTTGTTCAGCCTTGGATCCCAAACTTTGATCCTTCCTCTTCTCAAATCAAGTATGTACTATTTTGGATCCAGTTGTCCCCCCCCTTGAATATAGAGAGCTGGAAATAGTCAAAATATTGGGGAATAGATTGGGGATATTTTTAAAGCATGATTTTGAATTCTTGAAGGAAACTACCAAACCTATTAGGTTATGTGTACTTTTAGATATGACCAAGGAACTTCCTTCCACCCTTTGCATTACATCCAAGTTTGGATTCTGGGATAGACCGATTTTAATAGAAAGTCCACAAAATGTATGCACGTGCTATCATGATTTGGGACACTTAATTTTGAATTATAAAGATCTAGCAGAAAAGGTGCACCCAAATTTTGCACAAGATGATTCTTTGCAACAAGAGTCTCCCATGGCAGGTGGTATTGTGTATTCTAGGGATCTCCCTTTTGTACCTCAGTTTTCTTGCTCCAAATCTTTTGGTCATGACCTATGGAGTACTAGGTTTGGCACTACCAGTCCTCTAGATAAGGGTAAGGCCATTGCATGCTCTCATGATCCATGTAGTTCCAAAACTTTTGGACCCAATCTTCTAGATAAGGGTTAGAAATTTGGATCCAATATTTTGGATAAGGGTTAGAAACTTGTATTAAGAAAAACCATACCTCAACAACCTCATAGTGTTGTGCTTCAGGAGTTATCAATGGGTCAAAATTGAATATCGCTAACCAAAAAAAAGAGGCATCAAGAGGGTAGTATGCAGTTAGTACTCAATCTTGCAAACAAGTTTTTGCATTTGTATGTTCCACAAATTTCTTTGTCTAGTAAAAAACAGCTAGATGGGTTAGTCTTTTCATTAATGTGGGAGAATTCAACGTTGTCCATAGTTACATAACATGGGAATAATAGGTTGAATGGACCTCTTTACCTATATTGGAATCTGCTGTTTCTAAGGTTTGTGAACCCATAGGAAGTAAGGATAGTCTTTCCTATTGGGATATACTTGAGGATCAAGAGTTGGATGAGAATAGAAATATTGAAAAGTTGGCAAATCATATTTGACATTATGGTAGGATCAAATATGTTTGATGAAATTATAGAGGAATTTATAATGGAAGAAGGGAGGGTTGATGGTGTGGTGTTGGATGAGCATGATGCATTCTCAACTCCTGAAGTTGAATCAATAGTAGATATAAAGGATGGGGAGGAGGCTTGGTTTATACCAATGGTAGGAGAGGTAGTTATTATTGAGGAAGTAGTACAGGGAAAGGCAGTTGTTATTGAGGAAGTAGTGCAAAGTAAGGCAGTTATTATTGAGGAAGCAGTATAGGGTAAGGCAATTTTAATTGAGGAAGCAGTACAATGTATGGTTCCTAGCGAGCAACAAGTAAGTGATTATGATTTTTCCAAGCAATTGTTTATTTCTTAAACTCCTATTGCATCACCTGTGAAGACTTTTCTAGGTAAAAGATGGCATAAATCTAATGCAACTAAGATTCAAGAAGAAATTGAGGCTAGGCGGAAAACTACTTTGGATGGGAGTATAAAGAAGAGATCGAGGGGGGGCTAGTTACTCTCCTCACTCCTCATGAAGATTATTTCCTAGAATGTTAGGGGTATTAATTCCCCTAACAAGAGGTCCTAGATTAAGCAAAAAATTAATGCTTCTGGGGTTGATGTGGTTATATTGCAAGAGACCAAGTTGTTAGATGAAAATTATGAATCTTACATTAGTAAATGAGCTATGTGGAAGTCTTTTCATTGTCAAGCACAAGGGGCCTAAAGGGGCTTGCTAAAAAATTGGAGATCAGGTTCATTGTCAGTGGATTCCATTTACAACCATACACATTGGCAACTATTGAGGGTCATGCATTTTGATTTAAGTTTTCTATTGATAAATGTGTATGCTTTGAATTCAACTACTGGGAAGAAGGCATTACGGGATGAAATTATAGTATTCTTGGAGGAGGTAGGTGATGAGAAAGTGGTCATTGCTAGATATTTCAATGAAATTATATCATCTCATGAAAAGGTTGGAGGAATCCTACCTCCTTAGAAAACAATGGAGGATTTTAATTCCTTTGTTCAAAATAATGCTCTTCTAGATGTTCAACCGGTGAAAGGGAAATTTATATGGACAAATAGGAGGCAAGATTTTTTGTAGATAGCTATTCGATTGGACATATTTTTGGTATTACCAAATTGGTTTATAGGAAGTTATATATTAGAATTAGAAATTTTACCTTGGCCTGGGTCTAATCACTTTCTTACGTTATTAGTTATCAAGGCTAAAGGCTCTTCTCCTACATTTCAATCATCTTTTAAGTTTGAGTTGATGTGGTTTAGGGATTTTTATTTTTTGTCTCTTTTAGAAAGCTAGTGGATCCAAGATCCATATGTGGCAGGGTCATGTAAGTTTAGATTTTGTTAGAAATTGTTGCATCAAAGGTAAAATCAAATTATGGAATGTGCATGCTTTAAAAAAAAAATCATCAAAAATATGTTATTTCCAAACAAAAAGCAGTTGTAAATGATCAAATTATTTCCCAAGGTCTAGTTTCAAATTTATATGAGGTACAAAAGAGTTTACAAGTTGAATGGGAGGAATTGGTGTTGTGTGAGAAAATCTACTGGAGGAAAAAATCACGTGAGTTGTGGTTGAAAGAGGGGGATAAAAATATAAAGTTTTTTCATGTATCTTCTTAGATCAAAAAAGTTAAGAGTGCAATATTTAAAATTCAAGATAGTGTTTCAGGGGTTTGGTTATCTACTAAAGATGAAATCTACAATGAAAGTGTTAAGTTCTTTTCAAATTTACTTTCAACACTAGTTGGGCATTCCTCTAGTATTGGCCAAGAAAGAGTGGAGATGTTGCAAGAAATTAATACTTTAATTTCTCAAATTCAAAATGATGAACTTTTGTAGCCTTTCACATTGGAAGAGATGAAATTTGTTGTTTTTTCTTTAGCACATGATAAGGACCTTAGCCTTGATGGGTTTACCAAAATTTTCTTTCAAAAATGTAATTTTATTGGAAATGATCTCTTGAAGACCTTGGAAGCATCTAGGTCATCAGGTACCATGCTTAAGTAGTTTAATACAACCCATATAGCTCCGATTTCAAAAGTCAATAGTCCAGAGTCTTTTTATGAATTTCACCCTATATCTTTATGCAATACAATTTACAAGATCTTTACAAAGGCCATATGCATGTGTTTGCTTCCACTCATTCTTGGTATAATCTCAGAAGAGCAGGGGAGCTTCGTTCCTAGTAGGGAAAAAATAGAAAGGGGCCTTGGTAGTGCATGAAGTTCTGCATTCAATCTCCAAGCATAATATTTCATCTTTTGTCTTAAATATTGACATGTTAAAAGATTATGATAGGGTAGATTGGACATTTTTAATGCAAGTTTTGAATTTTTTTTGGTTTTCATGATAAATGGTGTAAGTGGATATTGTCCTGCTTCTCAGGAGAAAAGTTTTCAGTTCTCATTTATGGTGCACCAATAGGATTTTTTGGTTCCACCCAAGGAGTTAGGCGAGGGGATCCATTATCACCTTTTATTTTTATTAACCTAGCAGAGGCTCTTAGTAGATATGTTCAAAGTTCTTATAATAAGGGCTTGTTGAGAGGTATAGCTATTCTTGCTACTAATATATCAGCTACTCATTCTTTGTTTGTGGATGACACATTACTATTTGGTTTGGCATCAATTCAGGAAGCCAAACACATTAAACTTATCTTTGATAAGTATTCCATTGCATCTGGTTAGAAGATAAATGCAGAAAAATCAAAGATTTATACTTTTAATATCATGACTGGTTTGAAGGAATAGATTGTAAGGTTGTTGCTATTTCAAACTATAGAGCTTCCTTCTAAATATCTTGGCATTCCATTTTTCATTGGTGCAAATAGGGTGTCTTATTGGGATAAGGTTATCTGAAGCATTCAATCAATGGTTGTAAGTTGGAAAGGTATGTTGTTGTCTTTATTAGGGAGAATTTTATTGGTCAAGTCAGTTCTTTATGCAATTCCTAATTATTATATGGCAGTACTAAAAGCTCCTAAGTCAGTAATACTGATGATTGAAAAATTAATCAGGATCTTTTTATGGAAACGAAATATTGATAATAAAAAGAAGATCCCCTTAATCTCATTGGAAAATATGTGTGTGGAGAAATTGAAAGGTGGGGCTAGAATAGAGATATGTCTTTAGGGGCCAAGTTGGTTTGGCATATGTATTCTAAGCCTCATGCTAAATGGTATAGGGTTATGCAAGAAAAGTACCTAGATGTCCTATCCCCAATTCGAATTTTCACAGTCTCCAATCCTCCTCAAGGGTTTGTAATGTGGAATTTTATCTTACGTTGTAGAAAGGTAATTACTCCCTACCTTTCTTGGGAGATTCATAATGACAAGTGTATAAACCTAAAATCAGTCAAGATAATCGATTAATTAAATACAAGGTGTTTAATTAATAAACCCTCTTAATTCATCTACTTATAAATAAATTGAAAAATTTATTTATATAGTTCACTTTCTTAAATTCTTTCTAAAATCATTTTCTTCATGATTTAATTAAATAAAAAGCTAACTAATTTGTTTTATTTGATTAATTCCCTCTCATTAAATTTGAATTTTTAAATTCAATTCTATCACATTTCTACATAACTCTCTAACCTCCTTCCACCTCATCATCCACCTCATCAAGTGTCTCATGAATTTAAATATCTCTAATTTTAAAATGGAATTATCCTCAACAAATTTGAAACAAACTTTAGACACTTGGCTCGTCCATCTCATTTATTCTCTTCAACACTTGGCAAAGTGTTCTATTAAAGGGAACACTCTCCATGATTCCCTCTAACTTCTTCATCCTCCACTGTTCATCTTTCTAGTTGAAATCTTGACTGTCGAATCCTGCCACATCACAATATTCCTTGGAAATCCTACAAATACATCATCATCCTCTAGCATTTCACATCCCATCTTTGAGAAAACTTACTCTTTAGAAATTATCTTTGAGCATTAGAATATTAGAGCATTTAGAGCATTTGAAATTTAGCATAGTAGAAGCATATTAATTTAGAATCATGGCTTAGTTAATTAGCTGCATTTCCATTATCATAGTAGTTTTACACAACATTTGCATCATAGTCTTTAGTATCATATCCATTATCATTTACAACAAATCACATAGTTTATCAAATCATGTAGGAACTAGGATTTTTGCATTTTACAACATCCATTCCCTAGGTTGTCATTCTAAAAGTCATAGTGCATGTAAAATCTGAGAGCCATTATGATTCAAGGAATCCTCAGAGATAGGAAACAATGAAACGGTTTTAAGGAATAGTTTTATCAATTTATTTGTTATTTAGACTTCCCTAATATAATATGTTTCATTGATTGTGTGGCTTTTTTATTCATTTACTCACATTGCACAGTTCACCACACAATACATTTTGGCACCTACCGTGGGGCCTAGCCTTGTTTTATTAATATTTTATGGAAACTGTGTTTACAAGTTTAGATGTGAAAATTTTTAGTGCAACCATGAGTTCTTTTGGCGCATACAAAACAAATTTTAGTGCATACAATTCCTATTACGACGCATCTGAGACATCTTTCGGCACATACAAAACATCTTTTAGTGCATACAAGGGGTTTTCTAGCGTATTCATTTGATACTTTAGCGCATACAGTAGTTTTTCTAGTGCATTTGGTAGCTCTTTCGGTGCATATAGTGCATATTTTAGTGCATCTGGCTGCTATTCTGGCACATCTGATTTTCTTTGCAAATTTTTCAAATTCTGGAAGCCGATTAATATTTCTCTATTTTGCAGATATTTTAAACGCTATCAGAGACTTTGCTGAAACTATAAGAACATTGCCAAAGATAAATAATCTGAAACTACTAAGGGTTGTTTTTCAGGGGCTGGAGTTATTGTTGTTTCTTTTGATAAAATTAGGAACCTAGTTTAATTAAGAGGTAAATGAACACCATGTTTGTTGTGCTTGTAGAGTGGTAGGCATATGCTCTCCCATTAACTGGGTGATAAAAAATCCAGACCCATTCTTTTCATTTTGTTGCAATTTTATCCTTAGAGGGCTTGCCTGGTGGGAAAAAGTAATCACCTCAGGGAATGACCTAAACCGGGAACAAGCTAAAGCCAAACAACTTCCACCTGGTATATAAGTTTGGATAATTGAGGAAAGTTCAAGTATCATGAGGGTTGTTCTAACAAGAAGGGAAACAATGGTCTCTTACTGTATGGATAACTCCCCATGAAAAAAATTCCTATAATAAAACCTTCTTGTTATTGTAAGCTAAAATCCCATTCTATTTGCTGGTGCAAGAGGTCTAACCTCTAAAGTCATCCCATATTCTTGTGGCTTTTAGTAGAAATGAAAAGTTCGTCATGGGAGATTCATGAGAATTGAAGCTTGGCTGACCTGAGAAGTGAGTGTCATGGAGGGGAGCTAGTGTGGTCAAGCTTCTAATCATCCACTAAAATTAAGCATAGCTAGAGTAAAATCCAAGTGGGAATCCAATGAATATTATCATAAACAACCTTAGGAATTGTATTTTTTTGATGTGTCTTACATGTGTGTTTTAAAATAACATTCAAACAAACATCACACATAGAATGTACAACCACTGATTCAGAAGAAAATCCATTCAAACAATCAAATCCTTGCTAGAAAAACAAGAAAAATTAATCAAACTATCAGAAAAAGTGGCATTCCCCAGACTAGCGCATCCATTCTCTATTCTAACGCATTGCGCTTGTATTCTGGCGCATCCATGTTATCTTCCAGCACGTACATTCCCTATTCTAACGCATCTGAGTCATTTTATAGCACATTTGGTTCATCTTCTAGCGCATTTGTAGAACCTTTTAGCACATTCCACCTACAAAAAATCCAGTTAAGATCACATTCAGGGGAAGTCCAATGCATCCCTGGCTATTTTTAGCGCATATTGTCTGTTGTTTGGCACATCCGAGTCATTGTCTAGTGCATTTAACCTATCTTTTAGTACATTCAGTCTTTGTTCTAGCGCATATTGTCCATTGTATGACATGTACAATCCATTCTCCAGTGCATCTGAGGAACAACCCAACGCATCCAAGCCATCTTTTAGTGCATCCATTCAATATTTTAGTGCATCGGTACCCTGTTCTGGTGCATCTAGTAAATTCAAAACCAGAGAGCTAATTTCATCCCTTGCTCGTTAGTTTGAACCAAAATTATGGATCCTTGTCAGCAAAGAATCATTCCTCAGATAGAACATAGTCTTAAACTTGTTGAACCTAACATTTTCAAGTGAAATTATTCAAACTAAACCAAGATCTAACACCTTAAAGTGCCTAAACATCCATCATACCTTTGATTATTAAGATAATTTTCCTCATTAGGATCGGTCATCCTTCATCATGAAACAAACATTGTATAATCAAACTTAACTTAGTCTTATCAATATAATTTGTCATTCTATTTGACTTAGTTATTACCCTTGGCACTCCTCTAAGCAAAGGTCAAAGTTTAGTTAAATTGTAACACTTGTATGCCTGTTCAAACAAGATCACAAAGGTAGAAACTCAAAGAAAAAGAACTTGAAACTCAAAACACCATGGTTGAAGCTGAAGAAAATCCTTTCCATAAACTCCACCAGTCTGAAGGTGATGAAATAATTGAAGAAGATGTCCAACAAGCTCAACAAGATCCAAATTTTCACAAGTTCCTAGAAAATATTTTTGAAAAAGATGGAGAAAATACCTTTTAATGTTGGCTAAAAAAGATTTCAAATTGCCTGATGACTTTGATGTTAATCAACTGAAAGGAGCACCTAAAGAACTGAAACTAATCCTCCAAACACATATCTAGTAGCTGCATTAACTCATCAAATGAAAAATCTACAACAACTCCAAGACATGCAAAGAGGAACCACAAAATGTTACTTGTTGCAAGACATTTGCCCATATCCTTTTGATCAAAGTGTTAACATGATTCCATTTCCCAAACATTGTGAATTACCAAAGTATGATAAATATAATGGTAAAACTAACCCTATAGATCATGTAAGGGAATTTTGAATCATGAGCCTTGATTTTGTACATGAAGACACTTATTTGATGAGATTGTTTCCACACAGCCTAGGTGGACAATTCATGGAATGGTTCTCCAAACTTGCTCCAGGTATTAAGACCTTTGAAGAGCCAGTTAACAAATTCATCACCCGATACTCCTACAACATACAACACGAGATAACCATGAAGGACCTTTGTAATACAAAACAAAAAAAGGGTGAATCATTTCTCATATTTTTACAAAGATGGAAAAAATTGTTTGCAAGATATGCTCATCCAATACCTGAAAAAGAGAAGATGGAAAATTTCATTGATAATTTAAATGATGAGATGAGCTATAGACTTGAATTACAATGCCCACCCACCTTTGAGAAAATGATTGAAAATGAAATCAAAATTGAAGAAGCCTTGGTCAAGAGAGGAGTTTTGAAACTCTACAATGAAGGAAACAATGCTGCAAATTCTTCCAACAATTATTGCAATAGTGAAAAACCGAAATTTTGGCAAAGAAATAAAAATGCTGGTAATCATGATACTTCAGGTGAAACAAAAAATGCAAAATTAGTATTTAACTTAACAATAGTTGCCACCAAGACTAATCAAAACAATAACCCAACCAACAATCAAAACCACAAACAAAACACCAACCAAAATAACAATCACAATAATGCTGAATATAAAACACCACCATATCGAACATCCTCAAATCAAAGAAGGTTCACACCTTTGGGATAGTCACTTGAATTAGCATTAAAGGAGCTTCTTGCAGCTAAGGTTATAACATTACCAAAAGAAAGAGATTGAGAACCAAGAGTTAAGCTATCTTGTTGGAATGATGCACATTACTGTAACTTTAAAAGAACAAAGGACACAAGAAAAATGATTGCATGCAACTCAAACATTTGGTACGAGATTTGATTGATAGAAAAAAAATATTTGTAGGACCCCAAACAAATGCTGATCATGGAGCATTTAAGAATCCTTTACCAAACTACAAAAAGGGGGAGTCCTCTTCATCAAACACCAAAGGGAAAAATGTGAACTAAGTTTATGATTTCACCATTCACCATATTGAAGTAGTTGAAGATCAAATCAAGGATATCAAAATCAAGGGCCAAAAAGACACTATTGCAGTTGAGAATCAAGTTAGTGACATCACAATTGACCACGAACAAAGCACTGTTACAGCTATAACTCATCTCCATGACATTAACACCAAATCACATCAAACCAATGAAATCATACCATTGAAACTTAACAGAAACTTTGCTGCAAATGAAAATCAGATTAATGTTATTAAAATCAGAGAGAAACAAGACCATCAATCAGTCAATGCAACCACAAGAGGGTAGGCCAAAGTAATATTGAAAGGAGCTACATCTAAGATAACTACTACCCCTTCAACTCAATACAACATTGTTGATCAATTATAGAAAATCCCAGCTCAAATATCAATATTGGAACTACTGAAAATTTCACCAGACCCAAAAGAAATTATAGAACAAGCTCTAGTAGCCACCACAGTACCTAATAATCTACAAGTTTGTCAGTTCCAGGCTATGGTGGGACACTTGACCGCACCTCATTTCCTATCATTTTCCAAACATGATGATGTATCACTTACCCATCCACACAATGCTACCCTCCACATTGAGGTTCTAATTAAAAAACACTGTGTTAAACATGTTTTAATAGATGGAGGAGCTGGTTTAAATATTTGTACTTTAAAAATTGTGTGTGCACTAGGATATTTTGAAAATGACATTGATGCTAGAAGAAATATCACTATAAAAGCCTATGATGATGAAGAGAGATCCTCCCATGGAATGATTGTGTTACCCATTCAAGTGGGGATGATTGTGAAGGATACAATCTATCAAGTGTTAGATAAGGAGTTGACATACAACATACTCTTGGTATGTCCTTGGATTCATGAAATGCAAGCAGTACCAATGATTGAAATTTCCTTTTAATGGACAAGAAATCACCATTTTAGTTGATTCTATCAATCCTCAATATGGCAACACACTCAAAACAATCCAAGATTCTTTTGTGCCGCATAATAGATAAGATCACACTCCTAGTTCATCCAATAGTGAAAGACAACTAAATTCTATATCAAAATGGGTTGAGAAAAAGGGTTAGTCAAAACATAAGGGTATCAATGACTCTACTCCATCAGGTAATGAAAGTCAATTAAATTCTTCATCAAATTAGCTTGAGGAAAAGGTTCAATCAAAAGATAAAGGCATTGTCGATTCTGCTTAATCAATTCATGAAAGTCAACTAAATTTCCTATCAAAACAGTTTGAGAAAAAGATCCAGTTGAAGGATAATGGCATGGGGGAATATTCAATTGAATAATCCTTGTGCCTTTCACAGTTGCTACCTTCACCAAGATCCTATGGCCAACCATCCACATCAAAAAAACATCTTCACAACCAATTACACTCTTTGATGGAAGATTCGTAAAAGAAAGCACCCAAGAAGATGAATTTGAGGATAAATAAATTTTAAATTGGTTGTACAAAGATGAGGAATCTCAAGAATCAACTGCTAGTGTCCAAACAAAGCAATACGAAAAAGGGTTCACAATTTTAGAAAAGATGGGGTATGATGGAAAAGGTCCTATCAACAAAAGAAAATAAGGCATCATAGAACCAATACAGCCTATCCTAACTAATCCAAAAGAAAAGATAGGACTGGGATACAAAGAAGAATCAAAAGAAGAAAACAAGTAACAAGTTGTTGAATGAATCCTCCAATTATGGGATAGTTTTGAAAAATATTCCAATGAGTATGAATGGGACTTTCTCTTTGAAGAATATTTCCATGACAAAGAAATTTATGTGATACAAAGGTATGCACCAACATGTGTGGAGAGACAAAGCTCGAGTTCTAGAGCTCTTGAATTTGGATCACAAAATATCAATGGCTCAAGTGAAGACGATCAAACTTCGAGAAAGATAGATCCTTTGGAAGAGAGTAACATCATAGACCCTAATATTGTTATTGAACACTTTGATGACATTTCCATCATGACACTTACCCCTTTTGAGCTTATCCAATTTGATGATTCCTTACCACTGGTACACCATGAACTAATTGACTGGGAGTAAGCCGAGCCTCTCGACGTCCCTATCTTTGCAAATGATGACGCCAAAACATGTTCCACCATCGAATCTCATAATGAAGTTTCAAACAAGGGGAGTTCCAAATCTCCTAGCTGTAAAATGAATATAAAAAATAGATCTAATGGTGAAAACCATTTAATGGCAATATTAGATCAAGAAAAAGTAAAAATAAAGAGCGCATCTAATGGTGAAAACCTTTTTGAGACACCAAAATATGGGAGATTTGACACTCTTCCCGAGCCCTATCATGAAAGATCATCAATACTGGTTGAACCTACACACTCCATCAACATTGACACAACAAAAACAATGAAGACCTTACATCTAGCAACATCCATGACAGATCAGGAAAATCCCAGCTTTATCAAATTCTTTGAAGAGAGACAAATCAAGTTTGCCTGGTCCTACACTGACATGCCTAACATAGATCCAAATTTGATAATGCATCACTTATCTCTACCACCTGGAGTGAAACCCGTCAAACAAAAACTCAGAAAAATGCATCCACATATCACCTTGTTGGTAAAAGTAGAATTGAAAAATTTGTTAGATGTCGGGTTCATCCATCCTATTGATTATGCTGAATGGATCTCCAATATTATACCAATTTCAAAACCCAACCACAACATCAGGATATGTACGGATTTCAAAGATCTCAACAAAGCATGCCCAAAAGATGATTTTCCTTTGCCCAACATTGATATCATCGTGGATTTGACAACAGGTCATGCCATGTTATTACTTATGGATGGATTTTAAGGTTACAACCAGATAAAAATAACACTAAAAGACCAAGAGAAAACCAATTTCATCTGTCCTTGGGGTACCTTCTATTGGAACGTCATGCCTTTTGGGTTGAAGAATATTGGAGCTACTTATCAATGTGCAATGACCACTATCTTTCATGACATGATGCACACCTTTATGGAGGATTACGTAGATGACTTGTTGGAAAAATATTTCACTAGAGAGGGACATCGGGAAATCCTAAACAAAATCTTC
This sequence comes from Sequoiadendron giganteum, assembly GCA_007115665.2. Lineage (NCBI taxonomy): Eukaryota > Viridiplantae > Streptophyta > Pinopsida > Cupressales > Cupressaceae > Sequoiadendron > Sequoiadendron giganteum. The sequence goes on from CM021103.1 coordinate 310,168,065, forward strand.
ACTCATTTGGAGAAATTCAATGTAAGATTAAACCCAAAGAAGTTTGTATTTGGCATGACATCAACAAAACTATTGGGGTACATAGTCTCAGAAAAAGGCATCAAAGCGGATCCTGCAAAAATCAAAGCTATCATGGAAATGCCTCCACCAGAGAACATCAGCCAACTGAGATCATTACAAGGATGATTCCAATCTATCAGGAGGTTCATTGCACAACTGGCAGATAAAACTCATCCTTTTAATCATTTTCCACATAAAAATGTTTTCTTCAAGTGGGACGAAAAATGTGAAGCAACTTTCAATCAACTGAAATAGTATATGATGTCTCCTCCCATACTGGTGCCACCTATAGAAGGAAAACCATTATTACTCTACATAGAAAAAATTGAAGTATCTTTGGGCACTCTACTAGCACATGAAGATTCTACGGGAAAAGAAAGGGCTATTTATTACATGAGCAGACCTTGAATGTCTATGAAATCAACTACACATTTATTGAAAAATCTTGTTTGGCAGTAGTATTTTCTACTCAACAACTAAGACACTACATGTTAACCCACACCATCAAAATCATAGAAAAAATTGATCCATTGAAGTACCTACTCAACAAAGCTGCCCTAACATGAAGACTAGCCAAGTGGGTAATGATTTTGAGTGAATTTGACATCCAATATGTGGACAGGAAAGAAATCAAGGGTTAAGCGATAGCAGATCAATTAGCTGAAGCACCACTACAAGATGATCATCCAATGAACATTGAGTTTCCAGATGCAAATGTCCTTACAGTGTCAACACAACAATGGGTGTTATATTTTGATGGATCTTACACACAACATGGATCAGGTGCAGGAATCTTGTTTGTCATGCCACAAGGACACACCATTCCAAAATACTATAGGCTCATGTTTCCTTACACAAATAACATGACTGAATACAAAGCACTCATCATTAGAATCAAAGTAGCAGTTGAGTGGAAGATCATAGAGTTGCAAGTCTTTGGAGATTCTCAAATGGTCATAAATAAGGCGAATAATGATTATTAGACAAAGGATGACAAGTTGATGCCATATAAAAGAATGGTGGATGATTTCAAAAAGTATTTTGTTGAGATCAAATTTGAGCAGATTCCAAGAGGGGATAACAAAGTTGCTGATGCTATGGAAACCATTGCCTCTCTCCTATAGATACCTAAAAAAAAAGCTCATTATGAGTTCATGGTGGAACAAGTGCTTAACCCTACCTATGACAACCCTGAATCCCAAGTCATTTTCCATCTAGTTGATGCTAAGTCCTCAATTTATGGGAAGATCTATACCTATTTAAGAGATAATACCATTCCACCCGATCTCTCCCCAAAAAAAAATGTAGCTTTATCCACCAAGCTGTACGACACACCGTGATAGTGGATGTACTTTACCGACGAGGTGTTGATTGAACTCTCCTCCTTTGTCTAGAATGTAACAAATCTGAAATGGCCTTGCATGAAGTTCATGATGATATCTGTGGAACTCATTCAAGTGGACTAACTTTAGCCAAGAAACTCCTACATTTGGGGTATTACTGGCCGAATATGGAGAAGGAGTCTTTTCATTTTGTCAAGAAGTGCCACAAATGCCAAATCCATGGAAACCTGATGCATGCACTAATGTAAGAGCTACAACCATTTGCATCAACATGGCCTTTTTGTCAGTGGGGACTCGATCTTGTAGGTAAAATTCATCCGTCATCATCCAATGGACACAAATTCATCATCCGAGCCACAAAATATTTTACAAAGTGGATTGAATTTGTTCCCCTAACCACAATCACTAGAAAACAAATCGCATCCTTCATCCTAAATTACATCATCTATAGGTATGGCATTCCTCAGTCCATTATTACTGACAATGGTAGACCTTTCAAGAATCAGGATGTCCAAGAACTTTGTGAAAGGTTTCATATCCAACATCGATTTTCTACACCATACTACCCTCAAGGAAATGGCCAGGTAGAGGCCTCAAACAAAACTATTTTGAAGATCCTAAAGAAAACCGTCAACGATGTTGGACATGATTGGCATGTTCAATTGAACCCTACTCTATGGGCCTACCGTACCAATATATGCACCCCGACAGGAGCCACACCATATTCTCTCGTCTATGGAGCAGAGGCTATTTTACCTATTGAGGTTGAGCTACCATCACTCCGTGTGTCACTAAAGGGGATCATTTCAGATGAAGATTATCGGGTGTCTAGGATACAAGAGTTAGAACTGTTGGATGAACATCATCAACAAGCTGTGGATCACCTAAAATCCTATCAATAAAGGATGTCCAAAAGTTATAATCATAGGGTTAAACCTAGAAAATTTCAAGTGGGCGACTTAGTCCTGAAAGAAAATCCCTTGTAATCAACAAGATCAAGAAAAGAAGGGGAAATTTGAACCAAAGTGTCTAGGTCCCTTCATCATTGTATTAGTTTATGGATCTGGAGCATATCATTTGTCTACGCCTGAAGGGGATTTGTTCGATGAGCCTATCAATATTCTGCATCTCAAGAAGTTCTACACCTAAATCATCTAGTGCACATTAAAAGTCCTGAAAAAATACAAAAAAAATCAGAAAATGCCCTGAAAAAATAGTTACCTTGATGAAAACCTGGCAAACAGGCATTTGGTGACAAAAAAAATTCAAAAAGTAAAAAAAAAACAAAAAAACTCAAAAATATCAAAAATACAAAAAAATCAGAAAAAGGAAAAAATACAAAAAAGGTGAAAAATTGAAAAAAAATCATAAAATCTGAAAAAGTGTAATAAAATCAAGTAGTGAAAACCTGGCAATAGGCGATATTTGCGATAGATTAGCTTTTCCATCTATTTGAGCATGTGTCGACCATTCACTTTCACCATCATTTGGCTTGTCATCGAAGAAAAGTACATATCCTAGCATCGCGATCGTGTCTCACCTTAGCCTGGGGGAAAAATCCTAAACTCATTGGGGGAAAATAAACTTTGAGCTTAAATCAATAGACAGACAATAGTACTACATCGTCACAAACACAAAGATCACAATGAAATATTCAACATTGAACATACATCAATCATCAAACGTATCAAAAACACATATCCATATCAAACAACTAAAATCATTCAAATCAAAGCAAATCCAAATGGATGATGTTCCTTTGAATCAGGGCTTTATCATGTTACATGAATGTTCAACGGTTGTACATTGATTTTTTTTATCATTTCTCTGGAGTACCTTGATGATGTCCTAAACTAGAGGAGCTAGGAAGGAGAATGATATTTTCTTTGTCTGCTAACTGTGAGTTGATCATTACTACCGTGCAAATTGTCGCCAGACGTGCTCTACAAAGTATCATTGATGACATTCTGAATTTGCATAGGAAAATGATTAAATCTTGTCTATTTATGCAAGGAATGCTCAAGTCATCTTAGTTCAATTATGCCTAGATGCTTGTGTTAACTTGCAATATCAAAAATCATGGAAGTAGTACTCAAGTCATCATGGTCTAATTATACCATCGATGCTTTTACTCACTTTCAATATTTTAAAGGATCAATGATGATAAAAATCATGACAAATCAACTGCTACGATGACAACCCACCTTAGATCTACATGGTAGATTAGATTGCATCCATATTAGTTCTACATCTGTATTTCAGGATTTTCCAAGGTTGGGACAATTTTCAAACGAGGTTATCTCTATCATTAAATGGAATGAGTATACTTGACATTAACAAAAACATATCATTCTCATATAGTTGCATAATCATTTGCATATCATACATCATCCATACATTACATCATAATATTTGCATTAGAAAACAGAAAAGAAGTGCATTGCATCACATTCGCATAATTAAATCCATCTCATATAGTGTAGCAATATCATATATTTGCATCAGGAAAATACAAAAAAAAATTGCATCACATTTCATTTGCATACATCTCATAGAATAAACCATCATCCATAAAGCATTTAGAATCATAATCTATACATTATCGTATCATCAATGCATCCATACATAATCATATAAGCAACATATAAACAACAAATAAGCATCATAACACAGAAATCAAATGAATTCATCATAGGCATCCATCATAAACACCATATAAACACATATAGATCAACCATCATCACTGCATATCATATATAATCTCAAAATGATGTCAAGTGTACAAGGATGTCCAAACATATAGAGAAAATACATAAAAAATGTGGCAGTGTATCATAATGTCTCAACTAAGTCGGTGTATACACATGTCTCAAAGTACATCAAATATGATCAAATGGAGCTATGTGGTACTTCCCCCAAACATCGCTGGCCTCTTTGATCCTCCTACTAAACCACCTGATGTACCTACACCTGATGGACCTGTACTCAAATCCCTACCTGATGGATCTCTGTGTGGTGGCTATGTCACACCCATGTTAGTAGTTTGAGACTAACTCCTTCCAGATCGAGACTGTGCACAACTAACCCTCTGCTTTGTAGGCAGTAACTGATGATACCAATCCTGATAGTACTTAGCCTCTCTAGTGATCTGGGTAACCTCTTAGAGCATGTTGCCTATGGTGGTCCCCTTGGCCACTCTCTGCATCCTATCGAACAGGGCCTCTTCTTGCTCTCCCTATTGTCTCGTCGTCTCTCTCTCGACTATCAAGGTGGTGATCTACCCCTATGCCTATGATAACAAAGCCTGCACCTATGCCAACTGATCCTATAGTGTCTGAACCTGAACCTGTAAAGTAGCTATCTGTGTCTGTTGCTACTGCAAGGGCAACCTAATCTGCACACACTACTGTGTTGCAGCCACTAGTGATCTCCTCTTCCAGGGTACCATAAAATATCTCACATTGAATGCTAGTCTACCACTACCTCTTCCACCACCATCTCCGCCTCCATCACCATCTCCACCACCATCATCTCCACTGGTGGAGCTTTTAAAATTTTCCCCTCCATGAGTTTTCTTTTACTATGTCCTTGGCTCTAATTGTTTTGGTTTTGGGTTTTGGGGTTTTACCATTAATCTTGGTCATGGTTGTTTCTATTCGAGCATTGACTTGTTATTGAAGGTGGTTGGCCGCATAAGTATGGTCTGAACCCATTTTGTTCATTGCATTATCGACCCCTCTTTACCTACCCTCTCAGTCTTTTGCGTTTCGACTGTGTTTTATTTTTCCTTAGTGTCGAGTTGATAAATGACTAAATTTTTAGATTAATCTCTAAAATTTTTGGCCTCGAGGGTCATTTCCCCGTCCACCTAGTAGGTCCCCTTTTTATGAATAACTTTTTGGCTTGTGCAGGTTTCATAACCGTCTGATGGAATGATTCGCATCCTGACCATTCCCCGCTAGCCTCACAAGGTTTTTGATGATGTCACAATAATGTTGTGAGGTATGCGAGATGCTTCCATCTGTCGCCTATGATCATGGGGCCCAGTCCTTGTTCAGTGATCAATGAAGGACACTGATGCTGAAAACTATTTTCTTTAACAATGCATTGTGGTTGTTCCTCAATGATCTCACACAATTAAAACACCAGTTTCAATAATGTTGTGAGGTGTGTGAATTGTTGACGCGTGGATGCCAATGTCGTATGAGAGATGATTGAGGTGGGAACCGTTCGTGTTGAGGTGGTGTCCTGTAGGTGAATTTTTATTCTCTTGAGGTTTGGTGAACAAACATGGCACTTTCAAACCACTTTTGACTCGATCTGAATCATTCTTTTTGGCTTACATTGATTTGGATCAACGCCTAGAATTTGAAATAGACTAGTGTTGTACTATAGCCATTTTATCTAGCGCGAGTGAATAGTAATGGTTGAGTTCAGACTATGCTCCCATAATTAAATGCTAAAAGATCAGTGAATTTCTATTTTCGTGCGTATGTCCACGCTAAAGAAGAATTTCCTGGTACCAAGTGAAGTGAGCCGTCTTCGTGGTAATTCAGCCTCACTGCCATTGACATTCTGCAGGTGAAACTGTAAGTGACACATATACCATATCATGTGTTTTCATAAGGTCTTATGGTTGTTTGAGAATAATTATTGACTGCATTTTGTTTTGTTCCTGAAGGATTTTTTGGGTTAATTTTCTTTAAAATGTTTTAAAGCTTGTCCTAATAATTGTTGTATCTTCTTGAATTGTGAAGCATTTTGTCTAAGCCTATAGGGTGTAAGCTATAATTATTTGAAACTTCAAAACCCTAGCTCAAACTATTCTCTGTCTTGTGTAAATGGCATCCAAGGCCCGAAGCTCTAGCTCTGAAACTTCTACTAGGTCCTTTTCCCAGGATATTACTTGTTAAAACCCTCTACCAGCAAAAAGCTTGAGGGAAAGGATTTTTTTTATGGGCCCTTACTCCTGGAAGGGTTAACTGATAAACAATGCGTGATTCAGGACGCTGAGCTACCGTTTACTAGATGGCAATTGTTCTCAAATTGGTTTGGGAACAAGAACTTATGTGTTCCTCTGTGTAACCCTTGGAGGTTGGATCTTGGTAAGCTAGTGGTCCCTGATGTCTATTTGGATGTAGATTTGTTGAAAGATGTTGCTGCAAGGTATGAACCTATAACCAGAGTCGTCAGAACACATTCTGGCATAGAAATGGTGAAGATAACTAGAGAGGAAATTATAGAGATATTTGGTCTTCATGAATGGAGTCAGGATATGGTTACCATCAATCTTGAGGTTTTCAGAGAAGAATAAAAAAATACCAAGGGTTTGTTCAAAATATCTCTGTTGATACCTCATTTGGCAACCTCAGGAAGAGGAAAGAATAAGAAGCAGGTAGTGATTGGTAAAAATGAGCCAGAACCTTTTCCTGTGAATTAATTTTCTAACTATTTTAGGAAGACATGTTGTGCCTTGTGCTAAGTTCTAGGAATTAGATTGAAGACAACTTTGCCTACTAATATCATGTACATGGCTGCAAATCTCCAACATCTAGGTTTTAATGCGGTATATGATTTTTCCACTTACTTGGCATTAAAAATGCATGGGTTTCTGGTGGCCCTTAAGGAAGGAAAGACTTGGGTTGGTTTTAGGTGGTTTTCCCTATTGATGCACATGTTTTTGTATAGGGGCTAGGTAGTGTTTGGGAAAGATATGGAATTGAAGAAGAGGGAGGATAATGTTGACATTCCTATCCAATATTGGACCAAGATCCTTGATATGCATGATTATAAATTTGATTATGTAACGTTTCAGAATTTCTTTGGGTCCAAGTTGAGAGGAGCTCTAGTTCATAATCCACCCAAGATTCCTAAGGAGATTCATGATTTCTTGAGGCCAATGGAAAGAAGGCTTGAATTAAATTTGAAAAATAATTGGGGAGATATTATCCCTTATCACAATACAACAATTTTTAGAGTATATGGCACTAATATCAACCCATATGTTTTACCCAGGGATGTGCCTTTGAGAATTGGGTTTTTATAAATCATGAGACAGTTGGGCTGTGCTCAAGATATACATTTTCCAATAAAACAAAAGAAGGGATCTTTCTTTCCTGAGTATATGACGTTTGCTGATTTTGTTATGGAAAAGGGAGGATGTAAGGATTTATACACATTGCTTTGAACTTATGGATTAAAGAATGTACGCCCTAGGAATCATGACCCTGAGGGTTTTATTTCTCAAATGAAGGCCAAGCACTGGACTGAAACTTTCATCCATAATTTCTATTTTCTTGAGGACATTATAAGGAACATTTTTTATTTAGAGATACAAGAAGAGAGAGAGGAAAAGTATATTGCCTTTACCAAGATGTTGAAGAAGAATCAAGAAAAGATGCCTGCTTTTAATCCCATACCAAATATCAATGGTGAATTGAACATAGCTATGTATGCTATTGACAATTTTGAAAGTTTGGTGGGGATTCTGAAGGAGGAACGGGTTGTGGAAGAAAGGAGAAAGTCACAAACTATTGAGGAATACCTTGAAGTAAGGTTGGAGGAAAGACCTACTTATCAGCCCCCGAAGAAGATCAAGGTTTTTTCTAGGAAAAAGGGAAGTAGGGCTAAAGAAGCTGCTAAGGGTGTTGTACCATGATCTTCAGGGCAATCATTGCCAAATATTGTTGATCTAGATTCCCCTCCGAAGCTTTCTGACCAAACATGTCCATCATCACCAAAGAGATAGAAAATTGAAAGAACAAAGGTGGTTGAATATGATGATGATGAGGATGAAGAGATCATTGTCACTCCTGATGAAATGCATCAGGGAATTCCATCTTTTCCATAGGACATTTCATCAAGTTTTGGAGCTGTTGTTTTAAGGTTGGGAAAAGATGAAATAAGGGGGATAACCAACAATGATGAATTGAGGATGGAAGCCTGGAGAGAGTTCATGATGGATGACTCTTTTATCAAGATCAATGCTTATAAGGATTTTGTATGGAGGGAACATGTTTCATTATATGCTGAGAAGGTGGCTCAAGAAATAAGTTTGCACCCTGAGCTCCTAGAACAAGTAATTCAATCTAATGCCAGGTTGCAGATGAAGGAAAGATTCAAAGAAATAACACCAGAGCAAGGCCGAGAATTGGTATAGAAGAGTGGAGTACTATTACTTCCTGAATGGGATATTGTTGATGCTTTGGTGTTCGATACAATAAGAAGGGCCAATAGGCCACTTCTTGCAATCGATTAAGAAGTTGCATTGGCGCTTAAAGGGTTAGCCTTTAGTGAGGAGTGGGATGCTTTGGCAATTTGGTCTTTGTCCACTAGATCTAGGAAGCCAGTAGTCGCAGAACCATCTGATTTGAGTGGTCACATTTTTGTAAGAAGAGTTGATGATACCCCAACATTGGATGCTACAAATATTGTAGTGAATGTTGCCAAGTTCACTAGGGAAACTGTTGAGGATTTGACCAAGGATCGAGATACTTTGAGAGGCAAATACAATGAAATTATTATTGAATATAATAAGAGTCAACAAAAGGTGGTAGAACTAGAAATTGAGTTGGCATTACTAAAGCAACAAATGGAGACATTGAAGTATCAAGGGCAGACTAGCTGTAGTAGTACTATCTCTGACCCACCAATGGAGCAACCTCAACCCTCTTCACAAGGAAAATCCTTAGCTATTGTTCCATATAATATGGGATAGGTTCCTATTACAGTTGAAAGGGATAATAGCCCAGGAGGAGGAATCTCTAGGGAGAAATTAATTTGTCAAGTTGAGGAGTATAAGGAGATGGTGTAACAAATCTGGGAATCAACAGGGAAGAGAAATTCGGTGATTTTGGACACTGTGTTGAGACACTTAAACAAGAGGGTCCAGGGAAAATTAAATAGTGTTCATACAAGTTATGCTATGATGTTGCAAGCACTTAAGATGTTCCCGAGAGATAAAGAATTGGCCACCCCATTGCTGGACAGATGGAGCCCTAGGATTGAGAAACTGACATTCATGGGAGTGGGAGAAAACCAACATGGGGATAAGTATCCTATGGTTATATCAACTTATCAATTTGTCAAAGGAATTGTGGAGCAAAATTTTCAGGGGTATGTTGCCCCTATGGAACTAAAGATCAAAGAGTTAAAGGCCAAATATGATGGAATGGACTTAACTCCATTACCACAAATTTTGCATAGTCATGACGAGGTAAAACCTTTGCAGGTTTGGAAAGACCAAATGGTTAATTTAATAAGGAGGCCACATCAGTAATGATAAAGTATGCACCCTATCGAGATAAGATTAATTAGATTATTTCTTTTAAGTGGCCATTTGAGGAAGATTTTGAATTATGGAAAAAGGTGTTCACCGATGAGTTTGAAATATGAGTACTAAGGTTGAGAAATGTGACTTGGACATGTATAATACAAGTCTGGCCTCAGAAGTTACATTTGAAAATATGCATTCTTCTCTTGACTTCAGGTACAAGCTGCTGAGGTGGAATAAAGTGTTATAACAGTTAAAGATGCCTTTGGTATGAACGATTTTCCCTTTGAAAGGAGGTTTCTCTTCCTCCATAGCAACTAATGATTATTCTTGTCTTATGCCTTTTCCCTCCAATCACATGATGCAAATGTAACAGAATTGGGAATTAGCGATCCAATGAAAAATGGGCATGTGTACCCTCCGGCCTAAAGCTTGTTTTGCTCCCTTGTTTTATGAAAGGGAATTCTGGGCCATGGTGCAGGGTCTATTATTAATTCCAAGATTTGAGAAAGAAGAGTTTTGTGATATAAAGAGCATGAATGTAAGTCCTTGTCTTAAGGTTTTGAGTTAGATAAAAGAACTTGGTCAATTATGGGGTTCTTAGGCATGTTTTATTGAATATGAAAATCTCTTGAGTCTATTTTCTCTCTTATTGTGATATCTTGTGTTAATTATTAATGAAATATTAGTCCAAGATTGTTTTCATTGATCTTCATTGTTATTTACTGTGAATTACATTTTAATGATGGCTCTGGTTCAAAGGATCGATTAAATGCTTTAGTTAATGTGTAAGTTCATGCAAGCTAGCAAATGGATTCATAAAGTAGTGATAGACTTCAGTACAAATATGTGGATTTAAATGCAATTCATATAGATCATAATTTTCTAAGATGAAATTTTCCCTGTAGTTCAGTTTTCTCATTTGACTCCATGCTTTAGGACATGGCACTGGTATTCTGATCATGGTTATGTTTCTCATGTCTTATGTTTTTATTTTAGAACATTTTATCCAAATATTTCCTATCAAACTATTTTAGTTGTGTTTGCGATTCTCTACTAATAGGACTCGAGCCTTTTCAAGGAATAACCAATTTCTTGAAGGTTTTCATCCTTTTAGCGTGGATGGGGAATCTATCTGTTGTTCATAAATGTGCAGGTGAAATTGTTTAAGTTGTATTTGAAGAGAAAATTTTAGGGGATACCCCCTGGGTCTTACAAAGCTCGAAGCATAGGAGAACTAGCATTATCGCTTTTCTCGTCGAGTTGGCCAATCGCTTCCTAGACTTTTATCATTGAACGTGGCAAGTTCATAGAATCTCTCAAGAAGTTCATAGTGCATCGGGACATGTCCCATCACTTCTCTCTCCCTCCTCCTCCTCCTCATCTCCTCCACCTAGGTGCACGTGGTGGTTCCCTCTCATCATCATCCAATAAAGGCATGGGCTCATCTGGGCTCAATATCCATGGGAAATGATGTGTAAATAAATACTGAGCATACTCCTCTGATAAGGAAGCCTTTATGATCTTAGGATTATACTCCCATATCACTAGTTGTATCTATAGTAATCTTGGCATGATGCATCATATGATAAAAAAGGCCCCCACTCCGGAATGTCCTATCGTCTCCATGCATAATGAGAAACACCCTATGGCATACCCTGTACTCACCTGTACTGTCGATGAACTCTCCCCAGAAGGAATCTCTCAAGGATGAATGGTGTCCTCCTGATCAAATATCTGGCTATACACACATAGGGAATCTTAGTATCATCCTCCGACCACTGCTCACAATCAAGATAGGGCCTCTATGTCACAATATATAGATCATCTATAACCCTCCATCGGTACTCTAGTTTTACTAGCTTATGCTAGACAACTGGACCTATGTATCCATGAACGTAGGGCCTCCTAGCTAGTTGCTACCTCTCTGCAATGGGATGAGTGATGACTATGTGCTCCCACACCCATATCTATAACAATGTAACTCCAACTGATAAACTGGATGCTCTGAGGTAGTCCACCTAATGAAGATCATGGTACAAATGAGAGATCATGTAGAATCCCCATGCATATCAAGTCTGCTATGTGATCATGCTCTCTCAAGTATTTGGCCCCAACCAACTAAAAGTCCCTTCGACCTATAGTTAGGACATATGAATCCACCAATAAATCCAACTAAAACACATGGCAATGTGGCATATGCATCAACCATCTCTTGCCATGGAATCTCATACCCACCAATATGATCATCCTCAAACACTCTCCCTAATGCATCTGTATCGCCTTGCTCGATGGAATCATATACAACCAAATCTCCAACAATGAGAATCCGCAAAATCCGATAAACATCTTGTGGTGTGATTGTCATCTCACCAGTGGGTAAGTGGAAGGTGTTATGCTCACTATGCCATCTCTCTACCAATGTGATAAGAATCCCCCTGTTAATCCTATATTGGGGCATGTCTAGCAAAGAGGTCAACCTGCATCATCCAATCACATTTAGATCAGCTTGATCTAAATGTGGAATCAAATCCCAAGTCCTCGAGAAATGCTCCCATGACATCAGGACTAACAAAGGCTCTTATCATCATAGCATATTGCAAATCAACAACCAATCAATCAAACATCAATCAGCCTATCAATCTAATCAGCTCTGGTGAGACTTTGATCAAATCTCATGAGCATTTATCATTGATCCTCACCTATCATGAGGTCAATTATCATCATCTTATCATTGAATCTCACCTATCATGAGATCAATCATCATCTAATCTAACAACATAATCAAACATCATCAAATCAAAGGTTGACGCGATTGAAATTTATCAAAATCAGGGAGTAAAACAATGTCTCAAAGCACTAAAAACATGGATGTGCCATACAATTCTATCAATGTGCCAAAACAAGGCTTCAATGCACCAAAAGTCTCGATGTGCCATTAAATTTACCATATGCACCATTTCAAGGTCCTTATGTGTAAATCACTCCATGCGCTCCAATTTGACCTAAATGTGCTAAAAATCCCTATCCACTACAACATTGAACTTATGCACTAAAAAAATAACCTTATGCACTAAAAAACTAGATACACAACTATAGTCTACCGATGCGCTAGATCAGGTTCCCTATGCACTAAAACAAAAAGAAAGTAGATTTTAAACGTGAAAAACGAGGGAAAAATGCAATGCACAATTTACAAGGAGGTTTTTTAGGGTACACACCAAAGGTCCATACGCTGCCAGGTGGATATGATGTTGCACACACTTGAATCGGTGTGTCTAGATTGGGATCACCATCTTGCTCAATTTGCTCAAAATTTTCTCTATCTCACTCAAATTTTCAAAATCAAAATGCACAAATGAACTTCATTTCACCTCCTTTTACCTTTTAAAGGGTGATTAAGTGGGATTTTTATGGGATTGATTTATTTTATTTTTCAAAGGGGCTTCATTAATCAATTCATCACCTGCCAGGTTCAACATCATTTTTCGAGAGATAAATCATTTCGGTATCATAAAAATTTGAGATCAACATCAAATTATCAAAAAATCATAAAAAATTTAAATTTAAAAAAAAAAAACATGAAAAAATTCAAAAAATTCACTGATTTATCTCCCGAGGAGGCATATATTCATTGTCACCTGAAAATCAGTGTCTGGGGCATATCAAATTTTTTGTCAGCATCACCATCAATTTTTTTTTTGAAGCAATGTGTAAATACATCACTTCAAAGAGAGGCAAAATGTATACACCTAAAATCGGCCAGGATAATCGATTAATTTAATACAAGGTATTTAATTAATAAACCCTGTTAATTCATCTACTTATAAATAAATTGAAAATTTTATTTATATAGTTCACTTTCTTAAATTCTTTCTAAAATCATTTTCTTCATGATTTAATTAAATAAACAAATATAACTAATTTGTTTTATTTGATTAATTCCCACTCATTAAATTTGAATTTTTAAATTCAATTCTGTTACATTTCTACATAACTCTCTAACCTCCTTCCACCTCATCATCCACCTCATCAAGTGTCTCATGAATTTAAATATCTCTAATTTTTAAATGGAATTATCCTCAACAAATTTGAAACAAACTTTGGACACTTGGCTCCTCCATCTCATTTATTCTCTTCAACACTTGGCAAAGTGTTCTATTAAAGGGAACACTCTCCATGATTCCCTCTAACTTCTTCATCCTCCACCATTCATCTTTCTAGCTGAAATATTGACCGTCGAATCCTGCCACATCACAATATGCCTTGGACATCCTATAAATACAACATCATCCTCCAACATTTCACATCCCATCTTTGAGAAAACTTACTTTGTAGAAATTATCTTTGAGCATTAGAGCATTTAGAGCATTTGGCATTTATCATAGTAGAAGCATATTAATTTAGAATCATGGCTTAGTTTATTAGCTGCATTTTCATTATCATAGTAGTTTTACACAACATTTGCATCATAGTCTTTAGTATCATATCCATTATCATATCACCATTATCATTTACAACAAATCACATAGTTTATCAAATCATGTAGGAACTAGGGTTTTTGCATTTTACAACATCCATTCTCTAGGTTGTCATTCTAAAAGCCATAGTGCAAGTAAAATATGAGAGCCATTATGATTCAAGGAATCCTTAGAGATAGGAAACAATGGAATGGTTTTAAGGAATAAGTTTATCATTTTATTTGTTATTTCGATTTCCCTAATATAATGTGTTTCATTGATTGTGTGGCTTTGTTATTCATTTACTCACATTACACAATTCATCACGCGATACAACAAGCATGCAAATGTTTGGAAGGATTCCTGGAATGGGCATCCTCCTCTAAATTTAGTTCATGACTTGCAAGCATGTGAAGTCATTCTAACATCTGGTTGGGGTGAAAAAGTTGGAAATTATTTAAAGTCTGTGGATGCATGTACTGGGAAAGTATATTGCAAAAAATTTACCAATACTACTTTATCAAATGAATAAAAGGAAAATTTGGAAGCTATTCTAAAGTATAGGCATGTGTACATACCAAATGTAGAAGACAAGGTAATTTGGTCGTCGTCCAAATCTAGAGAACACACAGTTAAAATGGGTTATAGAGTTATCATGAGTAATGGTATTTTTATTGATAATCACATAGTGTTGTATTTTTATTGGAATCGTTCAGTTCTTCCTAAAGTAGGTTGCTTTTCATGGTTGTCCATAAAAAATAGATTTCTTACAAGTGATAGATTGGCCAAGCTTGGTATTGTAGATCAATTTAGGTGTGTGTTATGTAATGAGGCTATGGAAGAAGTAAGCCATCTTCTCATTCATTGTCCATTTGTGTATTCTTGTTGGTCATTCATCACTAGAAAATTAAGTTGGCATTCGCCATTGCCAAGGTATTTGTTTTCAAGTTGGCTAGTATTGTACAATCTTCTTTATTTGCTTGTATATGGAGAGTGGTCCCATCAGTGGTTGTTTGGAGTTTATGGTGGGAGAGAAATAGACAAATATTTAGAGGTGAAAGAATGAAGTTGGAGAAAATAATCTGTAAAATAGAATCTTTAGTGTTTGAAATAGTAAATGCATATGTTCAAAGAACAAAACATGTTGGCTCCCTATTCTCGAAATGGGATTCTAAAGTATTGCAACACTGGAAGAAACTTGTTCTTCCTTTTAAAGGTAGTTTGCATCAAGGTGTTCTTCAGAAGGTGGATAGATGTAAGGTGTTATGGTCACCCCTATTGCCACACTTTTTTAAATTGAACTTTTATGGTGCTTTGCATGGTAATCTAGGGAATTCAGGAGCAGGTATTGTAATTAGAGACCAACATGGTTCACTTAGGGTAGCAAATTCAATTCATTTGGCATTAGGTACAAATAATTTAGCTGAAGCACAAGCTTTGTTACATGGTCTAGAGTCGGCATTGGTTTTAAATGTTAAAAATTTGTAGATTAAAGGAGTTTTGTTGTTCATTGTTAATGCATATAAATAAAGAAAGATTTACAATTGGAAAATAAAATATGTCCTAGAACAATCATGGAAATTAATAAATAGACTGGAATTTTCTCAAATAAATCATGTATACAGGGAGGGAAATTGCTTGGTTAACCTTTTGGCCAATATAGGTTGTGATCAAACCCAACATGAAATATTTTATGATGCTACCTCAAATAATATCACGAAGCCAATATTGGATATTATTAAAAAAGAAAGTACAACTTCCTAATGTTATGATTATTGCATGAATAAGCAAAAGTATGATGCATTTATAATCTACAAGCATTCATTCCCTATATGCTTATGTTGTCAGAAAGGTTGATATTTCTATATGTGAGTGTAATAGTAATCTTGGCTATGTTTTTTAATCATTTTGGTTGCATAAGCATGCTTGAGTAAAATGTGATTTGCACGGGAAGATTTTATAGTTGGTAAGGTGTCGTATATTTATATCTCACATAAGGAGATATAATAGTTGGCAAAGGGATTTCTTTCCATCAGAATGTGCATCTATATTTTTGCATTTATGATGGGAAATTTAAAGGAGTATATTGGTGTACAAGTTGGCAAGGTCAATTACCATAGTTGAAGAAAACATTTTTTATGTTAACATGTGTTTTTTGTATGCAGGTTTTAATGCTATTCTTAACACTTTAATTTGTCATCATTTTGGTGCTTATTTTAAGGTAGGTGAGTACATGAGGAGTATTTCGAGACAAGTATCACCTAGTTTGAGCATGCCATAATTCTTTAAATGCAAATTTCTGGGTCGATATCCATTAAGCTCTTCATAAAATACTTCATCTGTTTGGGATTTCTAGAGGTGGTGTATTGGTTTATGAAGTCTTTGCTTGTGTTTTAGTTCCTCTATTCTAAGAATTTTTAAACTTTTTTAAGTTGTCTAGGTCAGTTCATGGTTTCAGGAGGTGGTGTTTTTTTTTTTGAAGACATGGCTTGGTTTTCATTTCCTCTAATTTGAAAGTTTTGTGGTAAAAGGGTGAGTCTTGGTGGTAAAAGGGTGATTCTTTGCGGTTCAATTGTCTTTTATCTATTATTCCTTCAACAATTCTCTGTAGTCAATTTGTCAAAATGGAATATCACCCTAGGAATTATAGGGCTTTATTTCCAATCTAGTTATGGGAGGTGTCATTCTCAGATTGTCTTGAGAAAGAGCAGTTGTTGCATATTTTCAAAGTTGATTGTCCTTCAGTTCTTAAATGTGTGAGGGATATCCTGGGTGAGGAAATTCTACATCCTCATTCTCAGAGGATTATCTTCCCTTCTAATTTGGTCTCCTTTTTTGTATCAATTGTGTTGGATCTGGTGCAAAATTTTCACAAAGTATAGCTTGTTGTTAACAATTTGTGAAAGATGTCTTTCTTCAAAATGATGCCTTTCTAAAAAGTGTCCAATAATATGACTTATGGCTAGGGGAAGGCTATGTTGGTGGAGTTTTTCCATGCCATTATCTGTTATGAAAAGGTTTTTTTTACATATCTATGAAGCCATGAAGAAATATTTTCAGTTTTAACTCTTCTAGTTATTTGTATATGGAGTTGAATTGTCACCAATTTGACATTGGTGGTGAAATGGTAAGAAATTTCAAAATAAAATATCATGCTATTTCATTCCTTTTATCGTATCATTAATGCCATGAGGATGTGGTTTTCAAAGCCTTGATTTCACCACCGAGGGGAAATGGAATTAATTTGCCTCTCCTGGATATGAACATCATGGTCAATTCTTAAGCCTCCCAGTCAAGTCACAAGGTGCTATAGGAACGTTGTGATGAAAATTTAGTTGGTTCTTAACTAATGATATTACATAGACTCATTTTTATAGTTTTTTTATGGTTAATTTTAGGCTTTATTTTGTTCATAATACATATCAATCATATATAGAAAAGTTGATAGTCACATATATGGTTTTGATCAGAGTCTTAGAAATAGTTTTACATACTTAAAAAAAATTGTAACTTGCTGGCCTCTCTAGCTTTTTCATACTATGTAAACTCCTTATATTAATATAATATTTTGGCCTTGTGTCTTTTATGATTTTATCTTTAGAATGTAGGAAATTTCTCTATCGGATATTCACGACCTCAAATTGGATCTCAAATTGGACTAGAAAATTTATGATTTTATCTTTAAAATGTAGGAACTTTCTCTATCGAATATTCATGACCTCAAATTGGAAATGAAATAGGACCAACATATTTATGATTTTATCTTTAGAAAATAGGAACTTTCCCTATCAAATATTCAGAGTGATCAACTGGGAATCCGGAGTAATTGACAGAATCCTAAGATGTAATTAGGTGGAAACTAATGTTTCAGTCCATTGACATTTGTATTCCTATACTCAGGTTCTTCTTTCGAGCGAAAAAACCTAGAAGTGTTTTAGACCGACTCAAGGTACTCTCCAACCTGGTTATGTCACTAATAGCAATCCATTTTTTCCTAAACCATCCATACTGAACATTGCATCACAATATATTCTTCTTTCACAAAAATACCACATATTAACCCCTTCTAAATAAAACATTTAATCATAATAAAACTATAATAGTAAATCATTTCAGTTTAAAAAAGAATCCAATGTCATTTACTATAAAAAAAAGTTATATAAATCAAAAAAATCCATGAAGGCTCCTAAATGTAGCTTAAAGAAAGTTTACAAGATGGGTTTCAACATACAAAGCTTTCTACTATAGCTCTCAATGAATGTTTTATAAGCAGAAAATAAAATTCTTCACACTCGAAGTAATGCAACTAAACATTTATTCCAAAAGTATGTTAGCAAGAGTTAACTAAAAACAAAATGATTTTTTGCTTGGTTTATTTTAACAATATTCCACATGGAAATGGAATAATCACTAAGAAACCCTAACAATAAAAAATGAAGCAAAGGTTCAAGAAAGGAAATTCCAATGTACTATTCTGTAATGGTGATGAAGGCACTTATATGAGCATGGCCTACATACAAATCCTTGCCATTGAATTGCCATCCATCCAAAGAGAAAATAAGAAATATAAGGATTTGAGTAATATAAGTCCAAAGGGTTATGCTATAATGGTAATGGAATCACCATGAGAGCACAATCGAGGAAAAAATTCTTGTAACTATAATTATGTGATCCATAACTCTATTGGTCATGTGGCATAGTTGTGCTATAACAAATACATGATGCATTCATGTGTGACCCAATTTTAATGTGGCTATGTTGTGATAGAAATGGAGGCACTCATATGAGAAAAATTCATGTACAAATCACTGTCATCACAATTAGGTGTGAATCATCATTGGGTGCATTCAGGTTGACTCAAGCTTAATAGGTTACGATGTGATGATAGCATGATCCAAGAGCAATTATCTGTCGTTGCAATAAAGAGTCTATAAATTTGGTTGATATGCAGAGTGGTTATGTTATATAAAATATGTAGTGCATTCAAGCACAACCCATGTTTAATGGGCTATTCTATAGAGTGATCAATATTTTCTAAATCTTATGAATGTTACTTAAAAGTGTACAAATTAAACTACAGACCAATTTTTTTACATACTTGAATGCAATCTTGGGTTACCAAAAACTATAATAATGTGATATGCTAATAACCATTATGGGAAGTATTAAAGCAAGACCCATGCTATATAGGATACATTTCCCTAGTCAGGTTTACATACCTTAATGATCAAACACAAGCTTCCCACACACTCCAGTATACAATCCAAGATCATACCACACCTTCTCAAGACAAATAATTTTCTAACCCAAGATTTAAGGTTGTTTTTTAATACCAACAAAAGCATTGGTAAGAGAATGACTAGGGTACAAATCCTAGGCCTATGTATAAACATAAACCATAACTCTAGAAAATTAGTGAGGTTGCAATACCAAAAAGATTGAGACATCATCCATTGTTCAAAATAACTTTAACTCGATAGTGAAAAAATACCCAATATTAGTTTTTTTAAATACCCATATAAAGAAAACACCCAACATCCTTTTTTTAAATACCAAGATACTCAATAAAAAAGGATTCACCAAACATCAATTTTTTTTAATGCTCGGGAAAAATGATAAAAAAATCAAAATTTAGAAAATTGTGTGTAATACCAGAAAAGGTTGAGACCTCATTTGTTTCTCGAAAAAAACATTATCTCAATAGCGAAAAATATCCAATTCCATTTTTTTTAAAATAACCATTCCAAGTGAAAAACTAACATTGAAATACCCTAACAGAAATAACAAAAACACCTATCATCATTTTTTAAACATACCCATATATCTAGTAACAAAACAACCAGCTTCATAAAATTTAAATAGCCAAATTTCACGAAAACACCCAACATAAATTTTTTCAAATACCCAAATAGGGAATGACGTATACATCCAACTTAAAAAAAAAACTAAGAATGGTTTGCTTACCTCTGAGACGATCCACAAAAAAAAGATCAAAATCCTCAAGACATAGTTCTAGGTGGGGAGTTGTTTGCTTTCCATAAACATAATTTTCACAGAATTCCAAGTCAATCTGCTTTAGACCTGGCATAAATTTTTTGGATTGAAGGATCTTCATCCCTTTCTCGCTCATGTGCCCCAGTCTATGGTGCCACAAATGTGTTTCTATCCTTGTAGCAAGTGATATAATTATCTCAAGAGCAACTGTTTCTATAGCAGCTAAGGTAGAATAAGTATTACCATTACACAAATACGATGTTCCTACCTTTTCACCTTTGGCTACTACTAATGCACCTTTAGTGACCTTCCATAATTTTCCTAAAAAGGTAACTATGCAACCTTCACTACCCAATTGTCCTATAGAGATTAAATTTCTTCTTAAATTTGGAACATGCCTTAATTCCTATAGCAACCATTCATTTCCATTTTGCAACTTGATTTTTATCTTTCCTTTAACAACAATCTGATAGGGTTCATCATCACCCAAATATACCTATCTAAAATCACCTTGAACATAATCTATAAAATATTTCCTATGGGATGTGGCATGAAATGAAGCCCCTGAATCTATTACCCAAGAATCATTAACATTATCTAAACATAAAATTAAAGCATCCTGTAATTTATTACTTGCAACATTAGCTTCCTTACTATCATCATGTTTTCCATCTCCTTGTTTTCCCTTTCAAGACTAACAATCATTATTCAAGTGTCCTGGCTTTCCACAGTGCCAACAATCCAGTCTTCCTCTAGATTTAGATCTTCCTTTCTTTGACTTCCCTTGATATTTTGGACTTTTTTCTCTCTCCTTTATTATTCCCCTGTTCTCTACAGTCAAAGCATTACCCGATGTTGAGGTCTCACCTGTGATTTTTTGTCACATTTCCTTGCTAAGGATAACACCAACAACATCATCAAATTTTAATGTATTTGAACCAAAGACATCGTTACTTACAACCATTACCAAGCTATTCCAACTTTTTGGCAAAGAACATAAAACCAAGAGATCCCTCACCTCTTCATCAAAATTCACTTTTATAGAAGTTAACTAACTAGTAATCGTATTAAACTCATTTAAATGATCTATCAAAAATCCACCTTCAATCATTTTCAGATTAAACAAATGCTTCATGAGAAATACCTTATTTGAGGTTGAGGTTTTTCGTATAATTTACCCAAATGTTCCATCAAACCCTCTGTTTTCTTTGCTTCTGTTATATTGAATGTCACAGATGGTTTTAGGAATGATCGAATGGATCCTAGTTCCTTTCTATACAAAATCTCCCATTCTTCATCAGATATAGTAGCCTCTTTCTTTGTTTTTCCTTGCAATGGCCACCACAGATCCTTTTGATAAAAATAATCTTCCATCTGCATCTTTCATAATTGATAATTTTGGCCATTGAATTTCTCAACTTTGAATTTGTCTTGTTCCATTACTCCGACTCAATTCTAGAGGTTTCCTACCAATCAACCAAAATACACACGGCTTTGATACCAATTGTTAGGGTTTAGGAAGATTAGAGCAATAAACATTAACACTTAAATGTAGATTAAATAACCTAGAAATAACAATGAAGAAAAACACAAAAATTTAATGTGGTTCACCTAATATGGACTACATCCATAGAAACTCAGCCACCCAATGATTTTATTATCCAGTACAAAACATATTATAGTCTCACGAATTACACACATGGCAACTTACATCCCAACCACTTATAACAAGCTTTTTGGAAGCTTCTAGAATAAGGGTTTTACAAAGTCATTTTTCATTTGACTTGTCAGCGGGAAAACCTTGACGTGTTAACGAGGAAAATCCTTGCTGTGTATTTGCATGACTAGCCGCCACATATCAACACTTATTACCATTCCCTAAGGATAGGTTGAGCCATTGAGTGAAGTATACTTTGAAATGTACTTTCAAGTGGCTTACCAATGCATATGCTATATTTTGGGCATAGAAGTAGATGATAGGATAAATATAGGGATGGTAGCCTTTTTTAATAAAAATAAAAACATGTATGCAAATAATTGTTTTTATTATAGATATAAACACTTGCATAGTGATTTGGTTTCTTTAAAACATTCTCCTTTCCCCATAATTAATAAAAAAAATAAGAGTTACTCAATTTTATTTTACCTATTCTTTTTCTCTATGATACATGAATTTTTGAAAATAGTTTGGCTATGAGGTGGAAATTATAGATAGTGATGAATAAAATCCATTATAGTTGTGGAAAATGCACCTATATATGAGTCAATATCATGCTTAATATAAAAATGTTTGAAAATTTCTTTGTCACAACTATGATAAAAATATATTGTTTTGTTAGACCAAGGCTCCCAAATGAAGTTTAAATATTTCTCAAGAAATTCCAAATGGAACTTTATAGGAATAGAAATCATATTTGAGTGATGTATACCTTTTCTTTAGAAGTATAGTTGATTAGTTGAAAAATGGATGCTTTTATGGTTTAAGACGTAGAACATCACTTTTTTCCAACTAACATTCAAGGATTCCCTAGAGATCTCAACCCAATGAAGAATGGAGGGAGAGATATGACAATAAGGTATCCTAGGATATGATTTCAGATTACAAGAGGGGTTCATCACCAAGTTTAGACTTAGAAAGAAAATGCAATGAAGGATGAAATGCAAAACCTTAGTTTGATGCAATGCTTCAATGAATGACCATGAAACAAAACTAAAAGCTACAAAACTAAAAGTGTGCACCATGAATATGGAGAGAGATCGAATGGAGTTCTAAAATCTTGAAATTGTTTCTTTTTAGGCCTGATGGGACTCATTTTCCATTCTGGGCGAATTAGTCCCAGATCAGGGTTTCTGTACAGGAACAAGTTTCTTGGAAAAGGGTATCTGAAATTGCAAAAATCTCAAAATTGACCCAAAAAGGGACTCATTCACCAATCTTGGTGAATGAGTCCACTTAGGGTTTTTTGAAACTTGAAGACTTGAATTTGGTCTTTAATGCATGCTCTTCGTGTTTCTCTTAATTTCCGGATTTGAAACTACTAATTTCAGAACTATAGGTGAATTTTTGTGAAGATTGTGACCTTAGAAATGGGGGAATCACTCCAATAAGTTTGTAACCTATTAGTAAATGATCTCCAATTCTTCAAAGCACCTAGATCTGCAATCACACAAAGAAAGAGAGAGGAAATGTTGATTGTTAGGGAATAGGGTTTTGCCTTGGTTAAACCCCTTTTAGGTAATTAAATCAAATGATGAAATAAGATAACGAAACATGAACATGAAGTAATGCAATTAGAACCTTTCCATGATGATGGATCTTGAATTGCTACAACAATTGATGAAGAATTTGCCCTTGAATGCCTTAGAAATGATCTTGAGAGGTATCTTTATGACCTTGTGAAGACTTGAAATTCTTAACTCTTAAGTGATTGGCTTGATGGCATGGAGGTATGATGAAATAATTATTTGAAAGCTTGTTTATATAGGAAATCCACTCACATGACTTTTAATTTGATCCCTAAGGCTGACATTGAAGAAATTTGAACTTAAAACCCACTTTTCCCGCTCAAAGCCTTAAAAATAGAACAAATGGAACTCATTCACCCAAGGTGGCGAATAGGTCCCAAATGGGCTATTTTCCATGCTAAAGTGTTGGGGAGTGAATATTTTAAGTTTATATGTTGATTTTGTTAGGTTTTTGATCAAAATATGCCTTGGGATACACAATATGGGGTCATAGGGGCCTATTAATGATGATATAAAGGTTATAAATACAATGGGTCCCAAAGTCCAATGTGAAAGTGTAAATAAATATACTTTACAACACTAAATTAAGGCAAAATTGGGTTTATTTAGCTTAGAAGGGCCCTAAATCCCATGTGAATGTGAAAAACACATTAAAACACTAGATTAGGTCCACTTGATTTACAAGCCTCCTGAATTCAATGTGAAGATGTGAATAAACAAATTTTACAACATTAAATTAAGGCAGAGTTAAGTTAGTTTAACTTTAAGAGGGCCCAAGACCTAATGTGGATGTGTAAAACACCTCACAACACTAGATCAAGGTGACATTAAGTCCAATTTATCATTAATTATTCCCATATAAAGTGTGAAAATGTCAAGGGACACATTTTTTGACACTATAATAGTAAAAATAATATAAGAAGCCATGGTTTCCCATTGCATCACACCTCCTCATGTTCTTGACAAAATTTATTACCTCAAAGAAATGAGATAGTTAAATTCTTTAAATTAAAAAAAAAAAAAAAATGGGAAGAAGGCTCTACTCATTCCTCCTATTATGGAGATTGAGAATGAATTTAAAATTTACAACATATAAGGCTTTAAAATTGTATATGATCTCCACACATATTATTATATGAATGCGGAATAACACAAGGAGGTTGATCTTGAAGGTGTTATTGATAAATTGAGAAAGAACATTAGAAACATAAACTTCCAATAATGTGTCATGAACAAGAAGATTAAATAAGAAATTATAAAATAGACACGGGGATAATTATTCTTGTGAAAAGGTGGATTCAAATTAAGTATAAATCAATAAAAATGAAATAATTGGATATAGATTATAATGAACCATTTCAAAATATTGAGGACCCCTTTCAAAAAACTAATAAAATGCTAGAAAATGTAGGACAACTTTCAAGAGTACTTAAGCCACTTGTATCGATTTATTTCATTGCCAAATTCCCATGTTTCATTTTTGTTTTGTTAGGCTTTCCTACTATATGAGCCCTATCCACACCAAGTGAATCACTCATTGATGAAGCACAAGATAGGGACAATAAAATGGATCCCCATGAAGTAATTGGTAAGCCATGAAATAATCCCACTTCACCTATGACATCCACCATAATAGTGACAAATTAATTTGTGTTATCATTGTAGCAATATTAGAAGTGGTATGCCATTATTTTATTATGATATGATTGAGTGTACATGAGAGGTTGACCCCATAGAAGAAGGTAGTGTTGTAATTTTTTAAGCTTACAAAAAAACCAAAATTTATATGCCTCACTCAAATCCAACATTAATGTAAGAGTTACTCCAAGTAGTGGACATGAAGGATGTGAGATAGAGAGCATGTGATGAATTTTTGGTTGATGAATACTTTTTTTAAGATTACCTAGGGAGTTCCAAATTTTTTTTCTCTAAAGATAAAGTAGAAGAGACATTTGGATTAGAAGAAACAAAATTTATTACAAGAGGAGGATGCCCATAATTCAACAAAAAAATATCTTTCTCTTATATTTAATATTCTTGTTGATAATATCACCCTTAGACAAGGAAGAACAATGGCAAAAAAGATTGTTTGCCTCTTATCTCCAAGGTGGACCATCTTAGATGCGATGGTTTTGGACACCATTCAGAGAAGAAATGATCAATTATTTGATAGCGTATAGGAGAAAAGTAAGTTCTTCGAGGGACCAACATTTGATCCATGAAATTAAGCTTTGGATATGATGCATGAGAATCTAGGGTGTAAGAGATTTCATCACCCAAAAATAGTTTCTTTTATTTTAATTTTTAATAAGGGCTTATGTGGGCTAATGTTGTGTGGGAAATTATTATTTTCAATTTCCAAATATTTTAATATTTTCTATGTGAGTCTGTAATTATAATTTTGATAAGTATTTACCTCGATAAATGTTACAAAGGCATAAAAGGGGGAATATTCTCTTTGGGCATCCCATTTCTTGGTGGGGACCACTTTGTAAGCATGCTCTTACATGTTGAATTGCGTGATTTTCATGCATTTGAATGTTGGGCCACCAACTTTGCATGTTGGTGCATGTTCATATTTGGAGTTGTGGTGCCATCAGGGAGTTATGGAGATTCCAAAATTGACAAAATTTGATTGACCATCGGTTAGGTGCCCATGTGAGGGTCATGTGAGAATTTAGTAATTTTAATTATTTTATGATTTCTCTTCAAGGTGGGCATGGTTTTTCCAAGGAGGTTTTTGGCATTTTTTTTTGGAAACCATAGTGGTTTTCTCATTCTAAAACTTCTATATTATGATGCCTTGTCATTATGGGAGGGGGCTTTGGAGTTTTTACAGGTTGAGATGGGGAGATTATGTAGGATTTTTAGGAGGATGCATGACTACATGATTGCAGATTTTTGCATATAGAAAGCCCATGTGTGAAGGGAGCTTGTGAGATTCCATGTTAGTAATCTATTTCAATTTGAAATAATATGATATATGTTGTTTCCTTCTTGCAATTTGTTGTGTGGTTTTTTGTTTCATATTTGGGGGTGTAGTTATTGGAGAAGGAGACCAAGAATTCATGTTTTTGCAACTTTTAAGGTGTTTGAACAACAACAAATAGACTTTGAGCTTGCAAGTTTATTGCAGCTAGGATTTCTCATTGAAGATTGTAGATTGAAGAAGCTAGAGGCTACAAGAAGGGGATAGATTGAAGGAGGTCAATTTGATATCAATATTTTATATTTGTAACAAACTTATATCAGTCATATCTCAGTTTTGTAATGGTTCCATAAGACCATATGACTGCAAATAATTTGATCTCAGATTTGGTATGTTTTAAATGTAATTTCATGAGATTTTGAATAAGAAACCATAGTTACTTCTTGCAGATTTATGAGTTGTTTCAATCCATTTATAAGTTGAATTTTTATAATGTTGGGACTTATGTTTGAGGTTTGGGTCCTCCTACATTAGTCGTATTAGAGCAAGAATTCCTGAGTGTGTAGGCAAAAGTGTCAATGTGAGGCAGTTTGCACTAAGACTTGGGGGTGGAGTGTTGAGGATGTGTAAACAAATCGTCAAGTGAGGCATGTTGTTTTGGAAACCACTATGGTTTTCTCAATCTAAAACTTATATATTATGATTCCTTGTCATTTGGGGAGGGGGATTTGGAGTTTTTGCAAGTTGAGATGGGGAGATGCAGTAGAATTTTAAGGAGGATGTATGAATCCATGATTTCAAATTTTTACATATAGAAATCCCATGTGTGAAGGGATCTTGTGAGCTTCCATGTTTGTAATCCATTTCAATTTGAAATAATATTATATATGTTGTTACCTTCTTGCAATTTGTTGTGTGGTTCTTTGTTTTGGATTTAGGGGCATAATTATTGGAGAAGGAGACCAAGACTTCATGTTTTTGCAGGTTTGAAGATGTTTGAACAACAACAAATAGACTTTGAGGTTGCAAGTCTATTGCGGGAGGGATTTTCCATTGAAGATTACAGATTGAAGGAGCTAGAAGCTACATGAAGGGGATAGATTAAAGGAGGTCAAATTGAGATTGATATTTTTTGTTTGTAACAGACTTATATCAGTCATATTTTAGTTTTGTAATGATTTCCATCAGCCCATATGGCTTCAAACAATCTGATTTTAGATTTTGTATGTTTTACATGTAATTTCATGAGATTTTGGATAAGAAACCATAGTTAATTCTTACAAATTTATGAGTTGTTTCAAACCATTTCTAAGTTTCATTTTTTAGAATGTTGGGATTTATGTTTGAGGGTTGGATCCTCATACATTAGGATATTTGGGAAATCACCTTTATTGAAAATAAAACTAATGTTGAATATCTTCCCCATGTTTTGAACAAAGAACTTATTATAAAAAGAGTAGGGGGAGTATTTTTCCCTATGGTTGCATCCTTAGTTGTGCTTACAACACAATTCACTAAAGCCACTTCTAGAAGATTATACTAAGATAATTAAAGGACCTAGGCTGAGCTGGTAATGCTCAAGTAGAAATTATATAACAAGTAATAAACTATAAATAGGTTTAGGTCCACTGATTGACAAGCATTGAAAGAATTTTCTCACCCCGTACTTCTTCCAAATATATCTATTTACTACAAAATGAAGTGAATGTACTTAAGACATTGGTCAAGGAGAAATATGTAAAGTCTAATAAAAATTTGGAATAATTTCTAATAGGGTTTTTAAGGATTAAATCTATAATGTTATCAACGTTACTAATGAATTACGAGAAATTTATGAAAACACTCATTTTTACAACCAAAATACAAGGTCTAACTCTTGCTCTTAATGAAATAAATGTCAAAATAATACTTAGGACAAAATCCTTAATAAGTATCTATTAAAATTCAAGGTATTATAAATATTTCCCTTGAGAAATATAAGAGATCCATGAGGCTTGCAAGCTGTCACAACCAAGCTAAGTCATTATGGAAAAATTTAAAAATCCTTGAAAAGTATTGTATTCAAAAATGTTGAGGATGCTAGTGGAACAAATAAAACCATGTGATTATATAAGGATAATTTTCATATTTTTCTTTGTCTCTTTGTCCATGATCTCTTGTTTACTATTCAATGAAGTGGACCTATCCTACTCAACATATAAGTGGATAAGATAGTTTTGATTATATGGGGAAAACAAGTTTTAAAGGGAGTCGAAACCCTTTACAACTGAACCTACAAAATGTTGCTTAAAGATAAAAACATCAAACCATCAATAACAACCATTAGAAAAAGAGTAGCAGAACAACAATACAAAAACAAAGACCTAGCAGAAAGGAAAACAACAAAGAAAAGCATAAAACTAGACACTATTTCATATTCCTAAAGGTGTTGGCTACCTGAAGTTCCTGGTTCTGATGTAGATTGATCGTTTCCATCAGTTCTTTCTTCTCATCCTTAAAGGATTTCCTGAGGTTACCCTTCCCTCTAGTAGCAAGGCCTTTAACATCATCCTTTCCAACCTTTTTCCCTTTTCCATTTGAAACTTGGTCCTTCTCCACCAACTTAGGAAAGTAGAGTTGGTCTTATCTTAGCTCACTTATCTTACGGAACAGGACCTCCAAGGAATCAACACTATTCTTAATGGAAATGTGGTAGGCATGTAACAAATTTTTGATGTCCACGTTGGTGTCCATAACATTAGCCTCTAATTCAGAGAAACACTGCTCACATAAGGACTTGAAGCCAAAAGAAGAACACTCTAAATCTGCAATTCTATCAATCAAAATATCTGAGGAAGAACCCTTTGGCATATTTTTCATATTTTCTTTCAATCCCCTAATATTGATATTCACCCTGTTGAATTCCTATAGAGTCCACTTTTCCATCTTGAAAGTGCTAGTGGCCCCCACACGTGCCATGTCAAGGAGCTTGAACATTGAAGTGGTATCATTGTTTAGGTACGAGAAATCCTCAGATAGCGGGTTTACCTTAAGAGGCTCTAGCTTTCCAGGCCTCATATTAACTCCCTCATCCTCTTGCATAGGCTTCTCACTAGAGGGATCCACACTTGGTATTTTTTGAACTAGGGAGTCATCACTTTCAATAGTCTTCTCCTCAACACTCTTCTCTTTGCAATGCTCCATGGTATCCTTTAAAACATATTTCAATGCTTGTTTGTTAACTTTAAAAAATATGCTTGGAAGCCCTTCTAGGCTTTTCCTTGGCCTCCATAACCATTACATTATCCTACAAGCCCTCCTCCTTACCACCTACTGCAACATTATCCTAACCATTAAACACAACATTATCCTTAGACATAGAATCCCCAGAAACAACATCTATATCATTGCCAACAGATTGGGACTCTGACTCCTGAAGAATAATATTCTTGGCAACCCATTTTCCTTTAGGTTTTCCCTTCTTTCTCTTCTTAGAAGGGGAGACCACAAGGGAAGAATGCCCATCCTCACCCATCTCATTCCATTCCTCCTTTCCAACAACATTGGTGTTTGAACTATTCGAGAGGGAAGCATCACTGATAGCCTTTTCCTTGACCTTAATTGATTTAGCATGGATGAGGGCTCTCACATGCTCCATTATAAGAAAGATGAGGTCCTCGTGCAAAACTAGCACCCTCCTATTTTTCAAATGAGCATACATAGACACCTCCAATGAAGACAATAGAAAGAAATTAAATGAAATACAAAGCTCATGTATGAAATGATTCAACAAAGTGAAATGGTGGCCTAAAATTGCAGTAAACCTGCCTTCAAGGGTAACATACCGCATGATAATATCCATAATATCCACCCAAATTTTCTTCAGAGGCATCCATTCATAGCCCCAAGACATCTTGATAAGATTTTTCCATTCATCATCCTTAAAGAATTGGACCATGGCCTCCTCATTGCTTTTCTTATCCTTGAAGAATTTGTGACCCACCAAAGGCAAACCAGTAATGGTAGCTATAAACTCCTCATTAATCTCAAACACCATTCCCTTAACCTACAGCTTATGATTATGCCAATAGGAAAAAAATTTCGTCGAAGCCTTGGGATCATGGCCGTGGAGCCTTTCCAGGAAAGGCATGAAATTACCATGGTCAAGAATCCTCCAAATTTTATGATTATTCCTCAAACTAGCATAGGAATGGGGCTCGATTCTACTTCGGTCACCCCCCCACATTCACAATTACGAGAATCAGAAACCCTTGGATAGAGATGTTCAACTAAGAGACAACAAGCAAAGGAATATCCACAAAGTGTGTGACTATAATGCAGGTACAAATGGTAATATCAATCTAGCAATTCATCCATATCCATCATTTTTCAATAAAACCTTATCATCCTTGGGAAGGAGGGAGTACTCCTCCCGTGCCTTAAAATCATTAATTCTAACAACCTCATTCACAAAGAAATCTGCCAATGAGTTGCCCTCACGGTAGATATGAGTGGCATGATCAATTGTTGATCAGTTGATTGAGAATAATTATAGCATCCTTAATCAACTGATCAATTGTCCAACTAGGCTTTTGGATATGGTACTAACATAAATGAATTTTATGCAATAATTTTCATTAACTAGCCGATTGATGAAGAGCAGGGGAAATGGGTTAGAAAGATCTAAGATAGCTATTGATTAATTTATTAATTTTTTTATTCTTTATATCCTTCTAAATTATCTCATGGAGATATGGAAGCCACACTAAGTCATATTGGGATATAATAAATACTAATTTAAGGAGACTATTGATAATATAAAGGAAAATTTATTCAATCACATGGCTAGGGATAATTCATCGCCTTAGAAGGATACATAGAGGTTGCACTCTATAGGTTATTTTTAATTGTTGATATTTAAACAATAAAAATAGGTACCATATGATGATGTGAATATGACTACATAGGCTAATTTTTCTAGGTTTTTATATGTATTTGAGCATGTTATCGACTCAAGAGATGACAAGTGATATATCATAATTGGTAATCCTTACCAATCCCTTAGGATTACCATTTTTGTTAATCAAGGTCATGATAATATGATATTAAGATGCATATATACACTATTAGATGTAAAGGATGACGATATGTTTTTTTCTCATAGCCTTTGGTTACATAATGGAATTTTCTTTCAATAAATATTTATTAACCTTTGTACTAAGGAAATTGATAATGCAGTGTAGGAAATTGTATACCCTTTACAATTTCACACTTTGTTTGGGTCCCTTAATTAATTAGACTTAATTAAGCTTATAATTACCTAAATTATGCATTCCAAAACATTATTTATCCCATTTTTAAGGGAAACCAACATTTAATTCATGTAAAATTTAATAATTGAATCACATAGGAGAATGAGTGTCCTAGGCTTATGGGTCCTCCTTAAGTGGGCCGAGACCCTTTTTTAAATATTTTTTTGATGATATTTTATTGATTCAAATTTCATAAATGCAATTTCCAACTTTTAGAATCAAATTTTTAGGAAATTAGATAAACACCTATAAATACATAGTCATTTGATCATTTGAACTCTTAAAAAAAGAGACATTATCAAGGATTAAGAGGTGAAATTTTGAGAGAAAATATTATTTTCAAGAGCATCCAAGAGCAGAATTATCAGTTATTTATTGCAGCAATCAAGATACTATCATCATGTGCATTCATACCATCTTTTGAAGGCTACTATGCATTGTTGATCCTAAAGCATCCAAGCATTTTCAAGTGTCCAATAAATCAAGCAAAGCAAGATCAATCCTTAAAGTGATGTGTGTGACTTCAATCCTCTAAGGATAACCATTAAAGATTTTGTGAGTTGTAGCAAGCATTGTTTCATTCATCATTCCTTCCATTTGTCAATTATCATTATCTTTCTATCAAGGTTTTATTCCCAAACTTGGGGTTTGACAAAGGAAAACCCCCAAACTTGGGGTTTGACAAAGGAAAACCCCCAAAAAAATAAAACAAATTCTTCCTCTTTGTGTATGTGTAGATTACAAGTTGAAAAATGATTAAAGATCTTGAAGAGAAATTTTAAGTTGTTGCAGTTGTTGCATTCATTATTGCCAAATCAGGAAACCTCAAGTATAAAATTTATGTCCAAGTTTTCGACAGTGTAACCTAGGCAAAACAACTGTTAGGTCTCAAAAACACAGGTTTTGAACCTTAAGAGGGTGCCAATCTCTTAGTACATTTTTGGCTAATGAATCCATGGGGTGAATATGATTGATAACCCCCTACTCTTTAGTCTTTTCTAAACCTAGGCTAGTGTACCTGAATGACAATGTAGATTTGAAGATTATAAGTGCAATCTCTAATCTAGGCAATCTATTCACAATGACACATAGGTGTGAAGTAGATGCAAGGAAAATGAATAGTTCCTACGGTGGATGTTTTGAGAATAAAGTGTATAAGTAGAGTTTGTATGAGAATGTTCTAAACTTGACCAGTGCCTAAATCTATTGGGTGAATGGAGTCGAAGGGTGAATGACGGTAATGGAGAGATCTATGTAAGATAGGTAGATCTACTCCTCAACTTACCTCTAACTATTGGGAACTTTTAGATGTTTACACCTTGTACAAATGTGTAGGTTAGTTAGCTACTATACTCTTCTTTATAAATCCTAGTGTTATCCCCAAATTACTATGATAGCAAGAAAGGATTTTTAATCCCTAGCTTGAGGGAAACCAATCAGTATAACCACTTCAAAAGGATTTTAATCCTTGGTAGGAACCAATTAAAATGAATTACTTGAAAGGATTTTATTTCACTCCAGCCAGATTCCAATCAAAACGATCACACAACAACAGAAAATGTGTCCTGACAAATTATATAAATTTGAATAACTTAAGAGAACCACTTTGGAGATAGCACAACAACACATAAAAATGAATATCAACACAATAGTCGAACATTGGAAGTAAATCATCAACTATAAACAATCTTCTCCACTATATTGCTTCAAAAGATGTACATTAATAATATAAGTGTTTGAGATATGGAAATGGATGGATGGAATATGCAATACTAATGTAACCTATCTAATACTACTAGTGACAATGATAATTCTAACCTACTATCGATGATCATTGATATGAATTCACCTTACATATATACATTGCATTTTTAGGGTTATGACCCTTTACATGTCTACCTTGTATAACTATTCATTTAATTAATTACCTTCGGAAAACTAAAATATTTGAATCTTCATTGTCTTCGCCTCCCTGTGAAGATTAATTTAATGATAATAATTATCCTTTGCTCTCCAGCAACTTCACATTTATATTTACTCTTTGGCAGAAATGTTTCACATTTTACTTGTATGCATTCTTACCCAATTAATAAAATAATTACCCACTCCAAAATTTAGTTAAATCCCTTGGTGAAAATGTTTTACTTCCTAGTGAAAACATTTTATAATTGCATATTACATTGTTGATAAAGATCATACTCTCCCAAAATATTATTGCACTCATATGGTGATTATTTTAATAATTTTTACTTTTCCTTGTTTAAGCTTCCCCATTTTTACTCTCAACACAATACTACAATGATTTGAATTTGATTTTGTGGGGATGTAGGAAAAATATTTGAGATCCCACTCTCCTGCATACTCTCCATGCTCTACATACGGTAAACTTTATATTCCTCAAAATAAATTCACCAAAACATTCACCACATTTGAATGTAATAAAAATTTAGAATTGTGACTCCATTTCCATATCGCATCGGCTCCAAGATCCTCTTACGGTGATGTGGGAAATGTCACCGCGATACCGCACATCTTTTGTTGGGTGCTTACGGTGATGTGGGTACGATGGCATTTCTTCTTATTTTTCTTTGACAGTCTTATCAATAATGCCATTGTGCACATATCCATTAGCTCAAAATATGCAGAGAGGAGTCACCAAATAGAGTTTGACTGTCATGATAACATGCAATGATTGTGGAAAACATCACAAAGTTGAAAATATTTGAAGCTCTTAAGCGAATAATAGCAGTTGAAACACATTTTGTACATCCATGTTCATGCTAAGATATGTTTGTAGAATGGTGGGATGAAGTCTCTTTTTTATGAATGTGAAAGCTTCGAAATGGATTATGATCAAGATCAAGATTTGATCCCTTTAATCTGACCTTAAAGGTCTTCATCACTTCATCCATAGCTTCACTTTATTTCCTGTCATAGTACTCCTTTATTTGACCAACAAAATATTCATCAATCACATCTATCATGGAGAGACTCCCATGGATCAACCATTTCTTGGAGTGAGAGTGTATGAAGATATTAGATCATTTGTCTAAAAATATTATATGTTGTTTGCATCCTTCCCCCTCTATAGTATTTATCAATTAGAGCATTATGTGTTCTAGTTTCAGTGTGTATTTCTTCAATGCTATAAATCTTAAAGATATCAAAAATCTTCAGTAAAAACAATTGATGCATAATCCGCTTCCACCATCTCATCATACATATTCAAAGCCTACATGAAATTAGTTATTTCTCTGATAACTTGCTTTCTTTACAAAATACATTGATAAACCATAAAATGACAACAAGGTCCCTCCTCTCTATTTCAAGGAAGCCTCTTCTATGTTGCCCTATTTCCAATATCCATGAATTGGAGCTACAAAAGTGAGAATGTTAGGTACCACATTCCTTTTTCCACATTCTATGTAGAAACCTTCTAACCAGATGTGTCTTCTCTATCTCGCGAGATCCATCTATTATAGTATTGTAAGGGACCGTGTTCAGTCTGATTTCACTTATGTGCATTTCATCTAGGGAGTTAGAAGCCTCTTGAAACTTGCCTACTTTGCATAAGCTACCAATTTAAGATTGTGTATGCAATATGTTGTGTGTATACATCATGTTTCTTGAGTTTCTCATAGAGATCCATGACAAAACTTATCATACTTTTCTTGCAGATTCTTTTGAAGAATTTCATTTAACTAATTGCATCAAGTCTAATGATTCCATTTCCTAAATAATCCTAAAAGAATTCCATATACTTCCACTCTCATTAATGAAAGAGCTATAAGTGAAAATATCAATCGTTATGCCTCTAGAATCCCTCTTATCCAATGCTTAAAATATTCATCTAGGTGCCCTTTGTTGTAGTTGCTATCAATCAACAAATTGTGTGAAAAACTAAGGTGCCATACAATACAATAAATCCCTGTGATTAGCTCCCTTTTTTGCTATATTTTTTGCTTCCATCAACTGTTTTAAAGAATTTTTCTCTAATTTTTTGAAAATGTCGGAGCTATTTATCAGGATGGCACTATTTTTGACATTTTTTGTGCCGATCAAAACAAGTAGGCACTAATTTAGGGGAAAATTAGCGCCTAATTTAGCACCCAAATTAGTGCCCATTTTAGCACCTAAATTAGCACCTGCATTAGTGCCTAATTTAATGCCTAATTTAGAGCCTACTTTAGAGCCTGATTTAGTGCCTAATTTAGCACCTAATCGAGTGCCTAATTGTTCTGATCTAGCAAGGATTAAGTGTTAAGAGATTAGGGGTGTTAGAACAAAAAATCCTTCCCCAATATTCACTGGCCTTCAATTGCTTGCCTACATTTCACTTGCATCAAAAGATCCCTCAACCTTCAACCCTCAACCCTCAACCCTAATTGCTCAACCCTCAACCTTAAACCCTAAACCCTCAACCCCTATACCCTCTACCCTATACATTAGATCCTCAACCTTAATCCTTCAACCATATACCCTCAAACCTATACCCTAAACACTCTACCCTCAACCCTTAATCATCAACTTTAAACCCTTAAACCTTAAACCCAAAACCCTTAAACATTCTACTCTCTACCCTCAACCCTAATCCCTCAACCCTAATACCCTCAACCCAATACCCTAAACCATCAACCCTATATGCCCTCAACCCTATACCCTCAATTCTCGACCCTCTACCCTATACATTGGATCCTCAACCCTCAGATATCTCTGTCCCTCCCTCCTCTTCTCTCCTTCTCCCTATCTCACTTCTCCCTCCATCTCTCACTCCATCCATCGCCCCTCACTATCCTAATCCCTAGTCAACCCTAAACCATAAACCCTTAAACCCTTAAACACTCAACCCTAAACTCTCAACCCTCAAACCTCGGCCCTTAAACCCTAGTAAACCCTTAAACTGACCTCTACCCTCTACCTTCAATACTCATTAACACTTAAACCCTTAAACCCAAGTAAAATATCTACCCTAATCCCTCAGCCCTTAATATATTTATCAATGTCCCTTAAACCCTCAACCCTTAATTATCCCTAATCCCTCAACCCAACCCTATACCCTCTACCCTATACATTGGACCCTCAAACCTATACCCTCAATCCTCTACCCTCAAACCTAAACCCACTACCCTCTACGTCCCTATACATTAAACCCTCAACCCTCAATTCTCAACCTTTAATCCCTCAACCCTCAACCCTTAATCCCTAAACCCTTAACTCCTATACCCTCTATCCTATACATTGGAACCTACCTAATCCTTCAACCATATACCCTCAAACCTATACCCTAATACTTCAACTTAATATTTTCATTGTATTTAACATGAAATGCAACAATGTGTGTGAAAAGATCCATACTATCAATAACATTCCCTTTGTATATACCCATTTATTCCTCCAGATAATCATAAACAAAGAAAATTTCGCCTTTACCGCAGTACTGCAACATCAAAATAAAGGTAGTGTGGGATGGAAACTTCTAAGTTAAGAAATAAGCCTTTAACACCATACTAACAAGAGATTATATAGCTTGCATGGTAAAATGGTACTCACCACCACCCCGTGGGGAGAATTATAAGGCAATGTGGTACCTACCGCCATCTCGCATAAGGCGATACAAAGGAGTGTGGTAAGGCGGTCAATAACAAGAAGATAAAGCATACACCGCTATACCACCAGGAGGGTGAGCAACATATGCGGTAGAGCGGTATACATAACAACCCTACAACAAGAAGTCTCAAGAGCAAGGCGGTAGAGTGGTAAGCATGGGAAGAAAAGTGGACATCGTAGTACCACGTGAGGTGGATAATATGGTTGTAGTAGAGCGGTATACACCGCAACCCCATAGTAAGAGGTCTTAAGCAAGGTGGTAGTGCGGTAAATAGTAGAAGGGAAGGGAAAAACATCACCATACTATAATGGGTGTAATAAGAGACGACAGTAGTACGATAATTATGGCATCATTACAATTTACAACAATAAATGTAGGCACACAAATCCAATGGTGTAAAAATTAAATGCAAGGATTTGAGATTTTTATGAAATTATTTTACGAAGAGTTGGCATTAAAACTGATATGATTGAATACCATGCCATCCAAAGACAAGTGAGTTTTTCCAATATCACACTCAATTGTAGTGCACTAGCATGGAAGGAGCTAAGGATATGAGAAGAAGAAGTCCTGCAAGCATCAAATACTCGGGTAAGTGCATGAAAACTCTCTGAAACAGCTTTGTTAATATAAAAAATATTTCAAGGTTTTGTCATTTGAAGCCATAGTAGAGAAAATTGAAACATGCCTCCTAAAAGAAAACAATCAAAAGTAAAAGAAAGTCGGCATAAAATTAAAGATGAAGAACCTAAAGTAAAGAAGAGACCACTCCATCAGTCCATATTAGATATACTTCCAGGGTCTACTAAAGAGGGTAATAAGAAGCTTCCCATGGACACCACACAAATTTGTAGGGATGCCCCCATTCCCAAATCTAGATGGGACCTATTTTGGTATTTTTATAGTAAAAGAAATGAGAAGATTCCAGTTTCAAACCCTTGGATGATAGATTTAGCAAGGTTGATTGTCCGAAATGTGTTTTTTGATGTAGAATTTATCATACTGCTAGCTAAACACTATCACTCACCTACCAAAACAATAAGGTTCCCAAACGACACAATATTGGTAGAAGTAACCAAAACAACCATCATTGAGTGTTTTGACTTAAACAAGCAGGCTCTAAGCAGGATAAACCTATAGAAAAGTGAGGATGATTATGCTAGGTTAAGAAGGACTTATAGAAGTGATGAGCTACCCCTATATATGAAAAGAGGCATTGGTAACAAAACAATCCCCATCTCTACTACCACTACTGAACCATTTACTATGACAAATTTTCAGTATTACTTTGTGAATAAATATTAGCTCTTTTCGAAGTGTTGGGGATCGATGCTCAAGATAAAATACCAATAGGCCTAATTATGATGGCCATGAGAATTCAAAACCCTGAAACTAATATTGAATATGTCTTTGCTTCATACCTTGAGAAGGTGTTAGATGATGAATTCTCCCAAGTTATAGAGGGTAGAGCACCGATTACATTCAGAAACTATTCCCTACTGTGTCATCTGATATTGTACCAGAATAGGGACCATTGGACTAAAATAATGGACTTGGCTAGAGTAGATGAGCAAGGGATCCCACACTTGTCCAGAAATGATGTTATATTTGGGATGGTCGGTGCA
The DNA here is from genome assembly GCA_007115665.2 of Sequoiadendron giganteum. NCBI lineage: Eukaryota > Viridiplantae > Streptophyta > Pinopsida > Cupressales > Cupressaceae > Sequoiadendron > Sequoiadendron giganteum. The sequence goes on from CM021103.1 coordinate 310,206,893, forward strand.
AGAATTCAAGCTTTGTTGTATTCTACAAACACTTTGTACACATAATCCTTGGAGTTCTTGGGTATGCAATACCAATATTTTTAACCAAAATGTTGTAACTATTGAGACCTTTGGCTTTAAGACTCAAGTAGGGTCATACACACAATTTTGGAGATTGGTTCTTCCTCCCAGAAGTTACAATAATAAGAGTTTATGGATGCCCTATTGCTCCACACATACCACCAAAATTTGTGCCCCTCAGATTATCATTTCTTGAATTTATGTGGCAAATGATGTGGATGGAGAAAGATGTAATGCACAAGTAGAATAAAGGCACTTTCCTACCAAACCAAACCAAGTGTGAAGATTGGACTGTAGGCTTAGACACACTAGAGGAGTTACAATATTATTTGAAGACAAGATATACATTGAATTCTAGAAAAGGAAGAGCCTTTGACCCTGAAAAATCACATGAAAAACATAAGGCACAATCTTCTTACCAAAATGACAGTGGATTATGAAGAAGATTTCATAAGGAACTACATTACTTATAATGATGTATTTAGTAGAAGAAAAAAATGGGAATATATTAAAGAAGCTTGAAAAAAGGACGAAGTGGAGGTCCAAGGCTTTCCTAGGATACTTTGTTGAGTAAAAGGACCCCATCAAGAGGATAGATTTGATAATGGGTAAATTTTAAGACTTGTACAATAAGAAGGAAGCATATCTCCAAGAACATGATAGTGGTGCAACTGTAGAGCATACCCCAGGTGAAACCTTTGAACCTCCCATGGAGTAGTTACCTCCCAAAAGATAGAAGACATAAAGCATTGAACAATTAGTACCTTATGAGGAGAGTGAAGAGGTGGGTGATACTAAGGAAGTGGCTACATTACTATAGTCATTGAAAGGTGATATTGAGGTTGATCAACCCATCCTTGAGACCAGTGCCCATAAACATGAGGAAAGGATGGGTGATGTAGAAAAAAAAGTACAGAGGTACATGAAGATGAAAGGGAAATTGTAGCCAGGAGATTCATAGAAGATGATGAATTCATTATGACTCCTAAGTTTAGGGATTTCTGGATGAAGATGAATATAAAATAATTTGAAGAGAGGATGAAATCAACTAAAGCAGGAATTGAAGAATTAGAGAAAAATCAAATGATAGCACAAAATTTCTAGGAATTAAGAGTTGACAACATTGACATTAGCTCCCAAAAGGCTAGAGAAATGGTCTTGAAGAGCAATATGCTCATTCTCCCTAGCTTGAAATTAAAGAAAATATTTCTTCTTGATCAAGTGCGGGCTCAGGAAGATCCAATGCTAGTCACAGAATTTGACTCCGATGAAGGAGTGAGTGGAACTGGGTATAACCCAAAGATTGGAACCTTGGCCATATGGATCAAACAAAAAATTACATAGAAGCCAAAATTATTGGATGTAATTCAAGGGATGAAAGGGGTAGCGATGGTAAGGACAATACAAGATACCACCCCTTTGGAGGAAACCACAATGACCGTGCATTCAACCATGTTCACTTGAGCAACTGTTAAGGGATTAGAAGACAAATTGAAGGAGTATGAAAAGGAACAAAGGTTCCTAAATGATGAAGGTAAGAAAATATTCATGGAGATTGTCAAATTGAAAGAATAATTAAGAGGAGCAGGACCCTCACAAAGCAAGGAGATGGTGCTATACAGGCCTCCTATTGCTCCAATGGATATTGTGAAGAATATTTCTGTAGAATAGGTAAAAAATATAGAGAAGGAAGTGGATGATGTAAAGAAGGCTAGCAATCAAACCCAGGATGAAGTGAAAAGGCGAGTTTGTGAAGTTATGGAAAAGATTCTTGAGCACAGGATAAAACAAGTTATGGATAAACTGGAGAATGTGCATGATAGTTATAAAACACTTCAGTAGGAAATGGATCAAGTAAAGATGCATATGCTTGTATTAGATCCTTTATTCAAAAGATGGAAGCCTATTCACCACACTTTGTCTAAGTTATGCAAATTTCTACAAAGAAGTCTTCATTCTCTCACATCATTAAAGCCAATTGAACAAACTATGAAGATGATTATTGATGAATTTTAGTATATAAAAGAGAAAGATAAAAATATTGTAACACGAATGGATTTATTCCATACCTTGAAACAGTGGTATATACCTAAAATCGTGAGAGATGATGATCAGTTGAAGGACTTGGATAAGTGGAAGAAAGAATTTAGTCAGGTTATTCATAAGTGTGTAACTCATATATAGGAGAATGATGATACCAGTCTTCATAGGCTAAATTAGATCATGGATGGGTTGATTGTTCTTGATGCGAGATACCTAAATTTTTTCAATGATATAAAGGAATTACTAGATAGTCGATGGAAAACTCATCTTGCAAACATGCCAAAGATCCAGGAATATAAGTGGCCATCAAATTTTATGGTGTATCAGTGGGAGGAAAAGTATTTAATTTCAGAATAATAGGACACTGAGGCGAGAGAATTTGGACGTTCATCACGAAGAGGAAGTCTTTTACAGATCAATGATCATGGGTCTTCTACATTGACTAATGGAACCATATGTCAAAATGTCTAAAGTCTTTTTATTTCCTTAATTATGCTAATTAAATAGTTGTTGGTTTCAAAAGAATAGGACACTGAGGAGATAGCATTTAGACATTCATCATGGAGAGGAAGACTTTCCCAGGTCAATGATCATGGGTCTTCTATGTTGAATAATGGAACCATATGTTAAAATTTATTAAGTCTTGTTATTTCCTTAATTATGCTAATTAAATAGTTGTTAGTAAAAGAAGTAGTTATGAAAGGTCGTCTCTTTTTGTAAAAGGCATGTAGCTTGTTGCTTCCTATATAAATAGGAAACCAAGGCCTAGTTTTAAATCATCATCATCATATATTTCCATCGCCGCCAGTAGAAGTAGATAGGTTTCATATTCCACTCATCCACCTTCACATTTTGAAGACTTCTGTTATTAATGTATATCAATTGAAGCAATATAATGGAGAACATCTTATTATCAGAGATTCTCCATGACTGTGTTATCATTATTTATTTTTCTTATGTTTACCATACTTATTTCTTCTTATATTTGAATGAATATCAGTTATTGAGCCTCAATACTATGCTTATGCAAATGAATATGCTGATACAGTAAAGCATTTACTATGGATGTTGGTAGAGCTGCTAATTTTTTTGAAAATTTGAGCTTATTTTGCCTTGTTACATGTTCAACATAAAAATGGAAACTATTTAAAAATAATAAAGTTCACAAAGTTGCTTATTTAAATAATTGTGAGTTACGTGCATTAATATTTTATTAACTTTTGTGTCTTCACGAACATATATTGATACAAAATGAATGGAAGAAGCATCTAAGTAATCATAATTTGTTTTGCCAACAATTCATACCAAAGATTGAACAATTTAAGGATATTGCAATAGGTAATTTGTATCGACACAAATAATATTACTGAAGCATTTCAAAGTTTAGGCCATAAGAATCATCCTTTTTAAAAACATGGATTGCAAATAATTCTGAAAATTTAGAAGTCTTGATCATTAACATTATTTTTTGCTACAATGTCATCCAGTGTATCATTGTTAATGTTCATATGTTCTTTCAAGAGTTTAATATTATCATCATCCTCATCTTGACCTGCATCATCTTTATCATCATTGAAATTTGACTGTAGAGCATCTATTTTATTACCAAATGTATTTCGATCATCATTTTCTATACCATCCATATTGTTGTCTTCCATAACATCATCTAACTCTGGATTGTTGTCTTCTTGTGCTTGAACATAAACATCTTCAACATCATCATGGATGTCAAGTTATTCAATGTTGTCTAATCCCTCTCTCTCATTTTTTGGCCATCATTTTTTTGCTCAGTATCCACCAATGCATCGTCAAATAAATTCCTTAATCTTGGATCATAATGTATGACAAATATCCATTTCGGATAAAAAATATCTTCATAGAAAAATACCTGCACATGAACGACATACATATATTAGATGTATGATATAACAATTTTATTGATTAATAAACACATGTATTGTTGTATATTGTGGTTATATTGCTAGTATGTGGTTGTCATTGATGTCAACACTATTAGAATTGATGCATTTAAGGCTGTATAAGTCGAGGATATTGAGAAAATTATAATAAATACATTGAAGGTTGTCTGTGAAGCTGTGAAGTTCAGTGTGATGAAAATATCATTATGTTAGTGATCAGAAGTTGTGGATTAAAGGGTTTTTTGTTGAGCCTATCTAGTTTATCTACTGGAAGTTTCAAAGGTGCACATCAATATTTGAGCAAGTTGTAAGTTTTTGTGATCCTACAGTTATTCTGTTACTGTAGCAGGTGTTTTTGGAAGAAGAGAATGTGATTCTGGTAATATGAGTTGTTGTGTATGCTCATGTGATGTTTGTTGATGTTTCTAGATTGTGATCTATCTTTGTTGCATGACCGTGTTGATCGGTGTGCTCATAATCAAAAAAATTTCCTTTGCGTGTTAGGTTTTTTCATGTTCTTGGCCGACATGGTGGTTGTAGTGTGTTGTGGATCCTTGTGGATTAATTTTTGAATGTTTGACACATTCAAGGATATCATTTTAGGTCTTCATTATGTTGTGGCCGACTTTGGTTGGTGCGTATTGAGATTTGATCATGAATTGGGCCGACAATTTGTATTCATCTATTATCTTATTTTTGGTTGACAAAGTTGTTGATGTAATTCCATGTAGTGGATATATAAGAGTGATCATTTATCTCATTTGAGGCATGTGTGGTGTGAATGATGCAAGTGTTATGTGCGAATAAAGATCAGATCATTCAATTGCAGAGCAAAGTGTGAAGAAGTGTTTTTGTGCTTAACTGGAACTATAATCAAGCATTAGTAGATGCTACTTTCTCAATTCAAATTCTTTAGATGGTTTTAATCTAAATATTTTTGTAAGACAATGTGTATTCTTTGATCAGTGAGCTCTAGGAAGTGTGCCTGAATGCATGTGCATTCCCATTATTCTTCATTATACTTTTAATACGGTATAATATTGTGGATTGACATCCACCATGGTTTTTCCCCTAGCAGGGTTTCCACATATAAAATATTGTTCTTTCTTTTTCTGATGTGGTGATTGTTTATGCTTAATTTTCTTTCATCAAATCTAAGAATAAATTGAGTAAAGTTTTATAATCTTGAATATTCTGTGACAACTGATTCACCCCCCCTCTTAGTTGTCTATCCTTGTTTTGCAAACAATTGGTATCAGAGCAAGTTCCTCAGAAGAAGTCTAATAGCTTGAGGTGATCCGAGATGGCATCATACAAGAAGGATAGTCCTATATTTGATGGAGCAAACTACTCTCTATGGAAGGCTAGAATGGAGTGTCATTTGAAGTGCATTGGTGAACCCTTTTGGAAGATTATAAAGAACAGATATGTTATTCCTCAGAATGGTCCCTCTACTCCTTATGAGATCAAAAAAGTTGAATATAATATCAGAGCTATATAAGCATTGTTGAGTTCTCTGATAGATTCAGCAATGACAAATGTGATAGATCTAAAAACAACTCATAAGATCTAGAGGAAGCTGGACATATTGTATGAAGGAGATGCACAAGTGAAAGTTGCTAAGCTACAAAGTCTAAAAGGCAAGTATGAAACCTTGAAAATGGGGGAAGATGAAAACATTCTTTCTTTTATGCAAAAAGTAAATGAACTTGTGATGGGTATTAGATGTTCCGGTGGAATTTGGATGAACAAGAGATTGTAGCTAAAGAGCTTAGATAATTTCCTACTTCTTAAAAATCAAAATCTCATGCTATTGAAGAGCTCAGGATAGTAACAAATGTGAAAAGAGATATGCTGATTGGTAAGCTTGCTGCCTTTGAGTTGAGTGAATTTGGTGAATCTATCCCTAAGACATAATCTGCATTTAAAACTATTGTATCTAGAAGAAACAAACAAAGATATGATCCAGGAGAAATTTCCAAAAAGGCATTCAAGTATGAAGATGAGATGAAAAAAATTGAAGATGAAGAAAGAGAGGTAAAAGAGCTGGAAGCACTGATTGTGAAAAGAGAAGCCAAAGGACAAGGTAAGTATAAAGGAAATTTTCCTATTAAATGTTTCTCTTGCCAGTAAGATAGGTCATTTTACTTCAAGATGTCCTGAAAGAGTTCCTCTAAGGTCCAAGCCTAACAAGCCTAGATTTCAAAGAAAATGGTCTGGTGTCCACTGAATCTACTAGTTATAAGAATGTTGAGAAAGCTCTTGCAACTAGAATTGAAGAAAATGATGAGTGGGTGATTGAAAGCGGATGCTCACATCATATGATTGGTGTCAAAACAAAATTTGTAAGCTTGGAGAAATATGACGGTGGTGTTATAATATTTGGAGACAACAATGCTGGTGTGATTCGTGGTAGAGGAACTATTTCTCTTGGTGGTAAACATAACATTGATGATGTAATTTATGTAGAAGGCTTGAAGCATAATCTATTAAGTGTTGGACAGATGGCTGATAAGGGATATAATATTCAGTTCAAAGATGGAAAGTGCAGGATATTGGGAAGTTCTAGAAATATAATTGCTTCAGGTACAAAGGCAAGAGGTAATATTTTTCACTTGAGTGTTGGTAGTGAAAGCTGTTTAATTGCTCAAGTTGATGAAAGCTAGTTATGACATAGGAGGATGTGTCATGTGAATTTTGATAAAATTGTCAAGGTAAGCTCCACTCAAGCAGTAAGAGATCTTCCTAAGCTAGTGAAGCCTACTAACACCATATTCAAGGAATGTCAAATGGGAAAGCAAACTAGAGTTTCTTTTCAGAGAAAACAACATAATTCTAATGGAGTACTGGAGTTGGTGCATATTGATCTGTGTGGTCCCTCCAGAGTCAGAATTCTACAAGGATAAAAGTACTTTATGTTGCTTATTGATGATTACTCTAGGATGATATGGGTTTCTTTCTTAAGAGAGAAATGTGAAGCATTAGAAAAGTTAAAAAGTTTCAAAGCTATGGTCAATAATAAGATAGGTTTGAAGATCAAATGCTTAAGGTCAAATAGAGGTGGTGAGTTCACTTCCTAGGAGTTCAATTCTTTCTATGAAGAGCATAGAATCAAAAGACAATTATCTGCTCCACGAACCCCTCAACAAAATGGAGTTGTAGAGAGAAAGAACAAAAAAATTCTAGATGCTGCTAGAACTACGATGTTGGAAGGAAATGTACCTCATATCTATTGGAGAGAAGCTGTAAGCACTGCTGTGTACACTCTTAACTGGGTAAATGTCAATGGTAATTCTGGTAAGACTCATTTTAAGTTGTGGTTTGGTTATAATCCTACTATTAAATATTTCAAAATGTTTGGAAGTAGATGTTATATCAAGAGAGATGAAGACATAGGCAAGTTTGATGCTAGGAGTGATGAAGGAATATTTTTGGGTTACTCTACTAAAAGCAAGGCCTACCAGCGCTATAATAGAAGATTGAGGAAAATGGTTGAAAGTATAAATGTCAGATTTGATGAGGACATTGCTAGATCATCCAGATACTATGGATATGATTCAGATGACCAGCATGATAGTACTAATAAAGGAAAGAATTATCATACACAAAATGAAGTTCAAATTGTTCTGGTGAATCAAGAAAGTCTAGAAGGAGAGGCTAGTGGAAGTGCAGAAGAGAGAACATAAGAACTAGAAGTTCGAGAGAATCCTAAAGTTTTGAGGTATGTAAAGCTAAATCATTTTGAAGATCAGATTGTAGGAGATAAGAACAAAGGTGTGTGGACTAGAAGAAGAATTGCAAAAGAGTACTATCTGATTTCCAAGACTGAGCCCAACAATGTCAATGAAGCATGTAAAGATGAACACTGGATGGAAGCAATGAAGGAGGAATTGATGCAGATAGAGAAAAATGATACATGGATTCTTGTTCCCAGACTTGAGGATAAAAATGTGATTGGAACTAAATGGGTCTTTCAGAATAAGCTGAATGAACAAGGTGAAGTGGTTAGGAATAAAGCAAGATTGGTATGTAAAGGGTACTCACAAATGGAAGGTATTGATTTTGAAGAAACCTTTGCCCCTGTTGCCTGAATTGAAGCTATAAGATTGTTTCTTTCTTATGCTTCTTTTAAGAACTATAAAGTCTATCAAATGGATGTAAAGTCAACATTTCTGAATGGTGAGCTAGAAGAAGAAGTATATGTTGAGCAACTGGATGGATTTCAACTGACTGATAAGGGAGATATGGTTTGACGATTGAAGAAAGCACTGTATGGACTCAAGCAAGCCCCTAGAGCCTGGTATGCTAGACTGGATAAATAATTGTTGAAGTTTGGATTCAATAAGGGTACCGCTGACAATAATCTGTATTTTAAGATGGATTGTGATAAAGAGTTGATTATTGAAGTCTTTTTTGATGACATCATTTTTAGAGGTGATGATAATTTATGTATGAAGTTTGCAGATGAAATAAAAAAGTGAATTTGAAATTTCTATGATTGGAGAGATGAAGTTCTTTCTAGGATTGTAAATCACTCAGTTAGATAATGGAATTTTTATATCTCAATCCAAATATGTAAGAGAGTTATTGAAAAAGTTTGGCATGGAAGACTCAAATCCTGTAGGTACACCCATGGTAACCAGATGCAAGTTAACACAGAATGATGATTCTCCTAAGGAAAATTAGATAAGATATAGGTTAATGATCAGTGGATTACTTTATTTGACTCAGACCAGACCAAACATCATGAATGTTGTATGTATGGTTGCTAGATATCAAGCTGATCCGAAGGAATATCATGTGACTGCTATGAAGAGAATTTTTAGATACTTGAAAGGGATAATTGATTTTGGCCTTTGGTATCCTAAAGATGATGATCTTACTTTGAGCGCCTTTACTGATGTAGATTGGGTAGGAGATGTGGATGATAGGAAAAGAACTAGTGGTGGTGCATTCTTCTTGGGGAAGAATTTGATGTCTTGGTTAAGTAAAAATAGGAATTCCATTTCCTTATCTACTACTGAGGAAGAATATATTTCTTCTGCAAACAATTGTACTCAAGTAATATGGATGAAGCAAATGCTGAGAGATATCAAAATTGTGTATGATGAGCCTATTTCTATATTCTGTGATAATTTAAGTGCAATAAACAAGGTGAGTGATATATCTATCAAATATCAAATATCAAGCATTCAAAGACCAAGCATATATCTGTCATATATCACTTTTTTAGAGATAAGGTGAGTGATAAGGAAGTCAGACTGGAGTATGTTCCTACTAAGGAACAAATTGCAGACATCTTTACTAAGCCATTTACCAAGGATACTTTTGAGTATCTCATAGGGAAGTTAGGGGTGATTTCCCCTCCTAATTAGAACTAAGATGCAAGTCTTTGCATTAGTCTGTGCATTTATAGTCATATCTTGTTTTGGATTGATGTTATGGTGGATGCTACTCAGGGGGAGTAGCCAAGTGATTCAAATATGTGGTTTAGAGCTTATGTGTACCTTTTCCATTGATGTCAAAGGGGGAGAAGAATAATGTGAAAAAGAATGAAAAGAGAAGAAGTCATGAGAGAAGAATCAAAACCTAAGGGGGAGTAAGTATTGATTGAGAGTTGCTTTGATGGTGTTTTTCACATCATGTGTTTCCATCAATGCCAAAGGGGGAGATTGTTGGATACTATGGTTATATTGCTAATATGTGGTTGTCATTGATGTCAACACTATTAGCATTGATGCATTTAAGGCTGTATATGTCAAGGACATTTAGAAAATTATAAAAGATATGTTGAAGGCTATTTGTGAAGCTGTGAAGTTCAGTGTGATGAAAATTTCATTATTTTAGTGATAAGAAGTTGCAGATTAAAGGGTTTGTTGTTGAGCCTATCTAGTTTATCTCTCAGAAGTTTCAGAGGTGCGCATCAAAATTTGAGTAAGTTGTGAGTTTTTGTGTTCCTATAATTATTCTGTTACCATAGTCAATGTTTCTAGAAGAAGAGAACAAGATTCTGGTAATCTGAGTTTTTGTGTATGCTCCTGTGATGTTTGTTGATGTTTCTAGATCATGCTCTATCTTTGTTGCATGTCCATATTGATCAGTGTGCTCGTGATCAAAGATTTTTCCTTTGCGTGTTAGGATTTTCATGTTCTTGGTCGACATGGTGGTTGTAGCATGTTGTGGATCCTTGTTGATTAATTTTTGAATGTTTGGTGTGTTCAAGGATATCATTTTAGTTCTTCATTATGTTGTGGCCAACTTCGGTTGGTGCACATTGATATTTGATCATGAATTGGGCTGACAATTTGTATTCATCTATTATCTTATTTTTGGCCGACAAAGTTGTTGATGTAATTCCATGTAGTGGATATATAAGAGTGATCGTTTATCTCATTTGAGGCATGTGTGATGCGAAGTATGCAAGTGCTATGTGTGAATAAATATCAGATCATTCGATTGCAGAGCAGAGTGTGATGAAGATTGAGTGAAGTATGAAGAAGTGTTTATGTGCTTAATTAGAACTGTAATTAGGCATTAGCAGATGCTACTTTCTTAGTTCAAATTCTTCAGATGGTTTTAATCTGAATATTTATGTAAGACAGTGTGTCTTATTTGAGCAGTGAGCTCTAGGTAGTGTGCCTGAATGCATGTGCATTCCCATTATTCTTCATTATAATTTTAATAGGGTATAATATTGTGGATTGACATCCACCATGGTTTTTCCCCTAATAGGGTTTCCACGTATAAAATCTTGGTGTTCTTTGTGTTTCTGATGTGGTGATTGTTTGTGCTTAATGTTCTTTCATCAAAACTGAGAATAAGTTGAGTAAAGTTTAATGAGCTTGAATATTTTGTGATAACTAATTCACCCCCCCTCTCAGTTGTCTATCCTTTTTTTACCAACATGTATATATTCACAATAAGCTATGAATTAATAGATTAATGATCACTGTCGCTTCTTGTTTGAGTTAAAGAAATGCATGATCACAATAAATTGGTAGAACATAAGGCTCCTTATCCTCTGGTAGGAAGCATGAGGAATCTATAGAAAACAATCCACTATGGGTATCATGCCTTCATGTCCTCTCAAATGCTTCATACCATATACACTAAAAAATACAATATTTAAAAGAGTGGTAATCCAACTCAATAATTTCTTGTATTTTCCTAGCATATTGTAGATTCCCTTCAATTATATTCTTATCTTTTGAGCTTGATTGACTTGATCGCTTGAAGTCAACCATGATGCCATGTAACCCTCTGGATGTGCCTTTTGTCAGACATATCTTTTTAGAGTTTTCATAAACCTCTCAAAGAAAAAAATCCAATTCATTGATACGACACCAGCCAATCCAATGTCATTGACTAGGTGTATAAGTAAATGGACTTGTAGGGAGCTCCTTCTCAAATACACATACAATTTCTACAATTTCCTTCTTCCATTTTGGCACTTCACATTCAAGGATCTCCTTGGAGATCACCCACCTAATATAAGAATAGTAAATTAGTATGAACCTTTAGTCAAAAATTAAAATGTAATATAATATCTCTATGTCTCTCACACATGAATATTTCATATAACCACATACCTTGTAAATGTTGACAATCGACTTATGGCATTCCTTAAGTCAACTGTAAGAAAAAAATCCCCCCTAATTTCCAATAGCATGATATGCTATCAAACACATTTATGAAAAGGTCATTAGTAATTTTTTCTCACACAATAAAATATAAAAATATATTTAGTACTTAATCAATGTTACTAGTAAATGTTAAATGATGATATATAATACCTTCATAAAATTATGAAAATCATGTTTTTTAAATCCTGTGATATGTCCATCAACTGTAAAAGTTTTTGCCAATGATGACCCATAGCCAGTAGGTGTCCTTATTGAATGGATGACATTTTTTAGTTGGTCTAGCTCTTTTTTTTTTCAAAATCCATGGAGCTTCTGCATATATTTCATTTTCCCTGTTTGGCCACAAACGTTTTCTATCAATTTTGGTATGCAAAAGAGCAATATCTATCCTCAAAGACAAGGTGTCCTTCTCTTTGCCTGATATATGTTGAAATATAGAATATGGGACATTTTTGAAGATGTGCATAGGATCTAATAGGTGAGATATTAATAGATCCTTCCAGTAAGGGAGCTCATAAAATATGGATTTCCTTTTCATTCCTTCTAGCATATTAACTACAAATTGTTCTAGTTCTTCAATTGAATCACCCTGATCAAAAAAGTCCTCCTAAGCTTTCAATTCAGCATCTTCATACTTCTTAATCCAATCACCTAGACCCATAATCATGGAAGGGCCTCTATTTTCAACTTTTCCATCAAATTGATTCTTCAGGTGATTTCTAAACTTATGATCTAGTGGTAGAAAAACCCTGTTGTTTACGTAAATAAATTTATGTAAATCTTTAGAATACCACCCTTGAAATTTTTCTACACATCTTGGACATGAAAATATCCCCTTTTTTTCAAGCCCTATAATTCGATAAGTAATGTTAATAACATCAAAAAAATATTATAAAACTAAGTATGAAATTTGGGATGAAAATAAATTGAGTGTAAATACGCAAATATTTTATCTTACTAGAACAAACACCAAGTCTTGGGAAATCATGAATAGTCCAACATGAAGGACCTATTTGATGGAGGACGTGATATGTCATACATTCGTATGCCTTTATATAGTAGTTACCTCTCATCAATAAAAGGCATAAGATAAATGTCCATGTTTTTAACTTGATTTTTTCCTAGAACAATGAGATTCAACATAAGGTTCTCCTTTCTAACACTCATCCATGGGGGAATATTGTATGCTATCAATCTGACTAGCCAAACACTATAATTTGAGCTCAAGAAAGAGAATGCTCACACTCCATCAATTGCAAGACCAGAACTGATACTACAGGGTTCATCTTTGAATTTTCTTGGCCATTTTTCCTCTATGTGTTTCATTGCTTTGGAATCGGCCATAATTCACATGAATCCATCTTTACTCCTATTCTTTGCATGTGAGTCCATCAATTGTGCAAGTGACTTGCAATGAAACATTCATTGAAGTCTAGGTATAATTGGAATGTGGCGTAAAACCTTCTTTGGAACTGTAGGACCTTGTACATCTATATGATATCTCTTCTCTTTGCATACAAGGAATTCTACCTTGTTTTGATATTCATCTCTGTATAAAATGCAATCATTTTTACATGAATGAATTTTCTTATATTCAATCCCCAAATCAATCAACAACAGACGTGCCTCTCTGCAAGTTGATGGCAACACATTCTCTTTAGGGAATATTTTAGTTTTTAGTGCCCTGTAAGATTGCCAGAGATTAAATAAATTGAATGTTTGACTTATGATGAACATGTTTGATATGTCAATCTATAATGGATTGTTTATATACAATATATGGTTTTAAAATCCCCTTAAAGAAATATAAACGAAGTTGATGAATGTTTACGAATTATGTACACCAATTATAAATTAAAAGTAAGAAATAGATTTCAACTCACTTCAGTAGGGTAGTGAATCCTTTGTCTAACCAACCAAATAGTGACTTGATTTCTAATAATATTAATGTGTGTGCCAGTTTTGAGGTTCTACTTTCATCCGATTTGAACACGTATGTCTTTGTTGCTTGCTTGATGGAGTCTTTCAGGTTATTATCAACAAAATTACGTTGGTGGTAATTACCACTGCTATCATCGTTACTGTCAACCATATGATCATTATTGTCATGATTGTTTCCATCCCCAAATAAACCTATAAGCATTTCATTCAATCCTTCTTCATGCACTGCATTTTCACTATCATGATCATCATCATTAAGGATAGGTGGCATGCCATTAATGTATGCGGATCTCATCATCTCTTCAAATTTCTTGGTTGGTAGTATTCTCTTCAATCTTTCTCTTTTCACCCTGATATTGTTTAAAGGATGACCTTTGGATCATCTCGTCTAAATCTTAACAACACAGTTGGATCTTGGGTATTGTTATGTGTTTCATCAACATCTTCTACCTATCAACAAACACAAACATTATTTAATGTTTGGAAAAAATTGGATAAATCATAAATGTATCAATTTCAAAGAAATATAATCAACTATGGCTTAAAACATTAAAAAAGAAATTGTATGAACATATATACATCAATTGAATAATGGAACATTATTTTATAGACTACCTTTTTTATACAATAATTTAAATAAAACACAATTTTGACAACATAGTTTATAAAATATCAATCCACACTCATTTATTATTCTTTGGTTTTCTACCCTTAAGAACATCCTTAGGGAGATCTTGTTCTTCCCTATTCTTTTGCACATTAGTGCATTTTAAAAAGGGGTAATCAATCAATAAATCATCCCCAATGGTAAATTCCATAATAGCCTCAACCATTATCAATCTATCAACCTCTCTTTTCATATCTCCATCTTTATCATTTATAACCTCAAAAAATTGACAATTCGGTCTTACGGTAGGGTCCCTTCCCTTACTACTATTTATAAACCCTACAATATTTTTGTGTGTGTATGCACGTCCATCTATATACATAAGATGACATCTATTAATTTCTTTTCTACTTTCCAATTGGAGACGATGTGTATAAATATTCGAATTTAGACCATATACTGACATGCTAGGCTTATATTCTGCTAGCCTTCTCCATTCACCACTGTAATATAATGGACCATAATATGGCATTAATCTTCTAGTGGTTTGTTTTGAATTGTTTCTATGTTTAGATCCCACATGTACATTTTGGACAATAAAGAGGCCTAGATTTTCTCCATGAATATTGGAGGGTTGTATCATGTAGTTGTATCCCCAAAATTGAAACACCTCGTACACTCTAGGTAGTTGTTGATCACTAGGCCAAGCACAATATAGTCGATGATCAAATGTCTCTTTGTAAATTGATCTCAAACTCAGGGGAAAGTCATCATCTCCATCACATTCATTCTCATAGGGTATGTAGTCCACCTTCCCCTTGTATTTAAGAAAATTATGCATCTTTAAACCGGTTCTTGTTTTGTTACTTGTTTTGATCAATTCCTCATCTTCTGAGCTGGTATATTGGCACATATTTTTGTTAGATGTATCATCTGATAAATGATCATTTCCCTCTAGGCTAGAATTCGGTGATCCAGGAAAATTTAAACCAAGAACTTTATCCTGCAAGTATCCATTAAGAAAAAAATTAGTTATTTAAATAATATAAAATAATGTTTAAATGAAGTATACATGTTATTTATATCACATTGGAAAATTCCTTACCACAATTCCTATTGGATTTGAATTGATTGTAGGAGGCATACTACTAACTAGAACCTCATCATATATGTAATGTCTTTGTATAATTTATTGTATTGAATTGTTTCTTTACACGACATATAAAACATCCACAAACAACAATTTACTCAAAGTATTCATCCCATGTACTATAGTCTTTACCAACCTCTTGTTTAGTGCAATCATTTGTTGTGATTGTAGGATCCATTGTCATATCCTCTTCCATGAACTATCCTCTACATGACTTAATAGTTTTAGGTCCACATGCATGTACATATCTTGTTCTTTTGCTAGTTGAACGCTCAAGCTCTGCATTTGCTCCAATCTCCATCTAAAATAATCAACAACATGCATTAATTTATGTCAAGATTGGATAATACATTATAAATTTCAATAATACTATGAAAAAAGATGGACGCATCAAAAAATTCCATCAAATCATTTTTTCCTAAGTTAAGTCAAAATTTGAGTACTTGATGTCCCACTTCATCTGTTGTGTCCCCATTTGATATGACATGATTTGTTGCCATGGCCTCATCTGGCCCCTATAATACACAACATAGTAAATAATGTTTAGTACACCAATTATATCATTTCAACGAATATGATATCAAACACAAAACCTCACTTTAGTCATATATTTGACATATTGATATCATGTTTTGGCCATCCTAATTTTCAAAATTTTCCCTTGATCATAAAATCACATTTAATCACCATTCTTGTGCATTTTCAACCAATAAATTTGACCTTAGAGGCCTCATGGACAGAAAAATGACTTTATCTCCTCTATGTTGTAGCATTTGTGAATTCATAAACACCTTCCTCCTTTAGTTGAGGTTGCTTTCTCTTCGTACCTCTATTGTATTTGTAGGTTTTGTTGTCATATCTATTTCCACCCACTTTCCTCTCTACGATTTAGTAGTTCTATTCCATCCACGTCCTCTCTCCATGGCCTCCTTTTGATCTTGTAATATATGAAAATAGTCACATAACAACTGTGCACCAATAGACAAATATATATGATAATACATGATGAATGATCCATCAATAAAACATTAAATAAGGGTGGGTTAGTGGGATCAAAGAGATTACACAAAAAAATACCAAACCCTAATCAAGATAATAGCAATGATACATAAAGGTAAAAATAATTATGCATATTCAAAAAATTAGCTCAAAATTTTTCATGTGGTAAATAGTTGGGGTATAGAGTTTATATTTTAGGGTTTCATATTTTTCATGTCTATCATTTAGATTTTAGGGTTTATAATTCAAGGTAATTGATTTTAAAAAAAATACAACTAATTGAAGAAAAAATATAATTTTATCAATCTAACATAAATATTGAAGGTGAACATGCAAACTACCTCCACCCTTAATGTCAAGCCTTTGAACCTCAATGCAAATTGGGTTGTCATGTCTACTAGTAGTCCAAATTTCTCTCTATTCAAAAATACAATCATTATCTATTTCTATATCATGCATCCTACTTAAAATGCAAAAAATAAATAGTGAAAATCATTTAATATTATTATATTAGATAAAATAATAAGTAAATGTCTCTTCTTGAAGGTAAACTTTGAACAATTTTTTTTATTTTATTCCAAAAAACAATAAAAAATATCTTCATTTAAAAGTTAGCTTCAAATGAAGACCCACTTCCAAGAAAAATACATCATTTTGCACTTTTAGGCGCTAAATTAGGCACACTTTGCATCACCTTTTGCTCCCCAAAATGATTACATTTAGGGCTAAAATTCGATGCTAAAATCGCCATTAACTACTGATTCAAAAACAAGAAATGAAAACTTCTTGCATGAAGGAAGAGATGAGAGGAGAAAAACGTCGTGCAAAGGAAGAGAGGAGAAAAAAGGGAAAAACACCGCTTGAAGGAAGATATGAATTGAAGAACACTGCGTGAAGGAAGAGATGAGAGGAGAAAAACGTCGCGCGAAGGAAGAGGAGAAAAAAGGGAAAAACACCACTTGAAGGAAGATATGAATTGAAGAACGCTGCGTGAAGGAAGAGATGAATTGAGCGTTATTTTATATGTGGCATCTTGGGAACTTGCATTTTGAAGAACTTTTGAGTATTTTGATGAATTGAAGAGTAGGGTTTGTGTGTATTGTGTGTGGATTCCTTTCATCATCAACCTAGGGTTTTCATTGGGTGCAATCCGTGTGTGCTTCACTCTTGATTTCCAAAATCAAGGTATGAATTCCTTACCATTTCACTATCGTGTACAATAAGGGTTTCAATAGATTTATTTTTTGAATGGCGATTCAAGGTGCGTCTTATGTTTTGTATTGAAATTATGAATTCAAGCTTGTTCCATTTCCTTTGTGTGTGGGTTTTGAATGTTTTGGTACCAAGTAGGGCTTTCAACATGGTCATTATTGAACTCACTATGTATATTTGAACTGTGATATAAATTAGGGCATCATGAGTAAGTTAGGGAAATTTTTTCATATCTGGTAGTGTGTACTTCATTTGCCTCCATAGACTGGATGAAAATAATTTACCCTAGGTCACCTCAAAATGTAAAGCAATAGAGGGAAGGGAGCAAGGGAGTAGAATCTGGCCACAATGAGGTAATTCATTGTCAATTTATAGATTTGTAAATGTTTCCATTATTTCTTTGATTTTTAGTTTTTAGTTTTTTATTTCTAAATTTAAAAGAAGAAATTTAATTTAAAAATATATATATATAGGGGAATGAGACTGACAAAGATAAAGAGGCATTGGCTTCCATATTGGGGGTAGAGGCAGTGAACAAATTGGATGGTGTGGACTTGACAATGCTTTTCAAATACATAGAAAAATGATCTGGTAAAGCCCCTGAAACATTGCAAACAAATCAACCATGTCAAAGGGAATCAATTGATTCCCCATCCAATCTTGGATCGAGCAAAAGATCCAAGAGGAAATCAATAAAAATAAACTCTAAGAATATGGAATAGGGAGCAGAGACTTCCAATTTCCCAACCACTCTTGTGACATAGACTTCTTCCACCACGCCATGTTTTTCATCTTGCATTGGTAGCTACGATACGTGGATAGAATACGATGTGGTTTTAGTGGAAGTTTGAATGACAGATGCTAGAAAAAAATTTGTGAATAGGTTGAAGGAATCATGCCTTCAACGGTTCAAATACCATCTACATTTTCCATTCTCAAAGATACCCATGTACCTTCAAAGAGTAGTTATCCATGACATGGAGACTGAATTTGGCATAGGTTGGTCTGTAAAGAATTTAAAGATACAAATGTCTCAAAACTGCAAGAGATTTCGGTGCAACCAAACAAAGAAGATAAAAAATCTCCCCCCTGAGCTAAGGCTCAAAAAAAGGCCAATTGATGTAAGTGTGAAAGTATGGAAAGAACTTGTAAAATCATATGAGAAGATTAATGCACATAGGAAGTCTAGTGAGGAGAGTATGTAGGTATTTGAATTTTCTCATAAGATTATATCAAATTTATTAAACGATTTTTAAATTTTATTTGTGCATAGTTAAATTGAATTAGTATATGTTTTAGGACAAGGCCTCCAAGGCTAGGCGTAACAAACTTCATGCCACACATCACAGTGGCCAGAAAGGTTTACAGGCCTTGATTTGTACATTTGTAAGTATATTTAATATGTTAAATGATATTTATTTTTATTTCCTAGGAAAAACTAAATGATTGCATATTAATTAGTTTAACTAGTCCATGTGCCATATTTTGACAAGAGGAGAAATATGGCTACCATCCAAAGCAAATTGAAAAGGAAATGTTACAAATAAAAAAGTGGACCGATTTTGTAATGTGGATGGAGAATGACGTATCAATAGTTGACTTTCAATAACTTAGTTGGATATTGTTGTGTTAATACGTCAATTTGCATTTCTTATTTTGAGTTGTTTATTGATGCGTAGGATGATTTCTAAAGTGATTCTTTGTTGGCCCTTCAATTTCTATTTCTAATGCATATTCCATGAATCATCTATGTCATACCTTGCAGCCTTGTATTATTCCACTTGATGTTTCAAGTGCTCAATTTCCTTCTTATTCCCTTCCATTTCTCATGTCACTTTAAGGATGTTTGATTCATTTACTTATGTTGTGGCAATAATTGCTTGCACACAGGCCTATGACTTGTATGATGATAAGTGTCATCAAACTTACTGTTTGACCCCTTGACTATTTTAACTCATGAATACTTCAATGATCTCCTATTCATGATCTTTACCAACTATCTTTTGAATGCAGCCTTATCATGCATAATACTCACTCTTGTTGTAGCTTATTGCCTTTTCATGGTGTCTTGATAAGGAAAGTCCACTGTACTCTACCTCTGTAATGACAATACTTTCTCTTTGTGCATTTAATTTTCATCAGGAATATTTATACACCCTTTGTTGTTGAACCCTATCAATGCATCCACAAAGTCTTCCACAAGGCATAAGACATGAATGTGGATTCTAATCTTCTGTATCATCATCATAAAAATTAAAGTTTGACTAGATTGTTCTTTCACTTCACAGACCTACCCCCTTATGTATATTTTACCATTTGTCATTCTTATGCATCTTTAAGTTGTGATATACATTTAAATCCATCATTCAAGTAATCCATATCAACTGAGTCTACCAGCACTCTAGAAGGGTCTAGGAAACATTTGCATCCATCTTTCTGTAAAATGCATGGCATCAAATGGAGTTAGCACAATTCAACAGGGAGTTTGGCATGCATGTTTGTAGTATGGTAGCATGGTTTCTAGGACATGATAATGACTTAATAGTGGGGCCTGAACATTTGGCAGTGCTAAAAATGTTGTAAAGAATACAAAATGATATCAAAATGAAGAACCTATCAAATTGTATCATCCAAATATACATTATGCTTTGTCTTTAACTTAAGGCCACAATCCATCATTCAACAAGTTGTATTTATTGGCATGATCTTCCTAGCTCTGATCATTAGATTCCGTATTCAAAAATTCCCAACCACCATCTTCAATAAATTTATCTGGATCATCAGTAATAGTCTTCAAAATTGGCCGCTAGTTCAAGTTCATTCTGCTTTCATAATGCTTTATATCCATGGAATTCAGCCATTCCTTGATGCCATCAAGCAAAGATTGAGGAATGGCGTCAATGCAGAGTGCATCCCTCTTGAATTCTTTGAAAAAAATAGCCATATCAAATGCCTTTTGCTCAAGTCTTACTCTCTCAAGATTAACGATCTCAATCTCACTAATAGTGATTACTAAGAAAGGTAATTCCACCAAATCTACCAAACAGTTTACCGTAGGAACAATAAAATCAGACGCTTTGAAAGGAACTCCATGAAAACCAAGCTCTCTAAATGGTATATCAAACTCTAGTTCAAAATATTTTAGATGAGGTTGCTCCCATAGCTCTGTTACTCACTAGACAAATCCTTGAAACTCTGCATTGATTTTATTTTTCCTATCCCTCTCTTGTTGTTCTTCCTCAATTTCATCAGGATCATACATTGACCTTCTTGCCCCTCCTAAAGTTTGGACCACATCCATTTCCTCCACATAAAACTGGACCTCCTTGGTCTTCTTGGTTCACACCATGATATGGTTATGCAAATGAAAATGAAGAAAAGTAATCATCTCTCTCTTATGCTCTCATGGTTGAGTACTAAAATCCATTATGGTGGGCCTCCAGAGTTCCAGTCATCTTTCTTCCTCTTCCACAAAATTCTGGCATATTTTACTAATGTTTATTAGAATTGTTGCATGTTTTACATCATTGGAATGACATATTAGTTGTAATTTTTTTGAAATTTTATTATGGTATGTGGACTTTGATATGATGTAATATGATCATGGTTTCATTTCATATGTTGTAATATTAGATATATAATAGAAAAATAAATTATTGCATGAAATAAATAATAAATTTTCATTTTAAATGCTTTTTTTTTTGTAGAACACGGGTCTTCTAGAAGATCAAGATGATCCTCATGATATAGATCTAGAATATGTTGATTCTGATATAGATCACAATATGGCAGGGGATGATGATGATGCAGATACAAAAGACACCGAGGTAGATGATGATGATGATGATCATGATGATGATGATGATCATGATGGTGATGATGTTGATGAAGTAGTTGTTGATAGTATCTAGTGACATTCATGATCATATAGACTGCATCATGGATCATTGTTGATATATCGTTATGATGCCTCTTTTCATTGTTACTATATTCATATGTATCATTTTCACAGCTTGTACCATATTATTGAGTTGTATAATTTTGACTTATATCATTTGGGCATGTATCATCTTGACTTGTATCATTTTGAGTTACATAATTTATCATTTTTACTTATATCATTTGTACATGTATCATTTTGACTTATGTCGACTATTGAACATGTATCATTTTGACATGTTATTGATCTACTAGCATATTTGACTTTCACTTGTTTTAGTTATATATGATGATGATCTTATCAGTATTGACTTGTCAATTTATATATATTGAAAGTGGTTGATGATTTTTGGATAGATATTTATTACGTATGATGATTTTAATTTACTGCTCAGGATGGATGTTGTCAAATTCAATTAAATTATATATATTTCACTCACTTGTTTTAATTATAGATGATGATCATGTTATAATAATTATCTTGTTATGTAATCATATGAGTTATTTAATAGGCATGATATATTTAACTAATTAAATTAAAATAAAACATATTAAATTAATAAATGGAAGAAAAAAAGAAGCATTTTTAGAAGCAAAAAATGAAGCAACAATGGAAGACAAACTAGAGGCAAACCTAAAGCAATCTTGGAAGAAAAACTTGGCATTATCTAGGAAGCAAAAACAAAATCAATTCAGGTAGAAAACAAAGAAGTAATAATGGAAGCAATTTTAGAAGCAAAATTGGAAGCAAAAATGGAAGCCAAACCGGAAGCAAACTTGGAAGAAAAATCGGAAGAAAAAGTGGAAGCAAACCTGGAAACAACACTAGAAACAAACCTGGAAGCAACACTAGAAGAAAAAATAGAAGCACAAATGGAAGCAGAACTGGAAGCAAACTTGGAAGCAACACAAGAAGCAAAACTGGAAGCAAACCTAGAAGCAACACTAGAAGAAAAATTGGAAGCAAACCTAGAAGCAACACAAGAAGCAAAATTGGAAGCAACACTAGAAGCAAAACTAGAAGCAAACCTGGAAGCAACACAAGAAGAAAAACTGGAAGCAAACCTAGAAGCAACATTGGAAGCAAAACTAGAAGCAAACCTGGAAGCAACACAAGAACCAAAACTGGAAGCAACATTGGAAGAAAAACTGGAAGCAAACCTAGAAGCAACACAAGAAGAAAAACTGGAAGCAACACTGGAAGAAAAACTGGAAGCAAACCTAGAAGCAACATAAGAAGCAAAATTGGAAGCAACACTGGAAGCAAAACTAGAAGAAAACCTAAAGCAACAAAATAAGCAAAATCAGAAGCCAAACTGGAAGCTTCAAAAGTTGGTGCCAAATCTGGCACTAAATCCGATGCTAAATCTGACGCAAAATCCGGTGCCAAAGTACAATGTCGTTTCATGCTGATTTTTGTGCTAGCAGAAGTGCCCAATTCATGAACTCAAATGCACTAAAATCTAGTGCTATTTTAGGTGTCAATTGCCTATTTTTTTGTAGTGATACCTGATCTCGCTCCTCTTTACAAAGGAAATAACTTTCCCTTTTAAACTTTCCCTCAGTATAGATTCCATAGATAAAAGTCCAAGTGGATATTAGATGGGATCTTAGGGTTTTGACAACTCAGGTGAATTCTCAACCTAGCAAATGTATAGGTTTTGAAAGATTCTTAATGAGTCCTAAGTTCCCAAAAGCATACCGTTCCCAAAGATACCCTTAATTCCAAAATACTTGGATGCTTTTGACCAAGCAACTAGTCTCTAACATTGAGGGATGGTTTTCAAATGTTGGGAAGAATTACAGCACTAAGAACTCAGAAGGTTCAAATTTATCAATCACTTTCTAACATGGCATAGGCATGGAGATATTTCTTTGGTAAATTTTATGTGGGTTCCATAACTTTCTTGATTTTGCAACAAGTCCTAAAGTGTTGAAAATTTCAATATTATGGGATGGGAGATAATGCATTAAATTCACACCCTTAATCCATCAAAATCTGAGAAATTGCACCATGATCCAAAACATGTCAGGTAGCCTCCAACATTGCCCCTAAAAACTGATCAAATGTTCACCTGGAGCCATGAAAATGCACCAGCATGTTGAGTTCTGATAGGAGAGTATGGTTGTAAAAAGGATTTGTATGAATTCATAAGGATTGCAAACTATCAAAGTTCCAAGTTGCTTATTAGCATATTTTGAAAAACTGCTATGTCAAACTCAACTGAAACTCACTAACTTGCCTCTTTGGAAAAATATCAGATCTGATTCTAAGAAGCTGTCATCCTGGGGATTAGTTCATTTAGGTCACATGAACATGTAGGAAAAAGGGTTTTTATTCAATCTTCTTATTTTACAAAATATCAAGCATCAAAGTTGACCTTTTTGTAGCTTTCCGGAAGTGCAGTCACAAAAACTATGTAAAACCCACTTGGTTTTGACTTTGAAAAAATACCAAATGAGGAGTTGAGGCTCTGAGAATTAGCATGAAAGTAGATTTACATGGCGAGAATATGGAATAACAACTGGTTTGTCATGAAAATCTTCCAGTTGATAAATTTTGGCCTCCAAAGTTGGTCTCTTTGATAGATTTTACTATGTCTAGACAACAAACCTTCGCAGAACCCTTCAACTTACTATTTTGAAACCTTGTCAAAACTAATCATGGGAAGCTGAAATTAGGCGTGCACATTCACATATGTCAGATAAACATGCTTGCAAGGTGATTTTGTGTGAAATTGAATAGGCTTCAAATTATGATATTTCAAAGTAGGCACTTGAGGTAGTTTTTACAAATGCATTTCTAAGTGCTGCAATGTAATTTTTTATTATGGGAGTTTCCAAAAATTTCCAAAATTTGCATGAAATTTTAGGCTCAACCAATGGCTCTATCTGGGGATCTATACCCCTTGTGGGCATAGAAAGAATTCACATCTCTCGAGAGCAAACCAAGTGTTTTATTCATTGAGCAGCAAAGTCAAACTTCATCTCTACTTTGAGTTGGTGTGATTTTGCAAAATAACACCACAATTGATGGCTCAAGGCCACCCAAAAAGAAAGGCCTTTATTTCCCTTTGTCATATACCTTATTTTGGTTTGGTTTCATCAAGTTCCTTTTGAAAGTTCATTCATACAATCTACCCTATTATATTCATTGCCATTGGAAACTTTCAGAATGACACTATGTTCAATTTTTCCCATGTTTCTTTTACCATTATGCAGTTCACAACTAGAAATTATCTGAAACCTTACAACATTATGTGATAAATTCTTTCCATCACAGTGTATTCACTTCCAATACAATATTTCTCATTATTTTTCTCACTATCATGTATTGTAAATTGATCTCCTGGATGATTTGAAAAATGAGAATACTCTTTGATCTCTTCATCATAAGTCTGCATAGAAAAATCTGGAACTATCACATGGCCATTGATGCAAATTGAAAAAATAATTATCCTCCTTCATGTTGCTAGTGCTCATTTCATGCTCTGAATGCTTCTCACATGGGTCTGAGAAATCTATTGTATCAAAATCTTCTAAGATACTTAGATCTGAAACACTTTCCATTTCTTCCATATCACTAATTGGTAGAGACACAAATTCTTGATTCATACAATCATCATTATGCACACTTGAATTAATCAATGTTGAACATTCAACATCCTTGATATGCAAACCTATATCTTTCTCAAAGATCTCCAATTCTAATTTATACGTCTCCTCTTGAACAGGGATGGACATAGAATCTTGATCAGCTTCAAAAGTTTTCTCACCATTGTCACACAAAGTGCTTGCACTGTCAAAGCGAATACATGCTGGATATGAAACTTCCAAATCATTCCCATGTGTAGATCTCTGATATTCCATTATCAACAAATCTGAAATTTTTTCACTACTAAGTGAACATGCCTCTTCATCCTTCTCAATGCTGATATATTCTTGACCTTTTTCATCATCAAAAAATGGTTATTCAAATGCACTAATTTCATATTCTTTTGCTTCACAAATTGATACACTATCCTGATTATCTGGAAATGTTTCTTCTTCATAGTGAGGATTAGAATACACATGAAATTCAAGTTCTGGCCCACCTTGGAAAAATCTCATTTGATCTTCTTCTATTAATTGGTCATACAGTGGGTTTGAAAAAAAATTAACGCCATTTTCAAGTGTGCCAATTTTTTCATCATCAATTGTATCACTATGGTGCTCGGTTGCAATTGGATGTATTATTTGTTCACTATCAAGTGGATTTGCTTCCTTTTTTATTTCATTTTCTTCTTCCTCTTGATCTCCATAAGAGCTACAATCCCTTGTTGTAAATTAATATTCACAAATTTGTCATGAAAATATGGTTTTTCAATGGATTCATCATATATTCTACTATTATCACATGTGATTTAATCTCCAACAATTTTATCAATATTACAGTCATATTATGATATGGAAGGGAGACCTTCTATATCCTCATCCTCATCATGCAGATTGTCATAGCATCTATTTTCAGTTGAATACCCATCTTCTATAGACTTATCACAATCATTGCCTTCTTCATTGTTGTAGGACATACTGTTTTCTTTTATTTCAACTTCTAATTCATTGTTGTAGGGCATACATGTCTCCTCCATTGGCTGCATTGTTTGATCAATTTCTCCATCTTCATCAATGATGTCACCATTGTGTTCACTATTGATAGCATACTCATACTTGGTACTTTCTGTATAAATCAATAAACACAATTTCCCAAGAGTGGTTGGCTTCAATGACTCGGGCTAATGAAGTGAATCAGGGTCATATATTCTCATAAACTGCTCAATTTATACAGAGTGACCAAGTTGGGCATTGAGAGGTATTTGCATACAGGTCTCTGCCATTATTTCAAGAAGAGCACGCCCTGATTCTCCTTCATGTCTTGTTATGCCAAAGAATGTATCTAAGGGGCTTATGCAATTTTTTGATTTCATGGTGGATTCTTTAGTATGTGAATACTCATAATTTTCCTCCTCAATCTATAGATTTTGATAAATATTTTCAAGAGAATTCATATTTTCTTGAATAGGGATAGAATGGTCAACAACATGTGTCATTTGCTGATGATGAATATAGGGATGGTTGTTATGTACAAGGAATTGAGGTGGGTGGGCTGTGACAACAGGGGCATTGACAGTTTGAAAACTGCTCTCACCTTTTGATGCATCATATTTCATTTCATTATTTGTCAAAATAGACTGAGCTCCTGAATTTTGTGTATAACTTTCATAATTTTCATCATATTGGCTCGGGAATAGTCTTTTGAGATCTTCCCATAAAGATATACTTTGCATGGGTAAGCTTATAAACCATTCCATTACATCATCCCTCAAAGGTCTTGAAAAACATTTCATAATGACATCTTCGGGATAAATCTGAAAGTCCACAATGAAATCCCAAAATCGTTGTACATGCTTAAGAGTTTATTCATATCCTTCTTCGCTAAATTTAGGGATATGCTTTATTAGTTCTATTAGGTCACATGGATAAGGATTTGGGTGGCCTTGGATATTATTGAAGTTAAATGGTTTATCAATGTCTAAGACAAAATTTGGAGAGGCATATGGATTTTGGTCCAAGAAATACAAGACAAGCATTTATATGATATGAGGCTTGTGGTATAAAAATGTCTTGTTGTACACGCTGAACACTTTCATTTCTATGAGGCACTTATGGGATCCAAGGACTACCTGTATCCACATACTCAACCTGATTAGAGACTGGTATATGTTGTGACCAAAGTGACGCAAGTTGGGCTTCCACTTGTAACAATTCTTGAATCAACTCAAGCCTTCTCTCTTGTTCTAACATATTTATTTTGACCAGAAAATGGTGTTGTTACAAGATGTCTTTGTATTTTTGATTGAGCTTTTAATAGAGTCGCCACCCACTTTTTCAAAAGTAGGAAAATGAAATGGATTTTGATATTGTTCTTGGTTTACCCCAGTGGAATCTCCTTACTCAACAATATGGAAGTGATTACAAAAATGTGAATTTTTATGACTCTATGGTGGAATTGTCTGGATTCAGAGTTAATTAGGCTTCTCCCTAGCAGAGTCGCTAATTTGTTAGGTCTCAAAAATGCAGATTTTGAAACTTAAGAGGGTGCCAATCTTGGTACATTTTTGGCTAACAAACGGGGCGAATATTATTGATAACCCCCAACTCTTTAGGCTCTGCTAAACCTATGTGGGTGTACCTAAATGACAAGGAAAATTTGAAGGTTATAAGTGCAATCTTTAATCTAGGCAATCTATTCACGATGGCACGTAGGTGTGAAGTAGATGCAGGGCAAATGACTAGTTCCTACTATGGATGTTTTGAGAATAAAGAGTATAAGTAGAGTTTGTATGAGAATTTTCTAAACTTGACCAGTGCCTAAATCTATTGGGTGAATGGAGTCGAGGGGTGAATGATGGTAATGAAGACATATATGTGAGATAGGTAGATCTACTCCTCAACTTAACTCTAACTGTTGGGCACTTTTAGATGTTTGCACCTTGTACAAATGTGCAGGTTAGTTGGTTATTGTACTCTTCTTTATAAATCCCAGTGTTATCCTCCCAAATTACTGTGATGGAAAGAAATTATTTTTAATCTCATCTTGAGGGAAACAAATCAGAATAACCACTTCAAAAGGGTTTTAATTCTTGGTAGGAACCAATTAAAATGAATTACTTGAAAGGATTTTAATTCACTCCAACCAAAACCCAATCAAAACGATCACATAACAACAACAAATGTGTCCTACCAAAGTATATAAATTTGAATAACTTAAGAAAACCATTTTAGAGATAGCACAACAAAACATAAAAAAGAATATCAACACAACAGTTGAACATTGGACGTAAATAATCAATTATAAACAGTCTTATCCATTATATTGCTTCAAAAGATGTACATTAATAACAAAAGTCTCTGAGATATGGAAATGGATGGATGGAATATGCAATACTAATGCAACCTATCTAATACTACTATTGACGATGATTATTCTAATCTACTTTCGATGATCTTTGATATGACTTCATCTTACATATATACATTGCATTTTTAGGGTTATGACCGTTCACATGTTCATCTGGTATAACTCTTCATTTAATTAATTGCCTTCGGAAAATTAAAATATTTTAATCTTTATTATCTTCACCTCCCCTTGAAGATTAATTTTAACGATAATAATTATTATCCTTTGCTCTCTAGCAACTTCACATTTATATTTACTCTTTGAGAGAAATGTTTCACATTTTACTTGTATGCAATCTTAGCCAACTAATAAAATAATTACCCTCTCCAAAATTTAATTAAATCCCTTGGTGAAAATGTTTTACTTCCTAGTGAAAACATTTTATAATTGCATATTACATTGTTGATAAAGATCATACTCTCCCAAAATATTATTGCACTCATACTGTGATTATTTTAATAATTTTTACTTTGCCTTGTGAGCTTCACTGTTTTACTCTCAATCCAATACCACTATGATTTGAATTTGATTTTATGGGGATGCCAGAGAAATATTTGAGTTCTGGCTCTCCCACATACTCTCCATGCTCTACCTGCGGTAAAATTTATATTCCTCAAAATAAATTCACCAAAATATTCACCACATTTGAATGTAATCAAAATTTAGAATTGTGACTCCACCGCCATACCGCACCGGCTCCAAGATCCTCCTACGGTGACACGGGAAATGCCACCGAAATACCTCACATCTTTTGTTGGGTGCTTGTGGTGATACAGTTACGATGTCATTTATTCTCATTGCCTTGAAAGTCTTATCAATAATGCCATTGTGCGTATATCCATTAGCTCAAAATATGTAGAGAGGAGTCACCAAATAGAGTTTGACTGTCATATAGCATGCAATGATTGTGGGAAACATCACAAAGTTGAAAATATTCAAAGCTCTTAAGCGAATAATAGCAGCTGAAACACATTTGTACATCCATGTTCATGCTAAGATATGTTCGTAGAATGGTGGGATGAAGTCTCTTTTTTATGACTGTGAAAGCTTCGAAATGGATTATTATCAAGAGCAAGATGTGATCCCTTTAATCTCCCTTAAAGGTCTTCATTAATTCATCCATAGCTTCATTTTATTTCCTATCATTGTACTCCTTTATTTGACCTACAAAATATTCGTCAATCACATCAATCATGGAGAGACTCTTGTGGATCAACCCTTTCTTGGAGTGAGAGTGAATGAAGATAATAGATCATTAGTCTGAAAAGCTTATATGTTGTTTGCATCCTTCCCGCTCTATAGTATTCATCAATTAAAGAAATGTGTGTTCTAGTGTCAGCGTGTATTTCTTCATTGGTATAAATCTTAAAGCTTCCAGAAATCTTCAGTAAAATCACTTGATGCATAACTCGCTTCCACCATCTCATCATACATATTCAAATCTTGCAAGAAATCACTTGTTTCTCTGACAACTTGCTTTCTTTACATAATGCATTGATAAAGTGTAAACTGACAGCAACATCCCTCCGCTCCATTTCAAGGAAGCCTCTTCTATGTTGCCCTTTTTACAATATCTACGAATTGGAGCTACAAAAGTAAGAATGTTCGGTACCACATTCCTTTTTCCACATTCTATGTAGAAACCTTCTAGCCGGATGTATCTTCTCTATCTCATGAGATCCATCTATTGTAGTATTGTAATGGACCGTGTTCGATCTGATTTCATTTATGTGCATTTCATCTAAGGAGTCAGAAGCCTCTTGAAACTTGCATTCTTTGCATAGGCCACCAATTACGATTGTGTATGTAGTTTGTTGTGTGGCTACATTACGTTTCTTTAGTTTCTCATAGAGATCCATAGCAACCCTTATCATACTTTTCTTGCAGAGTCTTTTGAGGAATGCCATGTAACTAACTACATCAAGTCTAATGATTCCATTTCTTAAATAATCCTAAAAGCAGTCCATATACTTCCACTCTCATCAATGGAAGAGCTATAATAAAATATCAGTTGTTATGCCTCTAGAATCCCTCGTAGCCAAATGCTTAAAATATTCATCCAGGTGCCCTTCATTATAGCTGCTTTCAATCAACAAATTGTGTGAAAAATTGTGGTTCCATACTTGATATTCCTCCTCTTTACAAGGGAATAACTTGCCCTTTCAAACTTCCCTCAATATAGAGTCCATAGATAAAAGTACAAGGTGGATATGAGATTGGATCTTAGGGTTTTGACAACTTAGGTGAATTCTCAACCTGGCCAAATCTCTTATTAAATGTATAGGTTTTGAAAGATTCTTGATGAGTCCTAACTTCCCAAAAGCATACCATTCCCAAAGATACCCTTAATTCCTAAATAATCAGATGCTTTTGAGTAAGTGATTAGTCTCTAACATTGAGGGATGGTTTTCAAATGTTGGGAAGAAGTACGACACTAAGAACTCAAAAGGTTCAAATTTTTCAATCAATTTCTAACATGGCATAGGCAAGGAGATATTTCTTTGGTAAAGTTTATGTGGGTTCCATAACATTCTTGAGTTTGCAACAAGTTCTTAAGTGTTGAAAATGTAAATATTATGGGATGGGAGATAATGCATTAAATTCAAACCCTTAATCCATCGAAATCTGAGAATTTGCACTGTGATCCAAAATATGTCAGGTAGCCTCCAACATTGCCCCTAAAAAATGATCAAATGATCTCCTAGAGCCATGAAAATGCACAAGCACGTTGAGTTATGATAGGAGAGTATGGTTGTAAAAATGATTTGTATGAATTCATTAGGATTGTAAACTGACAAAGTTCCAAGTTGCTTATTTAGCATTTTATGAAAAAATGCTTTGTCAAACTCAAATGAAACTCGCTAACTTGCTTCTTTGGAAAAATATTAGATCTGATTCTGAGAAGCTTCCATCCCGGGGATTAGTTAATTTAGGTCACATGAACATGTAGGTAAAAGGTTTTTTCTTCAATCTTCTTCTTTTACAAAATATCAAGCATCAAAGTTGACCATTTTGCAGCTTTCTGGGAGTGCAGTCACAAAATGTGTAAAACCCACTTGTTTTTGAGTTTGAAAAAATACCAAATGAGGAGCTAAGGCTCTAAGAATTGGTATGAAGTATATTTACATGGGAAGAATATGGAATGCCAACTGCTTTTTCATGACAATCTTCCAATTGATAAATGTTGGCCTCCAAATTTTGTCTCTTTGACAGATTTTACTGTGTAGACAACAAACCTTCGCAAAACCCTTCAACTTAATATTTTGAAACCTTGTCAAAATTGATAATGGGAAGCTGAAATCAAGTTTTCACATTCAAATATATTA
Source organism: Sequoiadendron giganteum (assembly GCA_007115665.2). Taxonomy (NCBI): domain Eukaryota; kingdom Viridiplantae; phylum Streptophyta; class Pinopsida; order Cupressales; family Cupressaceae; genus Sequoiadendron; species Sequoiadendron giganteum. The sequence goes on from CM021103.1 coordinate 310,238,732, forward strand.
GATAAACATTCTTGCAAGGTGATTTTGCGTGAAACTGAACAAGCTTCAAATTATGATTTTTCAAAGTAGACACTTGAGGCAGTTTTTACAAATACATTTCTCAGTGCTGCAATGTAATTTTTTATTATGGGAGTTTCCATAATTTTCCAAAATTTGCATGAAATTTTAGGCTCCAACAACAACATCTCAAATCTTACTTTAGAGCAATGCAAAAAAAAAATTTGGAGGCCTTAGTCAGGACCCATTCACCCCTAGGCGAACCTATCCTCTTACAGTTCTCAAAATCAACTTTTTATGCCAGGTACATGTGACCAGACCCTTCTTAGATCTGCCTACAAATTGGACCAATTTGATTTCTATATCTTTGGGATCTTGCATTTTATCATCTAGGTCTCATTATGCATTTAGTTTGAACATTGCAAATCACTTAATTAAGTTTCTGATCTGCGCTATTATTTTAAAGGATTGAGATCCAAGTCTGATTGCTTCACCATTGAGGTTGAAAGTCAAACATTACACCTTGTGATCTCTTTCCTACTGAGATGCCCCTAGGAGATGTTTCATATTGTGGACCTTTAAAGTCCTAATTAGGGAACCCTTTTCCACACATTTCAGATAATAATTTAGGGGTATTGTCAATTTTGCATCCTTTGGGGTATGTATTATGGTCTTAAAAGCTAGAATCTAAATTTGAATTTTTTTCTCTTGAGTTTCTTAAGTTGTTTATGGTAAATAATTCTAGATTAAAGTCAAAGTAAAACTTTTGGGTGGATATATAAGTACATCCTATCTTCAAGGATATACTTTATAAGAATGATATAAATTAATTAGGTGGTGGCACTGTTTTTGATGGAGTTAGGCTAGGGATAGATTTTAAAGTAGTTGGTCTTAATAAAGTGATCATTGAGCTTTTAGAGTAGTATGGTGAAAATTTACTTCTTTCATCTATGCTACATTCTAAATCAAAAGTAAATTTGATCCTTGTAGGATGCCTATCTTCAAAAAAAATCTCCATTCTTCCTCAACACATGTACCCCATCATAAAAATTCCCACCCTTATTAATTTTTTAAGGAGAAAATAGTTTAAAATTATATTTATGTTTTGAAATGTAAAATTAGAATGATAAGTGTTAATCATTGTTATGAGATAAGAATTATTGTTTGATGTAAATAGAAGTTATAGGCTATTTTATAAAGGGTTGGAATTTTTTCGAAAGGTGTAATAGACTCATCTAATTAATAAAAGAGTAAAAAATGAGTCATTATTAAGCTTATTTTGTTGATTATTTAATGCACATCTCCTTTCGAGAATTCAATGTGAAACGTAGTTTCATTCTAATTTCTAAATCATCTCCAGTATTTTATCATTACACTTCAATAAATGCATGTTTCTAGGTACACATTTATTGTATTCATGTTATAATCATGTTATTTTTCACTCAATTAATGTTGTAAATCCTTATATTAGGATTTTATATTAATAGGAAATGTCTTTGTCTTAGCATATGACATGTTTGGTATTCCCAATGGATTACTAAGTAGAATATGTTTTTTCTAGGTGAAATAACATTTGGTGGCCTAGTCTTGCAAGAAAAGAACTAGTGAATTATAATGCTCAATTAATGTTGCATGCTTGAATGGTTTACTCTTTTCTTGCTTCATAATTGAATCTATGCACAAGAATAGGAACTATTATATATATTCTAACCACCACGTCAATTTTAATATGAAAATCATATCAAGAGTAAATTATTTTTATTATTCTTCAACTACAAATAATGATACATAAGGTTGTGTTTGTCTTTGTATATTTCAACCTTTTCTTGTGAACCTATTGATTTATTTCTCTACACTAAGAAATCTTCTCAATAGTTTTTCAATGGCCAACACAATATAGACTAGTGATAGTCAAATTGGATTTGATTTCTCTCTGAAAAATGTTTATTTCATTTAGCAAGTAGTTAAATTAGAAGGTTTGATGATAATATTTTTTTTTAGTAAAAAGACTAAATGTATGTATATTATATTAATAGCCACAATAGATATTTACATATTTTCCAAGGAGGTCAAGCATACCAACTTTGCAGTTGAAAAACTTAAATACTTTCTACTACCCAACTATCCCAACAAAATTCATACAAAAAACTGTTTTTTCTCCCTATACAATTTTACTGCTTCCTATACCCCTATATTTCAGAACCTTGCCACCCTAACTTATGCTTCCATATACTATTATATTTCCAATTTGAAACAAAAATTATACAAACATTATTTTTTTAGAAACCCCTGTGAGATCAATTCCCTGAATTTTCACCCTATCCCTCTTGAGCTACCATGTGCACTTGGCTTGCTGCTAGGGCTTGAGAGTGCACTATTATATTGATGTCTGGTACTTGATGATTTTCCTAGTTTTCTCGAAAAATTGGTGTTAAAGAGCTCACTTGCAAACTTTGAGGGAAGTCATGTGACAAGATAAAAGATATGTCATGATACTTTTTCTTGAACTTATCAATTTCATCCCTGCCAAACTCAAAGTGATGCATGTTGAGTACCATGTATAGGAAGCTCAATGAGCCTATGAGAAAAGACACTTCATTCCCTCATATGCATCAATATATCTTTGTTTATGAAGGAGGTAATGCCTTTTGAAGAGTTTTAGATTGAATGTTATTTGTGGGAGTATAATGGAAAATCCCCATAATAATAGTAGTAGAGCTATAAAACAAGGAGAGATGGGATTTATCTCATTGTTGGCCTATTATTTTCTCTTTTCAATTATATAAATTTTCTTTCATTTCCCTTAAATTCACACCCCTAGAAGTTAATTTGACATTAGTAGAATATATTATAAGTATTAAATAGGAAAATTCCCAAACAACCTAAATATATAATGGTTTCTTATATTACTTCTATTGTTAGGTGTTTGATATAGATGTTTCATAATTTAGTTCTATGTATTGTTAAATGGTACAAAAATATCTCCATATTTATATCTTTATAAAATCTCTTATGGAATATTGAGCCTAGATTTGTATTGTAAGCCTCAATATGTTACTAATAATATGAAAAGGTATAATTTTTTGCTAAAGGTTTTCACAAAGGTATAGGTTTTGTTATGATTGTGTGTTCAAACTTTCCATGTTTAAAAACACATCCTTTATATTTATATATCTTTCATATTATATTACTTGTGAAAGGTTTATATAGTTCCCTTTTATTTAGTATTAGTGTATGATCATCTTGATTATTGGGTCTTAAGGTTAGAATGATTTATTTTGTTCAAATTATTTTTTGTTTAATTGGGATCTATGTGATCGAAGCACTAGAAGAGACATGGAACAAGTAGAATGTGATGTGTTTGATAAAAAGAATAAGGAGCCTCAATTAGTTATATTTAGTGTATTTAGTGGTCATGATTTTTTAGGATAAGCCACCTTGAGTTTCTTCTCGTCAAATTTGGGAATTCTATTAGATTAAATCCATGGGGAATAAAAGAATTATATGGACACAATTTTATTCATTGAAGAAGGTCGATAGTGACAATATTTCTTAATAATTGAACATGTTTAATACTATGGTTACCTAATTTAAATACATTGGTGTCGAAATGGATGATAAGGTTTAAATTATCACACTTTTACATTATTTTCCAAACTCATTTGATAAACTTATAATGGCCATTATAATTGATAGAGCTTTTAAAATTGCAAAAAATCTTGGCTGGTTCTATGAGGAGTCCTGTTAGGCTATTACCCTTGTGGTTAGGGGTCAAATGTTAGGGTTTAGGGGTTTATTTCCCTTGTTTAAAATCTTCACATCTATTGAACCCTTGTGTTATTTTTTCATGTTGACCTATTTCTTTGGGTAGCCGGTTGCTTAAGTCATCGATTGAGCCTTTTATGTCATGTGTGTATTGGCCCCCTTTACCTGGCCTACCAGTCTTTTCCATTTTGCGACTTAACTTTATTCCTCGCTTAATGTCAGGTCGATAAATTTCTATAACTATAGATTTGTGTTTATATTCCACCCTTTAAGGGTTGCGCCCCATCTGCCTAGTCAGTCTTCTTTTTATAACTAACATTTGTTGCATGTGCAAACTCGTGGATTATCAGATTAGTGGATTTGATCCTGGATTTTCCCCGTTGGCCTTGTAGGATTTTCCCATGACATCACAAATAAATGGCGAGGCATGCGAGGTGTTGCCACATGTCACCTATGGTGGTGGGGTCCAACACTTGTTCGCCAACAGTTTAATAAAGGTTTTCTGATCAACGGTCGTCATGTGATTGTAAAAATTAATCATGGTCGTTCCTCGCTGACTGCACATGATTAAAATAATAGTCTTGAAGACGCTATGAGGTGTGTGAGTGAGTGACATGTGGACTCGCTTGGCGGTACAAGGAGGCTGGTTGGGGCCCGCGAATGACTTGTGTTTATTCTGACTAGTGATCATATTATTGGCCGATGGGCCTGCCATGTGACAACATGGAATTTTTAAACATGTTTGAATCAATCTAAGTTGCTCAACATGCCAACTCGCCAGTGTATCGACGACCTAAATTTACAATGTTGAACTAGCCATGTGATGACTGTTTGAGTTCTGCAAATGGAAAACATTAATGGTGCAAGATTTTTGATGGATATCAACCTGATCTCCATGCATGTATGCAGTTATCTCCTGGAAATCATGATCAATAGTGCATCAATTTCCATGAACCTGGAAATTAAAAATTATGAGATTGATGTCAATGAATGATCACTCACTCAATCGTGTTGCGGCTAGAGTATTGATAATCACTTCATCAATTTGTTCGATAAGTGTGTGCTAGTTATTCTTTTGCATCAGTGTGATTAAGTTTATGTGCTCCTAGGATTCTATAGTGAGTGATTGATTGTTCTTGTGAGGGTTTTGAGTTGGATTCAAAGATGAGCAAACAAATTGCTTCTATTTCATTGTTGTGCAGGTCTGGAAGAATAAGCACACAAATATCTCAGGAGGAGGCCCAACAATGCGAAAAGAGTGCTACTTCGGGCGCTCTTGGATTTAAATAGGAAGACACTGGGTCCCTCTCAAGTTTTGCTAGGTGCAGTTCTCAACTCAACGGTCAAGTTGCATGAGCTAAGGTGATGGACTGTAGAAAGGAAAAGAGGTATGTGGAGCTTGGTGAGGGATTGAAGGACAAGCTAAGGTACAGTCAAGGCTCTCTAGGGTAGAAAAATCTACCCATTGATGTCTCTAGTAGCTATGGTAGCGATGGTTCCAAGACTAATTGTGATTATCGTAGTTACCTCACGGCTCTGACTGAATTGGCTAATGAAGATGAAGAGGTCCTCGCAGTATCCCCAATTACCATGGTGGTACCGTGTGTTGTTTCTGGTTCTGGTGTTGGAGATAGTATTGATGAGGATAAGGTGGTGATTTTTCCTCCCACTGAGGCAAAAACACGAAGTGACCATCTATATTGTGGTTGTGGTGCTGCTCCAAGTTCTGGTGGATATGGTTTTCTAGGTTCTCAAATTTTGCTCTGGTGTTGTTGCTTTTTGGTTTCAACGTGGACATTAATGACAAGGCCTTAATGGAAAATTTTGCTATCAAAGCGATAGTGACATCAACTAGTTATGAAGGTTGTAACTGTTTTGATTCCCTTATATGGTAAAATGATTGCATCCAACTGTCAGGGAATTTCCAAATGCAGATGAAATTCTATTTTGAAATGAAATTCTGCTGAAATGTAAATGCAATGAGCCCGAAGCTTGTCGCTCTCTTGTTCTATAAAAGAGATATCAAGGCTCACTTGCAAGGGTCATATTTTTGAATCTTACAGGTCTAGGTGGTATATACTAAATGCATATAAGGTAGAATTTGGGATGAATTAGCTATAAAATTGTCTTGGGTAGGGAATGTATATGGGATAGTCTTAATATGTTTTATGTAAGTACTGATATCAACATAAATCTAAAATTTAAGGCAATTGCTCTCCTCTGTGTGTTGTGAAAGATCATGAATGAAATTATCAAGGATTATTTCATTTTTCTTCAATAGTTCAATTGAATGTATGACTCTCTTTCTTTCTTTAACTTAATGAGTTAATCAAATTCTTGAGAAAGGATTGTAGGTCTTTGATAATGTGCTAAGGATCTAATAAGGAGTGATACCTTGAATACTGTGAAGTTTTATGATGTAATGCATTGTGAGAATCGTTCACTGATGTCAAGGTTAAATTTATGTATAACTTAATATTTTGTATGTGACTCTTACCCAATTTGATGAGGCACTGGTTAGTTCATTTCGAATTCTTTCAAGTAGTTAAAATTAGGGAGCACCTATATGTGGATTCAAGGTCATAACATTGCTTAATTCAAATTCTATATGTTCTGAGATGCAAATCTCATGTAATGTTCTTATTCCTAGCAAATATGCGGTCATTTGTGTAAAGGTGAGCCAAGCCTTTGATAAACCTTGTGTATTTGCAAGTTAATAGGAATCTATATGTGTGTTGAAGTGTTCTTGAGGTAGGAAATATCATATGAACACAAATAGGAACACCCTCCTTGGTCTCACAGAGCCTAAAGAGTAGGGGTAAAGCCCTAAGAAGCTTTACCTGTCAGTTGGCCATTAACTTTGATAATTCTTGAACATAGAGATTGGCTACCTCTTAGAGAGTTTCAAAGCTTAGTTGGAAAAAACACCAATAGATTGGTGACTCTACTGGGGAGAACTTCTAAAAAATTTATCGAATAAGGAATCCCAAGCACAAATGGTAGTATCACAGAGTCAAGTATTTGGTGAATTTGAACATTTGGTTCAGATGTTAAGAATTTTTTGAGCCTGGAAAAGGTTTTGTTGCATCAAAATTTCAAAAAATTGTGAGTGACTCCATTGTTGGAGAAGACCCAGAACACGATTAACTCTTAAAAGAACTTCATGCTGCTTGAAGTTTAGTCCTCTCTAAAGGAGGTGGTGACTCTATCTAAAGAACCAGTTGAATTGTGAAGAAGATTTCCAGATTTGCAATATTTGCAGTCAAGAAGAAAGGTTAACAACTGCTACAAATTTTCTAGGTATTCTCATAAATTTAAAGAAAGCATTATACTGTTTGAAAGAATTTAAAGAGAAATTTTCAAGGCTTGAGATGATAAATGGTTCCCTATTTGAGATAGTATGCTTGTATTTGAATTATGCTTGTATTTGAATTATGCCTCTGAGAAAGCTTTAAGGCATAATGATCCAATCTATGTTTTAGAATCATGGTGGAATTGGTAAATGATACAATTGACAACCATGTATGAATTTGATAATGATTGAATATGGATATAAGAGGATTTCCCTGTGAAATATCAAGTAAAAGTATGCAGGGCAAACAATATTCACCCAACCCTCCAAGGGATTTTTCTATTGAAAGGTATATTCCATTGATTTTCAGTGGTATTAATGGTTTCCCAAACCTGATTCTGTTAGGAAATATTTGCCCAAATTAATAGGGAAAAGTTCGAAATCAACCTCTAAACATCTACAAACGTTCATGGATGTGATGGGAGATCATGAGGTAAATCATGAGGATGTTTTCATGAAAATCTATGTTCAATATTTGAAGGATGATGCCAGGGATTGGTTCTCATATTTACCAGCGTGTTCTATAGCTTCATGGAATCAGTTTATGACAACCTTTGTTGAAAAATTTGGTGAAAGGGTGAATCCAAGTGTGGTAAGAAAAGGCTTTATGGAAATCCATAGAGGTGAAGATAAGTTGGTCCCTGTTTTCAACCTTCGATTTGCAAAGGCAATAAGGGAAATTCCAGCAAGTATGAGACCAAATGATCCTAAATATTTGGTTGTGCACTTAGGTACATTTGGTAAAAAGATGAGCTACCTATTAAGGGATAAAGAGCCTGCAACATTACATCAGGCATATCAAACTGCCATGGATATTGAGAACAATTTGAAATACTCAATGATTAAAGGGTATTTGGCTGCAAGTGTTGGTTATTCCAGCACACCATATACAAATAGAATTCGATAATTAGATAATGGAAATGATTTTCAAGATGACAATGCTTCTGTTGTTATGATTTATCCATCTCCACAATATGAAGATCATAGTGAGCTCCAAGTTGAGCATCCAAAAAAATTGAGCAATGTTGATCAAAAGTCTTGTATGCAAGAATTGTATGAAATGAAGAGACACAAGGGAGAATCACCACATAAATTTTTTTTGAGATTTTTGGATTCTTTGATAGAAGTCCCCCAAGAGTTCAGACCCGGGGATTCTATGTTTATTGATTTATTTTATGAGATTTATGAATCTGGGCTGAGTGCTCTGCCAGAAGAATTGAAGCCCCATAGCTTTGACCAAGTACCTAATTAGATAAAGATTGTAGAATCAGCCAAATGTGGTTATGCACAAAATGTGGATTCTCAAAAGGAATACATCAATTTTCCTCTTGAAAAGAATCAACTAACAATGTGAACAAGTGAAAAGAGTATGTCTGAAGATGAGCATTGTAGTCAACTCACAAACAACACATATACTGAGCAACACAGTAGTGATCAAGAAAAGGATACATGGGATAATAATGAAGTAACTGTGCAATAATGCTTTTCTTGTGATATCTCAAATGATGAAGTGAATGAGATATAATGTGTTATTCCATGTCATTTTGTGATCAGAAATTATGATCTATGTGTTGCTGATTTTTCATTTCAAACCAGTGATTATGATCTTGAAAGTACAACCTCAAGCATTCATTCTGAAGATTTTGAAACTGATTGTGTTTTCTTTTTTGAGGATGATATGGAAGCATATTCCTCATGTGAAGAGTGAAATTAAATAGATGCTCATGATTTCACTTGTCCACAAGTGAAGGAACAAATTGTATATGGTGAATACCGAGAATGTAGTTCAGGTTTTCCATCCATGGAGCATGATGATTGTGTCAGTGATGAGGAATTTGATGATAAGGAGATGTGTGTTCAATATGTTGAACTTGAGCACAATGCTAAATATGATAAAAAAAATTGATGAATGTGTTGATACCCTTGTCGCTCATGATTATCTATGTGAGGCAGAGGTTGTAATGTTTGTGATACATGAAGAGAATGATGATGTATTTAAGACTGAAAGAGGGGATTCATTTTGGAATGATCATGCAATGCATTGTGGAAAATGTATGGATATTGATTCAACATTATTACCAATTGATGATATTGAAGAGCTTGTTGATTCATATGACATTAAAGTTTCAGATTGTGTTGATACTGGATAGGCTATTGATCCATGTGTAGAGCAGTCAAGAAATAAAAATAATGATGAATCTCATGTTGGTGAAATTGAGTACAATTGTTTCTTGTTTGATGTTCCTTATCTCCGTTATGTGAGCATGGGCATGTTTTCATCCCTTGAGGAAAACATTTATGTGAAATAAAATGAAGTTTTTGATTATATTGCCAATGAGGAGTTTTCAGCTAGCAATGAGTCTTTCACTTTTGGGTTAGCACATATATCAATTGATATTGTACATGAGGTTAATAATGCACAAGAGTTTCTTTATGCTACCCTTGTTGATGTTGAATTGTTTGAACCTACCCTTGAGCTATTTTCTATTGAACTGAGCGATGATGTGAAGAATGAGTCAGAATATGTTAGTGAACCTGAGATGAGTGCATTTACTCATTTCCTGGATGTTAATGATGCCTATGATCCTCATCTCTAAGGTACCAAAGTGTGTTTTGATATCCTTGAACCAAAGTGTCAAAAAATGTGCCTATGTTGTAGTGATCAATATAAGGATGCTCTAGAATATGCATCTTTTGTCTTTGACATATTTGAAGATGATTTGCATGACACGCAACAAGTTGTTTATGAAATTTTTCAGTTTGATGTGCAAATTGATTTTGATGTCAAAGATCAAATGGACTATGAATGGTTTTATTTCTCAGCTCAAGTGAGTTAGCATCTATTGGAACATGAAAATGAGCTTTCCAAAGTAAAATGTCACAATGGTTATCGATTTCAACTAGTGTCTAATTGTAGATTGCAGATTGATAGAATTGGTGGTGACATTGGGAAGCACAGTGATATTGTGGGACATGTTGGTGACCGAGCTGGTTTGTGGGCACTTAGTGGTAGTGTTTTCAAACTTGGCCTACTACAAACAACAAAGAACTTTGTCTATGACAGGGGTTGATGTTGATTTTCCTTTTTTCATTTGGTGACCTGGGTCACCGAGTGAAGTTGAAATGGAGGTTGAATAAAGGAGTAGTTTTAGATTACCCAATGGACTCAGCATTTGGTCTACTCTCTAGAGATCTAGATTCTCATCATACCCACCAGGGGTATGCGTCCCTGAGCAGGTGCCACTGATAGAGCTTTTAAAATTGCTACAAATCTTGGTTGGTTCTATGAGGAGTCCTGTCAGGCTATTACCCTTGTGCTTAGGGGTCAAATATTAGGGTTTAGGGGTTTATTGGCCTTGTTTAAAATCTTCACATCTATTGAACCGTTGTGTTATTTTTTCATGTTGACCTATTTCTCTGAGTAGCTGGTTGCTTAAGTCATTGATTGAGCCTTTTATGTCATGTGTGTACCAGCCCCCTTTACTTGGCCTACCAGTCTTTTCCATGTTGGGACTTAATTTTATTCCTCGCTTAATGTCAAGTTGATAAATTTCCATAACTATAGATTTGTGTCTATATTCCACCCTTTAAGGGTTGCTCTTTGTCTACCTAGTCGGTCCCCTTTTTATAACTATCATTTGTTGCATGTGCAGACTTGTGGATCATCAGATTGGTGGATTTTATCCTGGCCTTTCCCCGCTGGCCTTGCGGGATTTTCCCATGACGTCACAAATAAATTGTGAGGTGTTTGAGGTGTTGCCAGTGGTCACCTATGGTGATGGGGCCCAGCCCTTGTTCGTCAACAGTTTAATAAAGTTTTTATGATCAATGGTCGTCATGTGATTGTGAAGATTAATCATGGTCATTCCTCGCCGACCACACATGATTAAAATAATAGTCTTGAAGATGCTGCGAGGTGTGTGTGCGAGTGACACGTGGACTCGCTTGGTGGTAAAAGGAGGCTAGTTGGGGCCCGCGAATGACTTGCATGTATTCTGAATGGTGATATTATTATTGGCCGATGGGCCTGCCATGTAACAACATGGATTTTTCAAACATTTTTGACTCAATCTGAGTTGCTCAACATGCCAACTCGCCAATGTATCAACAACCTAAATTCACAATGTTGAACCAGCCATGTGATGACTCTTTGAGTTCTACAAATGGAAAACATTAATGGTGCAAGATTTTTGATGGATATCAACCTAATCTCCATGTGTGTGGGTGGTTATCTCCTGGTAATTATGATGAATAGTACGCTAATTTCCATGAACCTGGATATTAACAATGGTGAGATTGACGTCAACGAATGATCACTTGCTCACTCATGCTACGACTGGAGTATTGATAATCACTTCATCAATTTTTTTGATAAATGTGTGCTGGTTATTCTTTTGCATCAGTGTGATTAAGTGTATGTGCTCCTAGGCTTCTATAGCAAGTGATTGATTGTTCCTACAAGGGTTTTGAGTTGGAGTCAAAGATGAGCAAGCAAATTGCTTCTATTTCGTCAGTGCACAAGTCTACAAGAATAAGCATGAAAATATCTTAGGAGGAGGCCCAACAATGTGAATAGAGTGCTACTCTGGGTGCTCTTGGCTTCAAACAGGAAGACATTGGGTCCCTCTCGAGTGTTGCTAGGTGTAATTCTCGACTCAAGGATCAAGTTGCATGAACTGAGGTGACTGGTTGTGGAAAGGAAAAGAGGTCTATGGAGCTTGGTGATGGATTGAAGGACAAGCTAAGGTACATTCAAGGATCTCTAGGGTAGAAAAATCTACCCATTGATGTCTCCAGTAGCTCTGGTGGTGATGGTTCTAAGACTGATTTTGATTATCGTAGTTACCTCGCGGCTCTGACTAAATTGGTTGATGAAGATGAAGAGGTCCTCGAGGTATCCCCAATTACTGTGGTGGCACCATGTGTTGTTTCTGGTTCTGGTGTTGGGGGTAGTTTTGATGAGGATAAGGTGGTGGTTTCACCTCCCATTGAGGCGAAAATACAAAGAATTCATTTGTATCGTGGTTTTGGTGTTGCTCCAAGTTTTGGTTGATATGGTTTTCTGGGTTCTCCAATTTTGCTCTGGTGTTGTTTCTTTTGGGTTTCGACGTGGATATTAACAACAAGGCCTTAATGGAATTTTTTTTGTGAAAGAGATAGCGACATCGATTGGTTACAAAGGTTGTAACTATTTTGATTCCCTTATATGGTAAAATGATTGCATCCAACTGTCAGGGAATTTCCAAATGCAGATGAAATTCTATTTTGAAATGAAATTCTGCTGAAATGTAAATGGAATGAGCTTGAAGCTTGTCGCTCTCTTGTTCTATAAAAGAGATCTCAAGGCTCACTTGCAAGGGTCAAGTTTTTGAATCTTACAGGTCTAGGTGGTATATACTGAATACATATAAGGTAGAATTTGGGATGAGTTAGCTGGAAAATTGTCTTGGGTAGGGAATGTATATGGGATAGTCTTAATATGTTTTATGTAAGTACTGATATCGACAGAAATCTAAAATTTAAGGCAATTGCTCTCCTCTGTGTGTTGTGACAGATCATGAATGAAATTATCAAGGATTGTTTAATTTGTCTTCAATAGTTCAATTGAATGTATGATTCTCTTTCTTGATTTAACTTAATGAGTTAATCAAATGCTTGAGAAAGGATTGTAGGTCTGTGATAATGTGCTAAGGATTTGATAAGGAGTGATACCTTGAATACTGTGAAGTTTCATGATGTAATGCATTGTGAGAATCGTTCACTGATGTTAGGGTTAAATTTATGTATAACTGAATATTTTGTATGTGACTCCTGCCCAATTTGATGAGGCATTGGTTAGTTTATTTTGAATTCTTTCAAGTAGTTAAAATCAGGGAGCACCTACATGTGGATTCAAGGTCAGAACATTGCTTAATTCAAATTCTATCTATTCTAAGATGCAAATATCATGTAATTTTCTTATTCCTAGCAAATATGTGGTCATTTTTGTAAAGGTCATCCAAGACTTTCATAAACCCTTTGTATTTGCAAGTTAATAGGAATTTATCTGTGTGTTGAAGTGTTCTTGAGGTAGGAAATATCATATGAACACAAATAGGAACACCCTCCTTGGTCTCACATAGCCTAAAGAGTAGGGGTAAATCCCTGAGAAGCTTTACCTATCAGTTGGCCACTAACTTTGTTAATTCTTGAACACAGAGACTACTACCTCTTAGAGAGTTTCAAAACTTAGCTGGAAAAAACACCAACAGTAATCATCACCTTGAGTTCAAATTTGAAGAAGCAATGATTGCTTAAACAAGATGTGATGGAAAATTGAAGGCACTATCAAAGATGCCTTGGTTTTCATGAAATTGAAGTAAAAAGGAAATAATAAGGATAAGAAGTAAAAAAAAAGGGAAATATAAGTCGCATGAATCTCAATCACTTGAAAAATAAATCTAAGGTGAAATTTTGGAATTGTGGTAGGAAAGGTCACATTTAAAAGGAGTGGAAAGAGATGAATAAAGAAGAGAATGGATTATATGATGTAACATACTCAAAGAGATATTATGATAAATTTAACATTTCTATTGCACCTCTAGCTACACATGCATATGAGGATACATCGATGATTGACTTTGGTGCTTCTTTTAACATGACTCCCATATGGAGTGATTTTCTAAAAATGAGAAGATCAATGGTGGAAAGATCTACCTTGGTGATAATACTTTCATTAGTATTATTATTCATGGTGAATTCAAGATCCATTTTAATAATGGGAGGATAAAATATACCTATAGATTTTTCTATATCTAAAGTTTGATACGAAACCTTATATTTAAAAAAAAATGAATGATTTGGTTGTCCAAGTGGCTTTAAGAAAATAAAGGTGCAAGATAGTTCATGGTTCCATAGTCCTTGCTAAGGAAATTTATTCTAGGAATATTTTTTCCTTTATGTGAGCACATATATTTAATGAATTAGTTCTATTATACATATAGTTGAGAGATATTTAGCTTCTTCACCTTTGACTTTGGATCCTACTATGAAGAGATCTATTTCTAGATATTTTTGATGCACTATCCGGGTTTCTAAGATTTCTCTTCCCTTAGAGAGAAAAAAAATTCCTATTAAGAAGATCATATTATGGTGTGGTTGTATGGGTCTAATTGGTGAGAAGGGCCTAAAGGCCTTGAAAAATAAAAAATAAAAAATTGTGAATATTTCATGTAAGGGAAAAAAAATCATGTTCAATTTTATTCAAGCTCTTTTAAGATCTAATGGTGTTTTATATTTAATATATAATGAGATTTTTAGTCTTATAGATGTACCTTCACTTGAAAAAAATATACTATGTTACCTTCATTGATGAATTCTCCATAAAAACTTTTCTTTTTTGAATCAAAAGTATCAATTCTTTTATCAGGTAAAAGGGTTTAAGGCTCTTGTGGAAAAAAGGGTAAAAATATAAATATGTTGATAATAAAAATGGTGGAAATTACTTAGTATTCATGATATTTTGATGCATTTTGTAAGATGGATGAAATCATTTTATTTTAGACATTTTCATACACCTCTCAATGGAATAGATTTATAAAGGGACTCAATAGCATGTTTTGATTATATGGGAAAAAAAGGTTTTGAATGGACCCGAATCCATTTACAAATAGATTTTGAATGGACCTAAAACCATTTACAAGTAGGTTTTGCAGGGACCCGAAATCCAATCAGGAAAAAAATGTTGCTAAGAGAAACTCATAGACAACGAATAGCCAAACAATAGAAAACCTTCCTAGAATGACCAAGACTATCCAAATCTGTAACAAAAGGTTCAATAGGGAATCTTGAACCTTAACAAGATATGAATAACAAGGACCTGGGGCCCAAACAAAACCAAAAACATCGCTTGAGAAAATAAGGCAATAATGAGCAAACCACTCTAAGTACCCATTTTTGAGCCTAAAAAAATAATCTTCATGATGATCAAAAATATCACATCATCCAAAAAGCCTCTCC
This sequence comes from Sequoiadendron giganteum, assembly GCA_007115665.2. Classification (NCBI taxonomy): domain Eukaryota; kingdom Viridiplantae; phylum Streptophyta; class Pinopsida; order Cupressales; family Cupressaceae; genus Sequoiadendron; species Sequoiadendron giganteum. Next base: position 310,253,844 of record CM021103.1, read on the forward strand.
ACCTCTATAGGAGAAGAAGCCAAGAAAAACCTTTCCATAGTAGATACAACTCTTTTGCAAACCAACAATCCACCTCAATAGGAGTGGAATCCACCTCAAAAGGGCCTGCAGGGGAAAGACACCAGCCATAGAAAAAACCTCCAGCCCACAAGCATAGGGATCCACCTTAATAGAAAATATATCCACCTCCATAGAAGACCCCATATTCTCAGAGAAGGGAGCGACTGCTGTAAAAAGATCAAAATTAGCTTCCATAGGTTGAATAAGAACCTAGGTCTTAAAGATAAGATCAAACAATAGCCCAACCAACAAAAGAGAAATAAAAACAAGGGTAGCTAGAGCAATAATAGAGGGTCCCAAAAACAAAGAGACCAATTGGGAAAGCAAGAACAACTTAATACATAGCCCAACCAAGAATACCCAGACAATACCAAGGGGAGAAAACACTCCCATAAGCTTCTGAAAACTCTAGACCTTGAAATATATCTATGAAAATAGCCCCACCAAGAGATACAACACTGGAAACACCCTAGTTCAAAGAATAAAACACATTTGCTTCAGAATAAGCAAAAACCCCTTCAACAGATAAATCATCACATAACAGAAGGGGATTTAGACCATCACAACATAAAGAGGTCTCTCCTCACCCACTAGTTTGTCTGCCATAGCAATAACATAGAGAGCACACAATCACTCCACAACAGCCTCCATAGTAAGAAAAGATTTATGTACCATCCTCTCAAGGCTAGTCAAACCCCTGAACACCCCAAACAACTAGGGGAGCTGCAAAGGACCAACACTAGAGGGAAAAGGCAACAACCTAATCCAAACCCAAATATGGCACACCCAAAAGAAAGAAATCCATACGATGAAACAAAAATAAAGGAGTTCCAAGAACAAACCAAAGATAATAACCTCAAATTGGTCCAAAACCAAATCAACCATTCTCACCAAGCACCAAAGGCTGAACTGGGTATACAAGCAGTTGGGCACACCCAACAAACACCAAATTCCAAAGAAGGCCTCATAGTTGAGAGAAGATAGGCCAACAAAAAGTGAGTCAGGAAAGCCAATTTTTGTGAACTCCTAGAAGGAGGAAACACACAAACAAAACTTGCAAACAAATAAAAAAAATTACCCGCTAATCACCACATAAACCAACCATGTTGAAAGAACCGAAGGTAATCTCAAACAAATTCAAGGAGAAGCCAACACAACATGCAAAAATTCCTCCACCACCAAGAGAACTCCAGTAGGAAAAATCACAAAACACCCATGAGCATCTTGCAAAGGCCGAAATACCACCACAAACCTAGAATCCCCATCATTCTCTTAGAATCTGAGCCCCAATCCCCATCATTGCAGGAAGAATTTGAGCTTCATTGCAGGGATATGAGTTTTTTAGTTGTGCTATTTTAGAAAAATAATTAGGAAGAAGTACTTTTTGATTAAAGGTATACAAATTTTGAAGGGACCTAAAACCCTTTACAAAATGATCATTGCTAAAGAAAGATCCAAACCAAACAAGCAACCAACCATTAGCATAACATCAAAAATTCATAAACCACACAAAAAAAGCCTATTGTAAATCTTTGAGAATATCGATTGCTTCTAATCCCTACATGACCATACAGTTGTGAAGCTCAGCAACCTTTGGCAAATCTTTTTTTTGACTATCCATGGGTATCTTAGAGTGGTTATAGGCTCAATTAATCAGACCTATAGCAGTGGAATGCAAATCCTTTTTACCTTTAACCAACCTAGCATCACTAGCATCAACAACCATCAGCTCCCCACCCAAATCCTCATCTTTCAATTTTCTGTTTTTTCATTAAGGAAGCAAATCCCTTCCACATTATTTTGGACTACATTTTGGCTAACCTGCACCACCTTCTCAAGGTTTTGGTGCACTTTCTCCCTTTTTCCTCCAACACAGTATACAAGATTCAAATTTTTTCTTCATTACGCCCACATCCTTAGCCACCTCTTGGAGAAGCATGAGCATTTTTAATTATCAATATAGTTCCTCGCCACATCCTCATTAGAATTCTTCTCCTCAGTTTTGTTTTCAAAGCCCAAAATTTCACCTTAATATGATTGATCTCCATAAAAAACCAGTTAAACATTTTTTAAGTAATTAATAACACCATCCTTTTCCATACCCAAAACATTAACTAGCTCCTCCCTATTACAGATAAAAACATTCAAGTCAACAAATTCAAGTGAAGGATTACCATGTTCCTCATGACAAATATCCTCATCCAAGATATTTTGCATTTGGGTTTCTCCTTACCTTTACCATATTCCTCCATCAACTTAACTTTGGGCTTAGCACCCTCCTTCCCACCTTCATAAGAGGGATTTGTCTTCCTTATGTCAGCACTAGGAAAAATTTCCATCACAATCCCCTTATCATGTCTAGAGATCTTTTTGATAGAAGCAGAGGAATGTACATTAGGCCAATCCTCCCTTCACATCTTCAGGATTGAACTTCTTATTCCCCTTCTCCACACCATGAGTTTTTTCCACCACAGTATACCCTCAACAACCCCCTCAATATATTTAGGTTTCTTCCTTATAGTAGAAAACCATGAACATTAGGCTCAATATCCTCCACACTCTCAACTCTCTCCTTAATAGTTTTAATCATCTTCCTCTTAGCAAAGGAAGAAGGCACATTAGTTTCTAACTCCTCATCCCTTGTAAAGGAGCCATCATACCAGGAAAGTTGGAGCTTTTCATGTTTCTTGGAAACTTTCCTTGTTTAAGGAGCATCTTTGGAAGGAGGGTTGGAGTAAATCTCCATTGAATCCCCATCATCATCCTCAACCAACCACTCAACATCTTTCAACTCATCTCCTTCCTCATAATCTGAGAGGTGCTCTGCATGCCGACTATTGGCCACACAAGATTTAAAGGATTTTTTATGTTAAGGCGGAATGGAAAACAACTTAACATGCTCCATAATTAGAAGAATGAGACCTTCATGTAATATAGCTGACCTAGGGTTTTTCTTGAAATCTTTGATCCCACATTCTATAGAGGACAAGAGATAATAAGGGAAATACACTTTTTTCTTGTGCCTAAAATTATTCAACAAAATGAAATGATACCTAAAGAGTGTAGTAAACCTTCCATCCAAGCTGAAGTAGCACATTAGAGCCTCAACAGTTTCCACCAAGATGGGCTTAATGGAGCTCCTTTCATATTCGTCATAGGAAAATTTGGCCAATTTCTCACATTCATATCCTCTAAAGAATAATTTAATAGCCACATTAGAAGCCTTCCTATCTCAATAAATATTTCTACCCTTTGTCCACAAGCCAGAGATCTTCCCTATGAACTCCTTCGAGATGTCAAACTCCATGCCATTCACTATAAGAGTTAGATCCTTCCAACCAAAGACAAACGATTTAGAAATTTGATGGTCAAACTTGAGGAAATTTATAATGTAACAGGTTACACCACCTTCCTCCAAGATCCTCCAAACCTTCACATTGTTCTAGGTTCCCTTACAGGAGACCGGCTCCACCCTACTCCTCTCACCTCCTAATTTAGCAAAAATCCAAAGAAGAATCTCAACAGTGTTAAGCCAACCCCACCTTTGAATAATAGGGTCGAGGAAAATATCCAAACTCTACCAAAAGAAAAGAATAATAAGGCACAAAAACAAACCTAGAATCTGTGTAAGGGCCATTTTGATGTGACTTCTAGAAATAACGACAATTAATGGCCAAGCCTTCTTGAAATTGTTGATGTAAAATTTCATAATGAACTGGACGACAAGGAAAGAGGGGACCTTAGAGTACCATTCTCTAATCATCATAATACAACCCATCTTATGATTTCCAAATTTTATGATTTAAAATGATATTTGCATTGAAGGTAGGTGGTCATGTGAATCCCACACTCTAAACCTTAAATTAACCCCTAGGTTGGAAAAGAAGTCAGCTAACTTTCTACCCTCCTAGTAAATATGGGAGATATGGAAACTTTCAAAGGACTTAATATTAGAGATAGAATCTCTAATTATATTTTCAATCAACTAGCTAGGAGGTTGAGATTGTTTCAAGCAATTTATGATGTTCAATGAATCTCCCTCTAGCCACACCTTGAACCTATTAGAATGATCCAAATTTAGAGCATGGTAGGTTGTAGAAGCTTCCAAAAAGTGGTTCATTTGGGTTCCTAAAGGGAGTTCCACCTTAGGGACAAACCTACCATTATAATCATGAAACACTCCCCCATAATAGCAGGTCCTAGAATGCCTTTAGCCGCTCCATAAAAAATAATTTTGACCCAATCTCTAGGAGGTGCATGCCAATAAAAATTCTCTTTGGAATGCTTCACTTTAACAATAGGAATTGAGATATCAAAATGGAGCCTCCACCTCTTAGCAACCTGGAAATCATACTCAAAAACAAAAAATTAGTTCCAGCCTTGCTAGCATTAGAAATCCCAACAATTAAATTCTCCAAAATAAAGGAGAAAATTTTGGAGGAAAACTTGATAAGAGATGAAGAAGAGTCCCTAAAAATCATATTGTTCCTTTCAATCCAAATTCCACATGAAACATGAGGAATTATTAAAGACCAGAAAAGTAAGAGAGAAGGATTCTTGTTCAGGGCGACCCATTGGGACCGCAAATCATAGAAAGACAAAGGAAAAACCCAACTTAAGTTCCAAAGAGATAGCACATGAGCCCAAATTTCCTTCCATAACTGCAACCAATGATAAGATGAGTAGAGCTCTTGGAGTACTCTTCACAAAGAAAAAATATGTTAGGAAAAGAAAAGCCTCTTTTGCATAAATTATCAGTAGTAAGAACTTTATTTTTCCACAACAACCAAACAAAAATATTGATTTTGGGGATCAAATTTGAGTTCCAAAAGGATACCCAAAATGGGGGAGGGGAGTGAAGATCCAACCACCGATAGAATGTTGAAGCCACTAAATACTTACTATTAGAAAGAAGTTCCACACCACACGATCAAAGATGAGTAACTTAGGAATGTGCATTGAAGAAAACATCTTTTAGAGATCAACAAGACCTAGGTGGATGGGTAGGAGGCTTTTCCATCTTCCATCAATAATATAGTCAAAAACTATATAGCCAAAGGATCTAATAAATAAATCCTTGAAAGGGAGTACCTAAGGTAAATATTTTAGAGGATAATTCTTGATCCACCTCTCCTCCCAAAAGAAATTATTGCCCCCATTACCCAAACACCATCTGAGACCTTTAGGAATGATAAATCTGGATTTCATCATGAATCTCCATAGAGCGAACCAAAAGGAGGAATTTTTTGGGCCAAAAAATATCTCTGAACCTATCATGACCACTAAGATACTTTATAGTAGTAATCCTCAAACATTCATTGGTTTCAGAAAAGAGTATCCATAGCTATTTGGCAAGGAAGACACAATTAAATTCCTTAATTTTCCTGATCCCAAGACCATCCAATTTCTTAGGTTTCAAAACATCTTCCCAAGCCACAAGGTGATTCCTTTTCCTTTCTTCAATCCTAGCCCACAATAAGTTTCGTTGGATGCTCTCAATATTATCCAGGAAGAATTTTGGAATCTTAAATAAACTCATCGCATAGACCAGAATATTATGGAGAGTAGATTTGCTTAATTGGACCTTAGTAGCCTAACTAAGTAAGGAACCTTTCCAACTAGCAAGCTTGGACTAAAACTTATCAATAATACCCAGCCAAAAAAAATCAAGGAATTTGTTAGAGCATAAGGGAAAACCCAAGTACGTGGAAGGAAGGTTACCAACATCACACTGAAGGATCCTAGCAATCTTTCTCTTTCTAGGATTAGGGGTATTCAAGAAGAAAATGGTGCTTTTTGGGAGGTTGACTTCCTGCTCAAAAGAAGCTTTATAATTGAGCAAGATAGATTTAACAATGTTAGCCTCCCTCATAGATGCTTCCACTAAGAATATTGTATCATCAATGAATTTTTGATGAGAACAAACTTGGCCACTCAAGGACAGGTTCAACCCCTTCAATGTGCCATCATTAACCACTTTTTGGATAAATCTACCTAGAGTCTCAACCATAATAATAAATAGGAAAGGAGAGATCAAATGACCTTGTCTCAAACCCCTCAAACTATGGAAAAAACCAAAAGGAGACTCATTGACTAAAAAAACAAAAAATTAGGGGTAGAGATATGCTGCCAAATAAGCTGAAGCAACTTACTGTCAAAACCAAAATCCTTCAAAACTTTAATAAAAAATTACCAATTGAATTGATCATAAGATTTCATGAGATCAAGATTCAAAAAGAAAACTAGCTTTCTTATTAATAGATAAGGATTGAATATTATCATACACCATAAGGATGGAATCAAGAATTTGTCTACCCAGGATGAAACCATTTTGTTGCATAGAAATATTTTGAGGAAGAGTAGATTACAGTCTAGAATCCAATACTTTAGAAAAGATTTTGTAAATAGAATTACATAAGCTAATCAGGTGAAACAAATCAAAGGAAGAGGCCCTAGGCTTCTTGGGGATGACAATAATAAAATTAGAGTAAGCTCCTTCAGTAAAAAATTTCTACCAAAAAATTCTTTTGTAGCATTAGACACATCCTCAGACACAAAATCATAGAAGAGTTGGAAGAACAACATAGATAAACCATCCATTCCAAGAGATTTTTTATCTTCAAAAGAGAACATAGATTTCTTAACTTCATCCTCAAAAGGAATGCAAACATGTTTTATATCAATTTCCTCTAATATGATACTAGGTATAACATTTAAGAAAGACCCTTGACACTCCAATTCTAAAACTTGACCATCAAATAGAAGGTTAGCATATAAAGCTGAAGCATCCTACATAATGCCATCCTCCTTATCCATAATAACACCATTATTAATAACTGACTTAATTTGATTAGAAGCACAATTTTTCATAGTAAAATTATGGAAAAAATTGGTGTTCTTGTCACCACTCTGCAACCAGATAGCCTCTGAACATTGTTTCCAAAACTCTTCTTCCCTCAAGATAATGACATGAAGATGAGATACGAGAGAGTTCTCTTCAGCGATGATTAAGGGATTAAGCCATTGGATTGAATTATCCATTCCACCCTATCTAGTTCCTCCTTAATCACAACCTTATCATAGAAAATATGACCAAAGGAAGACTTGTTCCATTTTTGAATATTAGATTTAATAAAATCAAGCTTTTTGGAAACTCTAAACATAGCAGAACCATAAAACTTGATATTCCACCAAGATCACAATTACCTCTAATATCTAGATGATTGATCCACATTTTTTTAAATTGAAAGGGGAAATAATTTTTTCTACATAGTAAATTTTCCAAGAGAGCAATAGGAAAATGATTGGACCCAACCTCGTAAGATTAGAAAGAGAACATGAGTAGGAAAGAATCCATTCAAGAGATAATAGAGCATGATCAAGCTTAACCTAAATAAGAGCATCTCTCACCCTTCTATTAGACCAAGTGTAGTCAGCCCCTTGAAGGTCTAAATCTAACAAAGCATGATCATTGATAAAATGCATTAAATCAAATATGCTATCAACCAAAGATTCGGAACCACCCTCTTTCTCATCGTCTATAAGAGGAGTTTTAAAATTCACCATAACTAACCATCTATCATTCTGGAGATGAGCTTTTAAGAGACTCAAATTGCACCACAACCTCTTTCTCGTATTCTTGTTATTGGGAACATAAATATTGGATACAATCCAAGAAGAATCATCAAACAAGTGGGTGAAGCAAGTAGCAAGATGATTAGGGTTAACAAAAAGGGTTGATCCACTAGTAGAATTTGGCAAATAAATGACTAGACAACTAAAACTTTTTGTCACAACAACTAAAAATGACTAAATTTTACTCATTTTTTGCAACTCAGCTATAAATGAGTAAATAAATGACTAATTTGGTCATTGACTAAAAAATTATTTAGTCACAGAAATAAAAATAACTAAATAGTTAGTCATCAAATCCAAATTAGACAAAAAATTTAAAAAATAAGTCAGCCAATTATTGGCACGATTATTCACATTCATTGTAGATTCATTTGTCTCTTTTGACCTCACTTCATTTGTTAGCCTAGCATGAAGCATTTTGATCAGTAATAGTAGCTACTTGCATGGGTGATAAGGATTCAAAGAGGACTTGGAGATTTCTGAAAAGGAGAGCAAGGGAAAGGAATTCAGAGTTTGTTGCAATGAATTTTAATTCATTGAGACCCTCTGTAGCAAAATCAGATTTGGGGATTCCCTCTGTAGCGAATTCAGAGGTACTTTGAAACCCTCATTACAATCTACTGCTCTTAATAATGTTCATTTACAATCTTCCCATTGTTCTGCTTCATAATGTGTTCGAGCTAAATATAATAAAATTTGGGTGTTAGTGCCAAAATAGAATTTCCTCAAACAATTTTGATACATTTTCACTACAAGCGCAAATTGTCCTTATTGCAAAGTAAACATGTCCTAGATTTACCCACACATCAGGCATCTGAACAAAGATGTTTCCTACAATAGCTTCTTGTACCTGTGTAAATATTTCCTTTGCAATATCAAATTGACCCCTTTCAGCTAGCACAATGGCTGCCCCATTTGTAGCATAAACATTTCCTGGTCTCTATGCCAACACTTTACAATGGCTGCCCTATTTGCAACATAAAAATTTTCACTACAAGTGCAAACTGTCCTTGTGCAAAGTAAACACGTGCTAGATTTACCCACACATCAAGCATCTAAACAAATATGTTTCTTGCAACATCTTCTTGTACTTGTGTAAAAATTTCCTTTGTAATATCAAATTGACCCCTTTCAGCTAGTGCAATGGCTACCCCATTTGCAACATAGACATTTATTGGTCTATGTGCCAACACTTAAGTGGCCCCTTTTATGACATTAAGATCCTCTTGAGTTATTATTATACTCCTATTTTCCAAGAGAAAAATCCCCAAGGCCCATGGGAAATGAATGATGAGCATTTGAGTTTCAACTTAGTTTCATTTCGAGACATTACATTGTACAAGATTTGTTTAGCAATAGAATAATTTAATCCACCTATTTGGGAGTATAGAATAAAAATAGATGAATTAATCTATTTTCAATTATAGGTTCTTTTAATCTAGAATCTGATAGAAAGATAAAGCATAATACATTGAAGGACACATAAAGTGTTCTGAAATAAAGACTAAAATAGGTTTCCCATAAAAAATAAGAAAGAGGAAAAATGAAAAGATAACATAGATATGATTCATTTGAGGTTTTTTATAAGATCTCATTTAACTATGTCAAATGGATTTGAAAGGGACAAAGCATATTTGATTGACTTAAATTTTGAGGTAGCTTATCCATCGCCATTGTATGCATCATCTTCTCTTGGAATCAGTTTCTAAAATGCACCAAGCCTAGAATTGATTGGGGGTGCACTTAAGGTGGATAAAAACTCATCAAATGCTTTATGTATGCTTGGAAACTGGAACTGAAAACAAATGATTGGCTTAAACAAAAAGAAACAATTAAATTAGCACACCAACTTGTCTTGGTTGATGAAGCAAAATAAAAAGTTGATGAAGAACGAAGGATTCAAATGGAAAGGAGAAAGCAAGAGGAATAACTTCGGCGGGTGATGAAACAAGAGGAGAAATTTGAACATGTGAAGGAATTATGAAAGAGTAAGTGTAAGGATAGGGATGATGACGATGATGAGGCTAGTGAGTCTAAGAAGAAACAAAAGAAGGAAAAGAAGAAAAAGAATGATAAGAACCACAAGGGTTATGATTCTTATATGGAGGAACCTGATGTTGCCATCGAAGATGAAGAAAATTATATGAGTGATAAGGAACAAGATGATGTAGAAAATGTCCAAGACCTTCTTGCAGCAGCAAGTCTAGTTTCAATAAAATCATGGAGACATGCATACTCTGATTCTGAAGATGATGAACCATTGCAGAAATAGAGTCCAAGAGAAGATGATACATTTGATGATGATGTCTAGGCTTCCTAAGCTTTAACCAAACATAGCTCCTATTTTCCAAGAGAAAAATCCCCAATGCCCATGGGAAATTAATGATGAGCATTTGAGTTTCAACTAATTTGAAGAGAAGATTATGCATACAATGATGATGGATAGGCTATGTCAAAATTTTAGTCAATAAAATATTCTTTGCCCCTTCCAAAATCATTTGACATAGTTAAATGATATCTTATCAAAAATCTCAAATGAATCATCTGTATGTTATCTTTTCATTTTTCCTCTTTCTTGTTTTTTATGGGCAACCTATTTTAGTTTGTTGAAACTCAAATGCTCATCATTCATTTCCCATGGGCCTTGGGGATTTTCTTTTGGAAAGTAGGATCTAGTTTTGGCTAAAGCTTAGGAAAACTAGAAATCATCATCATATGGATCATCTTCTCTCAGAATTTGTTTCTACAATGGTTCATCATCTTCAAAATCAGAGTATGCATGTCTACTTGATTTTGTTGAAACTGGAGAATTTGTCTTGCCACCATTAGAGTCTTCTAGACCTACAGCTACAAGATCTTGGGAATTTTCTACATCATCTTGTGCCTTATCACTCATATGATTTGCCTCATCTTCCATGGTAACATCAGGTTCCTCCATATAAGAATCATAAGCCTTGTGGTCCTTATCCTTCTTCTTTTTCTTCTTTTCCTTCTTTTATTTCTTATTAGACTCACCAGACTCATCATTCTCATCATCCCTATCCTTATTCTTACTCTTCCATTATTCCTTCACATGTTCAAATTACTCCTCTTGTTGCATCTCCTGTCGAATTTATTCCTCTTTCTTTCTCCTTTCCATTTGAATCCTTCGTTCTTCATCAAATTTTTGTTTTGCTTCATCAACCAAGACAAGTTGGAATGCTACTTTAATTGTTTCTTTTGCTTTAATCCAACCATCTATTTTTCAGTTCCATGTTTCCAAGCATACATAAAGCATTTGATGATTTTTTATCCACCTTAAGTGCATCCCCAATCAATTCTAGGCTTGGTGCATTGTATAAATAGATTCCAAGAGAAGATGATGCATACAATGATGATGGATAAGCTACCTCAAAATTTTAGTCAATCAAATATGCTTTGTCCCTTCCAAATCCATTTGAAATAGTTAAATGAGATCTTATCAAAAACCTCAAAAAAATCATCTGTATGCTATCTTTTCATTTTTCCTCTTTCTTGTTTTTTTATGGGCAACCTATTTTAGAACATGTTTTGTGTTCTTCAATGTATTATGCTTTATCTTTCTATCATATTCTAGATTAGAAATTTAAAAGAACTTATCATTGTAAATAGATTAATTCATCTATTTTTATTTCAGTCCCAAATAGGTGGATTAAATTATTCTACTATTAAACAAATATTGTACAATGTAATGTCCCCTTTTCAAAATGAAACCAAGTTGAAACTCAAATGCTCATCATTCATTTCCAATGGGCCTTGGGGATTTTCGTGTTGGAAAATAGGAGCTAGGTTTGGTTAAAGCTCAGGAAACCTAGACATCATCATCATATGGATCATCTTCTCTTGGACTCTATTTCTGCAATGGTTCATCATCTTCAGAATTAGAGTATGCATGTCTCCTTCATGATTTTGTTGAGACTAGAGAATTTTTCTCACCATCATCAGACTCTTCTAGGCCCGCAGTTGCAAGAAGATCTTGGGCATTTTCTACATCATCTTGTGCCTTATCACGCATATAATTTACCTCATCTTCCATGTCAACATCATGTTCCTCCATATAAGAATCATAAGCCTTTTGGTCCTTATCCTTCTTCTTTTTCTTCTTTTCCTTCTTTTGTTTCTTCTCAAATTGACCAACCTCATCATTGTCATCATCCCTATCCTTACACTTACTCTTCAATAATTCCTTCACATGTACAAATTGCTCCCCGTGTTACATCACCCGTCAAATTTATTCCTCTTGATTTCTCCTTTCCATATGAATCCTTCGTTGTTCATCAACTTTTTGTTTTGCTTCATCGTCCAAGACAAGTTGATGTGCTACTTTAATTGTTTCTTTTGCTTTAAGCTAGTCATCTATTTTTAGTTCCATGTTTACAAGCATACATAAAACATTTGATGAGTTTTTATCCACCTTAAGTGCATCTCCAATCAATTCTAGGCTTATTTGGATCTCATTCCGAGCCTAAGCCATGGCTGCAAGATGTAGATATGCATCCACATAATCAGGAAACTTGAACAATTTCAGCCTGTATAAAAGAATTTTTTTTTAAGTATCATGTAGTTGTTCAAACAACCTAGTAAGATTAAATAGTGTTGTGACTTTAACCCATGGTAACTCAAGTGAAACACCACCTTCTTCTAGTCGATGGAAGAATTCCATATCCTTAAAGTGCACAAAAAAAACTCTAGAATTGGCATTGGGGCTTTTATTTATGAATTCAACCCAAATGCCATTTCCTAATGCCTCCATAAAATTTTGTTGAGCCAACTCTAGCTCATCACACTCAAAATGAAGAACCCCAATGTTGTTTAACAATTCAATGGGTACTTATTCTCTGCTCTTCTTCAATTGAGACTTTGTTGCCTTAAGAGAATCTAAGGTTGCACTGGGGTCTATCGATATTAATAACTCACCCATCTTGATAAATGCATGGGCATCACGTGGAATGCCATGACAAGCAAATGAAATTGATAGCTGCTCCTAGTTATTAGTTATGCAATGTGAATTAATTGCATAACTGCTTAGGTTGACTTTGTAAAAACTATATTGTAATTGAAATTTTGTCATCTATTAGCATCTAGTTATTAGTTATGCAATGTCAAGTAATGATTTGAGTTAGAAAGATGTGCAATGCAATGTAATCAGAAATGAAAATGATTATGAACAAATAATTGATACCAATTCATAATATAGCCTTATATTTCAACCTAAAATACATAAAAAATCCAATCATACATAGTATTATCAACAAATAATTGAGACTAGAATTTGAGCACCAGATTAAATCTTCTTGTCCATTGATTTCTTCAAATAAATATTACAATATAACATAAGTCTCCTCATATATGTTTTTATAAATACCTATGTTGATGATGTCAAAATTTGATCTTGGTTTCTCTTTTATAAGAGAAGCAACAAGCTTCAAACCATTACAAAATATGGCATCTTTTCAAAATTCATGCCTCTTTGTATAAACTAAACTAAACATTAGTTTTTATTAAAACATAAAATAGAGAAAGTAGATAACTAATGAAGTCTGTAGCACTCTTGACACCATAGTTTGTTAATCTCTATAAGGCACCCGTGATCACTGAAGATCTATTCAAGTTCATTTCCATATTAGTGTATCTGAATGTGTGGTTCTTCCACTGTGACAACCCCAAGGCCTATTTTTTGTGGGAAGGGCCCTTATACCTTTGTTCCCACTCATACACTGTATAATCATGTGGCCATTTGTATTCTTGAATTTTCAATATATTTGCAAGGTGAATCTTCCATCGACCATCTAGTAACACCCTACAATGCATGATAAACTTAGAATATCCAACATCCAACGCTAGTACTCCATCCATGATTAAGTCAAACCTATCAAGACTCAAATCACCATCCTTTTGTATGTGAGTGATGCACTATGGCACAATTTGGGAAAATTCACTCTTCCATTCATTAAGTTCCTTCAAGTGGCCATCATCTTTCAATAGTTTTGGCACAAACCACTAATTCAGAGGCTGAAATGAATCTATTCTTGTTCTAATATTTTGGTCCTCTCCTTGCATATATTGGAATTCATCTATAACTATTTTGGCCATCTACTCTGTAGATTTTAATGTTACATGAGCCTCAGTACTCATCTGTAAGATTCTACACAAGGTTAACAATGTGTGGTGTATGGGCTGCCAGTTCTTAAAAAGGGGATCCAGTATGGGTAGATGTGTTTTCATCTGATCAATTTCTTTTGTGAGTGAGTTATAGAAATCATACACACTTTCCAACTTATCCACAATTAGCTTTATCATATGCTTGAGGACCTTATCTAAAACATTGCAAGTTTTCTTATTCACTCCTTCCTTACCCTCATTGTTGGCTTTATTTAACTCTTCAATCTCCTATCTAAGAATGCTCACTTGTTTAGTAGAAGCACTTTCTATATGATCTGGTGGAGCAAGAGGACATTGGTATAACATTATTTCCTTGTTCTGTGAGGGGCTTGCTCCTTTCAATTATTCCTTCAACTTCACATTTTCCATGAACAATTTATTGACTTCATCATTTAAAAAAATTTGTTCCTTTTCATACTCTCCCAATCTAGCTTCCATCTCCTTAACTGTAGCTTAGGTGAACATAGTTGAATGCATTGTCATGGTTGCAACTTCTAAAGGAGATCTATCCTTTAATGTTTTCACCATAGTTGTCCCTTTCATTTCTTTCACTACATCTAGTAACCTTGGTTTTTGTGTACTCTTTTGTTTGGCCCAAAATACCAAGGTTTCAATCTTAGGGTTATACCCTATGACACTTAACCCTTCATCTAAGTCAAACTTAGCACTCAACATTGGGTCCTCCTGTGTTCTCACTTGATCAAGTAAAATTATTTTCTTTAATTCCATACTAGGGACAATAAGTATATTACTTTTCAAAATCATCTCTTTAGCCTCTTGTGGGCTAACATCAATATTATCAATCCTTAATTCATTAAAATTTTGGGCTACTATCTGTTCATGCTAGGATTCCTTAGCTCCCATCTTATTCATTTCAACCCTCACTTAGAACTCTCTCATTTTCATCTTAATCTGAAAGTCTTTAAATTTAGGGGTTTTGATAAATTCATCATCTTCCAAGAACTTGTGAGTTGCAACTACCTTGTCATCCTTATGCATTTCTCTTTCTCCTTGTACCTCAATATTGGCTCTAGCTTCAGGCCTATGGGATTCAGTTTCAAGAATATGTTGGTCCACTTCAACATCATCCTTGAAACGTATTAACACATTAACTGCTTCTTTTGTATCTCCAACCTCCTCACTTATTTCATAGGAAATAAGTGGCTCTATCTCTTATGTTCTTTTTTTTAGAAGGTGGTTGTTCAAGAGGTGATCATGGAGAAGCATGACATATTGAAATAGTATCCAGAGTTGGTTATGTAATTACAATACCAATAGGCCTTTTAGGAGACAATTTGGCAAGTCTCCCTGTATTTGTTGTAGTCTTTAATAATTCATGAAACTTATCAATTATCATATCAATCATCTTGACAGGATTTGCTTCCTCTACAAAATAACCCAAGAAATCATTGTGCTTCATCTTTCTGTCTTCCTCAAGCCTTCTCATAACTTCCCATTTTCTCCTCCTCTCATATGCATGTTGAGGAGTGAAACAATTTCTGATTACATCTTCTTTATAGTCAATCTGGTGAGTAACCATAGCCTTGGTAATGATGGTGTGTCTTATAAAATTCATGTGACCCTCAAGGTCAAAATCTCTTTCCTTTCCAGACTGTAAAGAGTACCTTGGTTTTAAATAATTCTGCAACTCTTCAAGTTTATCAGATCCCACTGATAGTTCCCAACATGTTGTCAAATTGGGTAGAAATGTACCCTTCCTTTGTTTACTCATGACATCCTTTTCCATCCATATAATTTTCCACATGAACTCTAAAAAGGCTAATCAAAGGGGGGGGGAACTTTGGAAGTATATGTTGGGCCTGTGGGCATCCATAAATCCTCATTATTGTGGTATCTGGTAGAAAAAACCAATCACCAAATTTATGAGTATGGCCTTTCTCAGGTTTCAAAGCCAAAGGTATTAACAATTGTAGCACAAGTGTGTGTATTCTTGGTGATTGGTGGCCAAGAACTCTCATAATTCTATACACAAATTCATCATGGAATATCACATTATTTGAATTCTTACATATATTGTCCCATATATAACACCATAGTTGCATTGGCAACAAACTCCCCTGCTTGTCAATTTGACCCAAACACATCATTTTGCTCCATCTATCTTTATTCTGGTATAATATCAGTTGGAAAAACAAAGAATATTGCCTGAATATTATGGGGGATTTATTTTCCTTGACTTCCAGAAATGCTTCATGCAATGCTTTCTCAAGATATGAGGAAAAATCATATTCAATGTTCGTCTCACGGTTTTGGATCCTCATAGCCATCATCATTAAACTAACTGGCATTTTCTCTTCTGCATCTATCCCAAGTACTTGATAGAGAGAAAAGTAGGTTTTCTTGAAATAGAATTGGAAATTTGAGACTTCAAATGGTTCAGTAGCAGAAGGGGATATAGGAATCACCCTGTTTTTCACACCCCTTTTCATGTAAATGGGGACTTCATCACTTCTATGGGTTTTCCTCAATCTAATATATTCTTCTTTACTTCTTTGCAAATCAATTTTAGTTAGGGCTTGTTTGTTTAGGTCAAAACATTCAGTGATGGCTACTTTAGTCAACACAAATAATG